>CACRXP010000139.1:758456-795304 GCA_902702965.1 Spirometra erinaceieuropaei | reverse complement strand
GGCTAACGATGTAAAAATAAATTACAACAGTTAGAGAGAAATCGGATGCACAAAATGAGAATTGCAGAGTGCGATTAGTGAACAACGGGCATAGACTAGCAAAACTCGAAAGGAGATGGCAGCGGGCAGTTCGTAGAGAAAAAGCCTGTATTTAAGGAAAATTCAACCAAAAAACAGGTACTAAAATCGTTAGATCTCACAGAAAAACCACTAAAAATAATATCCTCCACTTATCTTCAAATTTAAAAACCCCTTAGGTGGAACATAACCATCAGCTGCTTAAAGTAGGCCAGCTGCAGGCCTTATTTATACATAAAAATTTTTGATAGCGTCATGGACTATCTGTCAATGAGTGGCATTTACGGAAAACAAATATTTGACAGAACATTTGTAAAAGTAGGGCTACTAGGCTTCAGAGTAAATTCAAACTGATAATATAGCAAAATTTACTGGAATACCTTAAAATCTTATGTGTGCACAAAGGGAGCATTAAGCGACACCGTGACATAGTTCCCACTCTTGGGTCTTCCAACGGAACATTGGCGACCAATGATTAAGTTAATGCACCACAATTTTAATTTGCTTTCAATCACTTTCCAATTGATAATCTAGTTCATTTTCCATTTTTACGCATGCTTTACATGAAACCTTTATGTTATATTCCTCTGCCGAGGTGATATACCTTTCTTAGACACCGCTTTGTCGATACTCACCAAATCATCCGGTTCTGACCGAATACCTGTGCTTGCCATCCGACGACTTGCCAATGAACAGTGCGGACCACTATCTGTTATTTTTCAGAAGTTTTGAAAGAAATCGAATTCCCGAAAGAATGGATGGGCGCACTTATCATCCAAATGTGTAAGGGGGAGCATGATTAGACTCTGAAAATTACCACTCGTTCATTTTAACACACATTACGTGCCAAGTAGTGGGGCGCATATTAAATAGACGAGTGGGAGTGGGCAACAAATTGTGCTGTACCAATATGACTTTTGCTGAGGGCGCCTATGCCTCAGCAGTTTTATTTACGAATATGGAAAATTAAAAATCCGCAAACAGGATTTCTTCAGTGGGCGCTGCATTTTTTAATTCATGGAGGCCCCCAAAAGCGTATGATACAGACTTCTTTCGCATATGGGGCCGAAAATGTGAACTATTTTCTATATATTGGAATGGATCGAAAATGTTTTGTTATCTATAATACAGAATGCTGTTGTTGGCATTCCTAATTTCCAATTAGTAAAAGCCGAAGGAACTCTCTTGTGCGTTAGGTATGAGGCCCTATTCATCCTGATTTGTGCGGCATACTGCACTAGGGCATTGGATTTCGAGGCTGTTATGTTCGCATGCGACATAAATAAAATCAAAGAGTAAATTGTTTTATTTAGTACCCCTTAGGGGGTTTTCATACTACAAATATATCATACTTTACCATGCTACAAATCGTATCCTGTATCATATCATAACTATCATCCTATAACTATATGTGAGGGGTTTTCTTTGTCGACAACGCAAATACGCTGCCATCGAGCATAATTAAACTGAACGTTTGATGGAATAGATGGCTTCTAAACACCAATGAGACAAAATGCGCGCTCCAGCACCTGCCATAGCAAGAAATTGATATAACTCATCAATATCTCCAACCTAACAAACTTATAACGAAATCTCAACTGGAAGGGCATGTCCTTTCTTGACCACTTCTCTGTCAAAAGTTTGACGGAATTCTCCAAAGCTGTGAATGACAGAGTAGTTACACCACTTATTTCATACAGCTAATCGTGTTGCAAAACTTCGTTTTTTATCGTTGAACACGTTCAACATTCTGTCAATTAATAATGAGAGTTAAAAACGCCTTCAGAACATTGTACAAAGACATACCGCAAATTGGAATGAACCTTTGCACCGCTGTGGTGTGAACAACAAGGTCGCCATTAAACCAAGGAGGCACGGTGGACGTGCTGAAACAAATGAAAAATAGACACTAGTCGTAGTAAAAATGACCGCCATTCTTTATAATCTCCTACCAGGTGGCCTCCTACCAAACGGGCAAGGTGTGTAATAAGATGCATGGATGTCAAATACAATGACAAAGCCAGTAAGGAAATCTTTCCGATTTCTTCAAAAATTAAAAATAAGAAAAGGGGAAAGAGGGCCTGAAATGGAGACGGCGAACCTGATAATTTGCTCTCCCCAATTATCAAAAGAGACGAAATCGTTGACACCACGAATTCCGAAAAAAGATGAAACGATATCAGGAAAGCTTCTTTAACTGTGTCAGTTTTGCCACCATATCGTTGTCTGCATGTGTGACACCCCAAGAGACAGAATACCCCGGGACATGGAAATAGCATATTGCTAGTTTGGATCTCTCTTAATGGGAGACTAGCAAATCACAGAATTAAAGGCATAAGGGGTGGATGAAACAAAAGTCTCAAAGACCAGGACAGCTAAAAATGGTCTGACCAAATAAGAAATAAGCCCAGCTCGTGCTTAGCAGGAAACTTACACTCTGAAATGCCTCCCAGATGACTTTTACGAAGTGTTTCGCTCGTGGAGAGCGAGAAATGAAGCAGCACTAAATTAGGCGGTGATGGTATAGAGCCCAAGCGATGGGGGCGGGGGGGGGGGAGGAGGATGTCGTTCATGTTGGTGGCCTCTTGAACAGAAGTCGAAAGGACCACGTTATAAGCGTAATCACTTACTGGCTTAACTTATCATCCTCAGCTTTCACTTTTAAAACCTAATGCTCATATTTGTCACTGGAAGTATTATAGGAACGAGCCTCTTTTTATAGTTTGACAGGAAACCTGAAGCGCGATACCAATGGGCATTTAATTTTGCCGATTAATTTTTTGCTATATTCGAAATCAGTGTCCAAAAATCGCGCTTAGGCTAGACACAAATTTACAATTGCACTGCTGGATGAAAGTATTCCCACAGGAAGTATATTTTAGCAAGTCCACTGAATCGCACTCACGCACCTCATGTGTTCGTCTAAAAACAATGTAACACTTCTAACGTAAAAGGCCAATTATCGTGATCAAAATCAGGTAGAATCGTTCGTGATCGAGCAAAAAAGAACCTTGTAGGGTCACCGAGTACATGGAGCGTCCCAAGGAACCATGAGAAGAGTTTTGATAGAGGAGTGCCCACCGATTTTGCTTGGGAGCTCACTTGGTCCGTTGCGCCTTGGAGTTCTCTCTCGACCCCAACCAGCGGCCGCACAGCGGAGCGTGCTATAGGCAGAACAACGCTACCCACAAAGAGTTTTTTGGACGATGGATAGACGCGCAATTTTGGTAATGGAGAAGGTTTGAAACTTAAGAGCTCCGCTTCATTAATTCAATTATGAAGGGTAGACTCTTTCCACCAAATGTTTCTTTCTACTCTCTAACCACTCAATTTCCGTAAGTCCACGAGGTCGGCGGACGCATCACCCCTTGTCCAATTCCGTTAGTTACAAGACTTTTATAATTTCCCTAAAGATTATTTTATGTGAGGTAGAAGTGGAGGTTATGGTAAGGGGACGCCCAAACTTGTGGGTAGGCGCCCTGTACCATAAAATGTTTGATTGAGTCGACCTTAGCAGTATTTAATTAAATTTACCGTGGTGAGTGGAGATGACTGTCACGTAAGCATTGTTGAGCTAAAGAAGATGAAACTAGCTGGAAGTGAACACTCGGTGTCATGTGCCTGCCTCGGCTTTCGTCGCCTGAAAACTGTGGCTCAAACTTTTCCGCCAAATATAAAATACCGCATTCGGTGTCCGTTATCCTCAATCGCCTTTTTCCACATGAATAATACAATACCCTTTCTTTATGCCACTTTCGTTAAAGGGTTCTAAAACTTCACATTATAGTTCGTGCTCAGGAGGCGACTCATTGAAAATCAATCAACGGACCGAGATATAAATATTTGTATTGTAAACCGTCTTATTAGCATATTTTTCGTTCTTTTGTTCCTCTTTCTATATCGAGTTCCTGTATTCCAAAGACATGTAAAAATCTCAGAAATGTCATTTTCCTACGAGTCTCTCTGGTTAGTTATGAAGTGGAGTTAGATACTTTAAGGGACAAAGTTTATTTTCCCTCCAAACCACGGAATATAGTCTTCACAGGCTTCTGTCCAATTCTTATGTCTGAACTTGTGGAACACCTATTGAGTATCCGTAGATCAACGTCCTATAGATATAACTGTCCGTATGCCTCTCTTCACGTTATGCTTCCCCTATTTCGCATTTGTAGGGAATCGTCTTTTCGTAAGAAAATGCAAGTTTTCTGGGACTCGGCATACCAACAAGACCGGCCGAGTCCGGGAAAAGTTTAATTTTGGACCGATGCACTGGCATTTCACTGCCTTCTCTGAAGCTTCCGGGAAACAAATTGAATAGGCTAATTAATAATTGATAATTTTTATTTAATGCTAGTTTACAGGCATTGTCAAGGGAAGAGTGAAACACAAATCCGACCAGCAGTGAAAAAACCTCCTAAGGTAAAGGAATAAAATATAGTTGATGGTGGTTTTTATGGTTTGGAGGGTTCTGGAGAAAACAAATGCTGGCGGTATACATTCGACCGTCAAGAAGGGTGGGGGGAAGGGTTGCACGGTATCGGAGATTATCGGACGTCAATTCCTTTCATGAAGTTGGAAATAGTCAAAGTAGAGGCGCTGAGGAACAGCTGTCGCTGTTGGTGAACGAAATTGTCCATGGTGAGACAGGCCATAGTGTTCAGGACCACAAACGCCATCGCTACGGTAGAGTCGATCAGTGGATTCAGCAGCCAAAATTTGTGGGAGCTTTTCTGAATGCAATAATCGAGTAATAGTTCTCTTAAATAAAGGATAATTTTGCTGAGTTTTCACACTCATCGGTAGTTTATTCCAAATGGCAATTGCATTTACAGAAAAGAACCGACGATATTTAACAGTAAGTGCCACAGGAAGAAATAAAAAGACCTCACGGTGACTGTTGCGTCGTGGATGGACATGGGGTCTTAAAGAGGTGAGTGGGTTAAATGTACGACTATATAAGAGTTTAAATAGCAAAAATAGTCCCTTTTGTAATCTACGGAACCATAAAGGATCAAGGCCCGTTACCAGGCAACGTTCTTGGTAAGACAAATGTCAGTGTTCCGGGGTTAAAACTCTCTTGGTAAAAAAGTGTTGAACGGATTCTATTTTCTTCCGCTCAGTAGCACGCATGAGGCTAAATAAAAACGAACAGTATTTTAGGCCAGGTCTAACGTACATGTTGTAGAGACGCATTCTAATGTCCCTAGTTCTGAAGTTTCGGAGGATAAATTCGGTCGTTCTACGTGCTTTGGAGACTATTAAGGCACAATGCGCAGAGAGATTGAGATTCTTGAAGTATGATACGCCCAGATCCTTAATAACTCCACGCTCATTTATGGCATGATCTTCAATACTTAGTTGAGGTTGGTGGTCGTCGCTAACCACCATGGCTGAGCACTTATGCCAGGAAAGAGAAAGGTGCCATGTGCGGCACCATTGGGCGAAAGCCTGTAGGAGCCCAAGCACGATGTCATGATCTGCCGGCTTATATCGATATGCAACTTTAAGATCATCGGCATACATGAAAGGCTTACCATTCTGAAATAAATTGGGTACATCATTAACGAAAAGGCAAAATAAAAGCGGGCCGAGTACACTACCCTGAATGACACCACTCCTTACACGTGTGGGGTTGGAGATAGCATTGGAAATCTTAACTCGTTGTGCACGAGTGCCCAGGTAAGAGGTTATAACATTTAAATGTTTGTCACCTATTCCGAAAGAGAACAGTTTCAAGGGAAGAAGAGCATGGTCAACACGGCCAAAAGTCTTAGTGAAATCGGAATATACTGTGTAAAGTGCAAAACCATTGTCCCTAGATTGGAGAACATAGTCGAAGAAAGAGAGTTGACAGCTGCCACAAGATCGAGCTTTGAGAAATCCATGCTGAGCCGCACTCAGTAGGTTATTCTCTGTTAAGTGACACATTATCTTATCTTTCTTTGACCAATGTCTCTAAGATCTTCGAAACTGCGGGGGGGGGGGGTGTTTATTGGCCGAAAGTCATCAAATGACGTAGATTTGCCGTGCTTAAGAATAGGCAAAATGTGTGATACCTTCAAAAAGGTAGGATAAATTTCACTTTCAAGAGTGAGATTAAATATCTTGCATAAGATGGATGGGAAAATCGTATTTGCATCGGCTTTTAAAATGCTTACTGGGACACCATCAGGTCCTGGACAATAAGATTGACGAAGACGCCGAATCGCAACAGTCACATCCCACAGAGTGAAATTTTAATTTAATTTAATTTATTAAATGCCAGTTTACAGGCATTGTCAAGGGAAGCGATTAAACACAAATACGACCAGCAGTGAAAAAAAACTCCTGAAGAATAAAAATATATTTGATGGTGGTTTTTATGGTTTGGAGGGTTCAGGAGAAAAAAAACTGCTGGCGGTAGATTTTCGACCGTCAAGAAAGGGGGGAGGGGGTTGCACGGTATCGGAGATTATCGAACGTCAATTCCTTTCATGAAGTTGGGGATAGTCAAAGTAGAGGCGTTAAGGAACAGCTGGTGAGACCGGCCATAGTGTTCAGAGACCATAAACGCCATCGCCACGGTAGAGTCGATCAGTGGAGTCAGAACCCAAAATTTGAGGAAGCTTTTCTGAATGCAATAATCGAGTAATAGTTCTCTTAAATAAAGGATAATTTTGCTGAGTTTTCACACTCATCGGTAGTTTATTCAAAATAACGATTGCATTTACAGAATAGAACCGACGATATTTAACAGCACGTGCTAGAGGCAGAAATAAGAAGACATCACGGTGACTGTTACGTCGTGGGTGGACATGATGTCTTAAAGAAGTGAGTGGGTTAAATGTGTGATTATATAAGAGTTTAAATAGCAAAAATAGTCCCTCTTGTAATCTACGGAACCATAAAGGATCAAGGCCCGTTAGCCGGCAACGTTCTTGGTAAGACAAATGTCGGTGTTCCGGGGTTAAAACTCTCTTGGTAAAAAAGTGTTGAACGGATTCTATTTTCTTCCGCTCAGTAGCACGCATGAGGCTAAATAAAAACGAACAGTATAGTTTCTAGAACTGCCCCGGTCAATGGTTGGATGGTCGGAAGCGGAGTGTTCGAGTCTTCAATGAACAGGAAATCATTGAAGCTATCAGCGGTTAACTGGGCATCAACTATCGGATTTCCGAGAGCGTCTCGGAGGATGGGATGCTTCGTCTTTCGGTGATGTCGTATTTTTCTAGTGAAAAATTTCCAGACATTTAACGAATGGTTTTCGGTAAACTGGACCTCTTCGGCTAGCTGTTTTTCTTCAGACAATCTCTTAGCTCGATCAAAAATATCACATATCGAGGGCAGAACGGAAATGTCGTTCTGAAGACGGAATCGACGATAAAGCCTGCGCAATCTGCGACGAAAGGGTAAGGGCAGGAAAACCTTATCCCCAACATTAATAATTTTCTTACAAGGGACACAGCGAGAAATAAGCGGGTCCAAAATTTCGTACAGTTTTGCAGTGCAAACATTTACATCCGAACTAAGGAAGAAATCAGTCCAGTCGTAGGAATAAAGGTGTGTTAATAATTCGGTCGAGCGAGTTAATCGGAAATCGCGGAATAAGTTATACTTTGGGGACAACGTTTTGTCAGCCTCGAAATCCAACGTTGAAACAACTATGTCATGGTCTGAGCCCCCGAGTGGGCCTAGGGATGACACTGACGATGGCATGCAGCCTCTTCAGAAAATTAGGTCAAGTATGCTTGGGCCTCGGGTGGGAAAATCGACAACCTGAGTCCACATCCCAACATCCACAGCCTCAAGAAAGTCTTTGAACCTTCTGGGGCCTGAGGGCGGAGACCTGCGGACTTCGGGAGATTAAAGTCACCCGCAACCAATTGATACTTAAAGCTTGAGTCGGCCGCAGCATGAAATGCCTGTGAGAGTAAACGATCGAAATTGTCGTTGGTGTTGGGAGGGCGATAGACACAGCCAACGAGTAAAGAGAACTTATTTTTAAGGGCAACCTGGAGCCAGCTGCTGCCTTCTACTGCGGAAAAGTGCGGGAGGTCAAGCGGCAAAAATGTAAGCGTTTGGTTGACGTAGACGCACTGACCCCACCACGGCTATCTTGGCGATAATTTCGAATGCAATTGTAGCCTAGAAGCGAGAGTTCGGAGTCAGCTACTGAGGCTGATGCCCGCGTCTCAGTTACTAAAACAATATCCGGACAATGGGCGAACACCAAAGTCTGAAGCAAAAGCATCTTATTAAGCAAGGATCTGCCATTTAAAACAAAAATTCTGAAGGGAAAGTCTGTTAGTTTTTGAGGGAGGTGGGCTACATCGTCCAGTGCTGGTCTGCCCACGGAGTAAACGGTCCGGATGTAACCATCCGGTTCTGCAAAAAATTTTGTGGCATCAAAAAATTCTAACGTGGATAAAAAGGGGTAGGATTTGGGGAAGGGAATGACGGGCAGGTAGACTGGTAACCATTGATAGCTAATTCATTTTCGGCTGGAAATCCACGGGCCAGATACTGCAACACATTCCCGCCGGAACAAAACTGAGGATCGGATGAGATTACTGATCCAGTATGGACATTAGCATGAGGAATACATTGGTAAAACGGCCGTGGTGGAAACAAGTTAGGGGGTGGGGGACGCACTGCTTCCATTGGAGCAAGAGTTCTATTAAACGGCGGGAAAATCGGCATATTCGGCCTAACTGCCTCGATATGAGGGCTGGGGGGCAGTTGCGAACCCGCTGCGTTTTGAGTCGGGGTATTTGAGGCACTGGTAGGCGATTGTGGAGGAAAATATTTTATAATGGTGCTGGATTTATTGGGTGTCCGAGTGGCTGAGACAGCAATTGGATTTGACTTTGACTTAGGCACATGCTTAAGCTTACTAGGGGTTGCTGTAGGAGTCGTTAGGGGCGTTTGCATACGAGGCGTGCTGTTGCTTTTAAAGATCTCAGCATCAATAATAGTCGAATTCCCTACGATATTGACTATGTCGTGACGTGCAGAGGCCGCAGATAGTGTTGTAAAGGACTTAATCAAACTGACAATAGGCGTCATTATCCTGGTGTTGGTTTTTGCCGATTTTAATTTATTCAGTCTTCGCTGCAGGGGTGTGAGGTCTGGCGAAACGGAGCAGCGCCATTTACGGCAGAATCCTCTAGCTATTTCCCTCTTCGACAAGATAAAATCGACTTCTATCATGGAGAAAAGGGTAACTAGGTTCGGCGCATTACGGCTAAGCGAGCGCAGTCGTTTAGCTTATGCGACACTGAAACTCAAGCCACAACTTTGGAGGAAAAAATGCGCTCCTCCATAGGAGATAAGTGTCTCGGGATGTTTCGCAGTACAAAATTGTGCTTGCGTTTAATTCTCTCCTCAGTTTCAGAACTTATTACTCCAATAAACTTAAAAGCCTGTTCAATGGCTTTTTCAGAAGTACTGTTCGTGTCGCCATATATCAACTGATCAAGTATTTCGTGGGCTGATGGCCTGCTACGACTAGCAGAGGCGTATTTTTGGACGATTGAAGGGTCAAGAGGTTCTACATGTACTAAAGGGATTTGTAAGTTAACCTTATCTGCAGAAGGCGAAGAACATATGCTGGCAACTGCTATGTCTTCGGTGGCGATTCTAGCACCCGGAGACAGTGGGGAGGCAGCAAGCTTTCGTCTTTTAGCCCGTGCTCTGCGAGGCATTACAGACAAGATAAGTTTTTCGTTATAGTAAAAGGAGCAAAACGTTCCTAACGTGCAGAAAAACGCACTAAATAGCAAGTACTACTGTTATTTTACTACGACAACTAGAAAGAGATAGTCGGGAAAGGAGTCACTACATAGGTTTTTTTTAATAAAATACGACTGTTTTGCCAGACTGTCAAACAAAACTGGAAAAAACTATACCTTATATTGAAAGGCGGCTTTTAAAGGGACTCAATTAGAAAAACATGCATAAATTGCTTAAAAATATCCAAGTAAATGCAAAGCTTCACTTACAGTGAGTGACCGATCGCATGAAATGTTGGCTGAAATTCTGAAATGCGTTTTCGATTAGGAAAGATTACTTGGTCGCAGTTGTAATACTGATTATCGTGCGAAATACTCTTATGACATTTCGGACTTGGCAGGATGTCGGCTTTTAAATGCACTTCTTTTAAATCTCCTGTAGAAAGCGTACTTGGTAAACAAATGACAACTTAAGTAGCATGCGTTTTTTCCATTGACTTTCGATGGTCTTGGAAATTCAAATATATTTTATTCAAACTATAAACAAAAATATGCTTTCTTTTACTCAGTCAATAGAGAATCACGTCTTTTTTATATTTTTTACCTAAGGAAGGAGTATAATTAGGTTTTAAAAAAGTTTTTTTAATTGCAGAATAATTTGAAGCCTGATCATTCGTTGCATTAGCGCTTAGTGATCTCAGCCTACTAGGTGCATGCGGTCCACGTAAAGAAAATTACATATTTTTCTATGCCATTAAAGAGATATCATACAGAGTCCATAAGATTTTGCACGGGATGCGGACCATGTCGTACATTTCATGAGGCACAGTGGTAAACGACCAGACACGTGCTATGTGAATGGACATTTCGCGGTCATAAAAGTCTCATAATTAGAAACTTCTTTAAAACCTAATTATTCTCCTTCCTTAGGTATAAAATATAAATAAGACGTAATTCTCTATTGATTGAGTAAAAGAAAGCATATTTTTGTTTATGGTTTTTATAAAACATATTTGAATTTCCAAGACCATCGGAAATCAATGGGAAAAATGCATGCTACTTAACTAGTCATTTTTTTTACCAAGTACGCTTTCTACAGGAGATTGAAAAGAAGTTCATTTAAAAGCCGACATCCTGCCGAGTCCGAGATGTCATAAAAGTATGCCGCAAGATAATCAATATTACAACCACGACCAAGTAATCCGTCTTAGTCGAGAACGCATTTCAGAATTTCAGCCAACATTTCATGAGATCGGTCACTTACTTTATCTTTGAAATTGAGCTGCGCGCCTTGCCCTAGACTGTGATAATAATTTCCGTAATAAATCATCTGAACGCAACTTCCTCTGTGGAGTTATTTATTGACTGAGAAATCTAAATCCTGCAGGTTGGAACGTAAACCGACTTTCGTCCAAATAGTTGTAGTATCGCTTAAGGAAATCAATCTTTACTAAAAATTAATGAACTAAGACGGTTCAAATGTTGTCGTTATGACAAATATGCTGAAAACATTATTAATGATCACGGCCAATCGCCACTTTCTTAGGAGTACTTAGAGTTAAGTCTCAAAATATGCATTAGAAAATGGGATATGTAAACATATCGAACTTTAGTGTGTTTTCTTCCCGCGACTGTCCCAAAATCCATGCTTCTCAATATCCTTTCCGATGACAGTTCTTCCCTTCTATATCTTATTGTCTCACTGTCATCGAATCTCACTTAGTCTCTTCCCGTAGACTTCGTGAGTTCTGCAAAATTCGAAAGCACTGCTCTTCAACGCTATTTTCCAGTCCCTAATCTATCGTCCTCGTTTTCATCGCTCCGCTTCACTGCTTCCGCGTCGTCGAAAGTGATATTCGCATATAAAGACGCAGCCTTCCCATATTATATTTTACCATTGGTACACTTTACTATCTTCTAATCGACATCATAATGCGGTGGAATATTGAAACGTTTGACCTCTTCGCAGATCGCTTGTCCAGATATGTTTCATTCCTCACTGTGCTTTAGTGGTGATCAGGTCAGCCGGTCCAACTCCGGTATACTTTTCTCGCATCTCATGTGGAGCCCCAGCGCAGCAGGAGAAATAGGGTAGTGGGGTAGTGGAGAAACGAAACGATCTCCCTTAGTCAGTCGTGGAGGCTACGTCTCTGCAACTCCTCAAGAAACTCTTGGATGATTATTTGTGTCCCCTGTTTTCCCTCGACAGTCTGAATCTGAACTAATGCCCCACAATTCCGCAAATAATTTCTCTGAGATAATGGTCTTCAAATGAATTAAGTACTGTTTTAATAGCGAATATTTTTATTGTTCATGTACAGTAATTTCTAACGAGCTGACATGTAATCAATAGGGCTTTCGAAGGCTTTGCCTATTAGCCTTACCAAATAAACTGAAAAAAAACTAAATTATCATTCCATTTCTGAGAAAATCTTTGGTTTATTAAAAGACTGAAACACGAGCACTTAAATCTAGCATGACACTTACTGAACTGCCCAGGTCTTTCCTCCCTGCCTTCTAGTTACTGTGTTTGGAGGGCTTTTCTACCTACAATTTTACTCTTTGTAAGATAAGGCACCCTCCTTTTTCATTTTACCACAGATTCAACTGGAATGAGACCGAACGACGATCAGCTGACTAGCCTGATATCGGCGACAGTATGTCAGGAAAAGGCTGTGTTATTGTTGTTTCTATGAAAGCATTATGCTTAACATCATTCGTTTTTCACTATTCACGGCTTCTCTATGTCTGTTCACTCCAATTAAGTCACTTTGCTTTCGTCTCAACTTGGCCTTATGGTTCTAGTCCTGTTAAATTTGTTAATTTCACACCTGCCTATTCGACGTTGCCGAAAATGGGCGAGAGGAAGCCTTTTATCCAGCGAGCGCATAATATATGTCAGGAAGAAACAAACTTCTCAGTAGAGTACTAAAATTCTGCAAAACTGCAATTTACAGTGGTTTACTATTTCGTTGAAGTTTTGTGTTATACTGATAATTGATAATACGCACACCGCCGTGTCCGATTTCGTAGTATTTTATATGACTCCTTATGTCTCTAGTATTTCCCTGACACCGTTTCGTAATGTCCAACTTTGCAATGATAAACTTCTTTGATCTCTCGCGTATTTTTGACTGCGTGACAAATATTTATAGAGAACGCGCATTAGCATTACTCAAAATAGTTTCGAGGTCTGGAAACATTTACTTTACGTGTATAACTCTCCCAATGCTAAGTCCAGGGCAAACAACCCAAAATCGGGCAACACTGCGCGAGCAAGTATAGTTAATCGGTCTTCCACTTTGAGTTTCCGTCTATAAATTGTCTGAGTTGACAAGCATTGACGATCAAAGCAGTATTTATTCTGTCTTGCCATTAAAATGAAGCACTTTCAGCTCAATCTCGTTAGGACAGTGGGCCAATATCAGATAAAATTGCCTGTGCAGGAATCTAAGAAGTGGAGCAAGGGAAGAAAAAATAGTTATATTTGAATTGGTCAATTCAATAGAACCTTGGTTGATTTTTTCTAAAAGAGTGATTTTGAGTCATCACTAAGGCTAGGTGGCAGGTTCCTAGAGCCTTGGCTGTATCCAAGCCTTCCCCTTGTCGTGGGTTCGAATCCCACCGAAGTCGCCAAGTTTTTCCCAATTGAGTCAAATGGAACTAAAACATTGGTGGAGGGGTCTGTTGGCTGCAGGGGACTATTTGCACGTTACAAAATGACTCTTTGGCCTTTGTAACAGTCCTACAGTAGGATTATCGACAAAAAAGTCGTCCAGACACCCATCAACGAAGCTTCAGATTCATGGATGAAGTTCAAAACAACAAGTGTCGCCCGAAGCTTTGCAAGAATAACGTCCAGCTTGTAAAACTTTTTAGCGAAGACACAATTAGACGATCAGACTAACTAATCAGCGAATGCCCTTTTATCACACACTTCGTCGTTAGCCCATCGATTAAGCTGTTAGTGGTTTTTCCAACACAGAATTCCAAGGCTCTTTGGACTCTACATAGGTGTAGAGGGGACGTAAGGTCTAAACTGCTAGAGCACTCTAAAACCACCAAACGTTTGGGCACGGGCGACTTTTAGGGTAAGTGAAATCATTCCAGATGCAATTCATATGCAATTTTAAATTATCAGGGTAGCGGTAGGTTGTAGGACCCCAAACATTTGTTGCATAAAAAATTTCCACTATACTTGTTTGAGAAGGTTGTAGGTTTTTGAGTACTGCTCTGGATATAAAGTTTGCTTTCGGCTTGGCTTTTCCCATTTTTCGATCACGGCCGTTGGACTAGCTTGTAGCACACGTTTTCCGCGCGGATTTCAATAAATTATTGGTTTACTTAGCCTCTTTAGCCCGTCGCGAGCGTTACCCGTTTAGTTTACCATTACCTGGCATGAGCTAAGGTCAGAGTGTTGAGATGCGATCGTGTGGTCGTGGTCCTCCATCGTAGACGTTACTCCTCACCTTACCATTGCCTACCGTGAACAAAACTCGGAGAGTTCAGAAGCGATCCTGTTGCATTGGTCGACTGTCGCAAACGTTATGATTTAATTTGTCATTACCTACCATGGCCTAAGCTCAAAGAGTTGAGAAGCGGTCGTATTGCTTCGGTCATTTATCGCAGACGTCACCTTAGGATGAAACAGACGAGACAACGATCGTTCTATTGCAGTCCCAATATCTTAGATACTACAAGACAGTTAGCTTGAAACGGCTTTATATATGGCAAATTATTGCTGATAGAAGCGAAGATGCGCGTCCTCGGACATAAATGAGAAGAAGAGACGATCTCGGGAACCATAGTTGTATTGTCCTGACGTTTCAAAATCAAACAAGATTCCATCGTCGGAGGTGAGTTTTGTACCACGCCTCACAGTATTTATAGGTGGTGATGGTCTCCTTTCAACGGGTTTACCTCTCGTCGGGGGCCGGCGTTCGGGCGCTAGCCGTCATCGCACGTGTTCGCATGGATCTTAGTTCTCGTCCTCGGCTGGTAATCTTCTTTACGACCTCGTGACGGCTTGTGTTCTCACCTGCCGGATGAGTGGCAATGACGCCGGCATCTTCGTCGGGTCCGTTTCTGTTACTGCGACCGTCCGTTTTCTCACCTGCCGGACAAGTGGGTGTCGCGACTGTTGTGACGATCGCACCTTCGCCAGATCCAAGTTGAAGTGCAGCTGCGTTTGTATCCCCCATGGATCTTAGTTCTCGTCCTCGGCTGGCAATCTTCTTTACGGCCCCGCGACAGCCTGTGTTCTCACCTGCCGGATAAGTGGCAGTGACGCTGGCGGGTTACGAGGAGAAAGGAACCCAATTACGGCCGGGTCCATGGGGGACACAAACGCAGCTGCACTTCAACTTGGATCTGGCGAAGGTGCGATCGTCACAACAGTCGCGACACCCACTTGTCCGGCAGGTGAGAAAACGGACGGTCGCAGTAACAGAAACGGACCCGACGAAGATGCCGGCGTCATTGCCACTCATCCGGCAGGTGAGAACACAAGCCGTCACGAGGTCGTAAAGAAGATTACCAGCCGAGGACGAGAACTAAGATCCATGCGAACACGTGCGATGACGGCTAGCGCCCGAACGCCGGCCCCCGACGAGAGGTAAACCCGTTGAAAGGAGACCATCACCACCTATAAATACTGTGAGGCGTGGTACAAAACTCACCTCCGACGATGGAATCTTGTTTGATTTTGAAACGTCAGGACAATACAACTATGGTTCCCGAGATCGTCTCTTCTTCTCATGGAAAATTATTTACAAAACTGTCAACTCCTGCCGTGCAGGTTTTCCGTTATGCTAGGTAATGTATCGGCTATGTAAGACAGGAAGACTTCCTATGATTCCTTCAGTTGCATGACATTTAGGTCAAACCATAAGCAATACTGCACCTCATCAATACGCGCCCATGTAACTCGACCTGACATCGGGCCTCCTTCGTGGGGCTTCATTTTCAATCGATCCCAATACTCCCCGACTGTGAGTCGGCTCTTTCTAAATATCGGGCCAGTTCCAAGGGATTTCCTGTTTCGGCACCCAGCACATGTGGAGACATATCCATACGTGTGACGCCTCCGGACGTCTTGTTTAACTAGCTGTCTGCGTTTGTAGATTACCTAAGTTGGCAGTGGTCTCCTTGTCAGGCAATACTCCATCACTTTCTTCGAATTTATCTCACATTATTTCTTCGGTTTTCGTCGGAAGATGTGGCTGAATTTGTCCCTTTTTTACTATTGTTTCCGATGACCAGCGACTTTGGGAAAATAACTTATTGAAAACCCACTCCACCCTTACACACAAGTCCTTCATTTTAAGTAGTCCTTGTTTAACTACCTAGAGTTTTTTTAATCTGTATAGTCATCCTACACCAAAAGTAGCGGGCTTGCCTATTGCTTGCGTTTTTTGAATTTCACTATGAGAATCGAAATGGTCAGAATTCGTTACTGTAGCGTTCACTGGCATCGCAAAAGCATATACAAAGTTTCAGTGCAGTTATCTCCCTCATATCTTTTTCTTCGTTCTCATTGGTTGAACACCCTATGGATTCCTGACCTGCTGTAAACTATCCAGGGGCGGTTTTCTTAAATTGCCTTATTTTTTTAAATTTGTTTATTGTTTATTTTTTAAATTATCATGCCTACTTTTCGTTGTTATGTACCAGCGTGTTAAACGTTGTACGGCACAGAAAAAAGTATCTTACGTACTTGCCTCATGTTTAATTACTTTACCTACCAACAGTATGCCGCACCCTTAAAACCCCCTATTACCACCTTTCCCGTATGACAGGGTCCTGCGGTTGGTCACAGATATTTGGGGTCATCCACCCTACCGATGCCAGTTATCGACACTGGTCGTGTGTAAGCGCAAGTAGTGTGCAGCCAGTGTTGAAAGTTTGTTCACATTGCGCCCTGTGATTGTCCTGTCCATTTTCAAATGTGTGCTTTCTTCCCACTTATGATTAAAAATAAAGTGTAATAGGTCATCGGGCAGATCATTTTATAAAACTTGGATTATGAGACAAAGACGTTTGGGACCACGGCCTTAACGCTTACCACATGTTATTTAGGGCTAAAATTACTAGGTTTTTATAATTTGTTTTGGTCCTTGACAAAAACCATTATGATAAACCAGAGGAGTCGAATTTCATACTTACGGCTCGCCACAGTGGCTAACAGTGCCATAATAGTACCTAGCAGAACGAGGACTTCGCACTAGGATATATGGCTCAGGCCAGCAGTGGCGGAAAACCTTTACAGCCCGCGGAATCCGGGCATTCAGTGTTGTAGTTCAGCAAAGTGACGCCGTTATTCTCCCCGCTAAATTGGAGTGTGGTCGCCTTACTTAGCCGTCGTATGGCAGGCAAATAGTCAGTTTCATGATAGGAAGTGGTATTTCAGCCCCCAGTATTACAGGTGGCCCTGCGCTAAACTCCGGGGGGGAGGTTAAAGTCCAAAGTGGGACGCGGGAACAGGCACCTCCGGTGGAATTAAGCGCGAGGCCACCTGTCGTGCGCTGATCCTTATTCCCGCGCCCAGCCGTTTTCATCACGCATCACTGTGTAAGGACAATCAAGGTGATTTGATTCACTTCGCTTACTTGTCGCAATAGAGTATTTGTACAGAGGAACTACTACCTTTTACCCGGACCGCCATTGACAAATAAAGAAACTATGTTAACAGGGCTGCAAAATTGTGCTTTAAAACAAACCACTTGTGATATGTTCAGCTACGGAGGGTGTATTAGTAATCCCGAAATACCGACGGTCGACGCATTTAACAACCATGCGTAAATAGCTCCAACTAAGCGAGGCAACACATCAATACACTTTAAAACTTCTTATTACATCGGACAGAATCAAAGCAGGTGGAAATGGCCAGTTCATTCCGTGATGCACAGAAGAATGTGCAAAAATCATTGGCAGCGCTACCGTCACCTATAAAATCACTTTATGATTTTTAGGTGCATTGAATTCATCCCAGCCAGGTCACATCTGTCTAAGATATTTTGACCAGATAAAGTGATCAGCCCAATCAACCGAAAGTGAGTTTACAACTAAGATACTAGTTTCGCCTGTCAAGGTACAAATGCTCATGTAAATGGTTCAATGAGTAGAACTATAAAATAAAATTATCTACTTGTTTTAATTTCTCTCCAGAAGCAAAATACACGCTGCTTCGAATTTCACATGATTCAGGAGTCCATCTGTAGGTCTGAGAATGCTTTTTTAGTATCTGCCAACTAACAAGCGATTTTCGTTCGGTTGCATTGAGACATCAGTTGCTGCAGGCTTCGTGAATGTCTAGGCTCCTCTCTCATCGTTGCCGCTTTCGGCAAATCCCCAGGAGTACTTAAAACACCGCCAATTCCCCTTTTAGTCGTACCACAGGTGTGTTCGTAGATTTTGGCAAGCCCGTATTTTCCGCAAGCTGGGATTACTCCTGATGAGCCGCTTATATTTAATCTGATCCAGTAGCGCATTTTTTCCACCTAGCACAAGACTCTTCCCTGGCATCTTGATTGTATGCGAGAGAGTGCCGTGTCCTCTCCAAACAGGCTGCACCGCGGATGTATTGGGCCACACCGGGTTCAGACGTACTCGAGGTATGCATTTACCCGGCTGCTCTGGGCTTGTATGTGCCCTCTACTACTGTTGCCCCCTGCAACGGGCCACCGGGTGGGGGGTGCCCTGGACCAACAAGGAGACCAGACCAGGGTCCGGCATGTGTTTTTTGGGCTGCGCGCCCATAGCAAATGTCATAAATGCGGGGAGAGGGAGTGGTGCAACGCCTAGGCACAGGCTCACGTCGTGCCAGCCACCTGCGCCCGAACTCGCCACCGTTTTCTTGGCCGCCTTAACACCGGGTCCAAGGGGGTGAGAAAGAAAAGAATGCGGCTGATGCAGCGCATGTTTGATACAACTATAAGCTGGTGTACAGGCAAGTCACCGCCTCTGTGCTCCTCATGTTTTGGGGACACATGGTGGGCATCATCGATCGCGATGGTCGAAGTGTCGTGGTGTGAGGACAGATGCAACGTCAGTCATTACTCCAAATTTCATCACCAGTCGACTCTCGCTGTTCATGCATGCATGAGAGGGAACGAGATCGATAAGGAAAAACAATTTATCCGCATGGCAAATCAACGCACTCCTCACTACAATAAGTCCGACCTACTAAAACGCTGGACTTAACGCTAAATCTCGTGACACAGAAGACTCACAGCTGATTGGGCAGCTTTGTTTTCCTCTGGAACAAATTGAGTACACAGTGGTCACCCTTTAAACTGGTCTTTCTTGACACCTCTCAATTCTTTGACATTCAAACCTGCGACAGACGGCAGATCCACTTCATATAAGCTACTGCTCCTTACTTCGCCTCCAATGTGATTGGCTTGGGCAAGTCGATGATAAATGAAGAGAAGAAAGAATGCGACTAGCACCGGGAAATTCATTGTTTAAAAAAAAGTTCCGATGTCCCGCCACTGCGGTTACTTGGTTATTTTTTAAAGTTCATTGGCAAGCCGAGATGCGTATTACTGTCCTAACCTGACGACGAATAACGAAAGACATAGCTCAGTGAACTTTGACTTCTCCAGAGCACTCTTCCAAATCTCTTAATATGACATTGCGCTCAAAGACTAACTTAGCCGACCTCATTATAAAGAGCCTCCGTTATACTTTCTTAACGAGTTCTTGTTCATTTAATTTCCCGGTTCGTTTGATCTCTTTCCTTTAAGGCTGCCCAGTTCAGATCTTCCTTTTGGCCAAAATAACCAAAGGCATAAAATTGTAATTTTTTTAAACAAATTCTTGCAAAAACCTTTTAATGCTGATCAAATGAATTTTCGGTCACAAAAGTAGAGAAATGGTTTTATTTATAAATCCCACATGTGTTATTCTTGCGGAAGGTATGACTATATGAAAAACAAAGTATTTTGGAAATTAGCGAAGGAACCACCTTCATTTATTTATGTTGGACTAATACCAAAGCATAATTGAGGTCCTGCCTCATAATGGACAATAGATGTCTGCAAATTAAAGACAATAAGCAAATTATTAGCTTGTCTCCGTCCGTTTTTGGCTCCCTTTTGCGAAGAAGTAGCCTATTTGCGGTTAATATTTGCCGACCGGCTTATGGCTGCTGCAACTGTTTCATCGTCTGCCAGGTAATAGTGATTTACGGGTTTCATATCAGCATTCAGTTCATACACGAGCGGAATTCCTAAAAAATATGACGTGGGTGATGAACAATGCAACAGTATTACCTACGTAATAACGTAAACAGGAGTTACCATTGCGAAGACAGCTAGACGCAAAGTAAATTTATTAGGTATTCTAGTTCTCATAGTATTTATATTATTTAAGGTAGCTAAGGTAAAGTACTTATGCTGAACAGTTTCGTTATGGATACTAACCTATACAACGAGTATGTCGATCACAATTCCTTCGTAAACAAGATTACCCGCTGAATTTGGGCTTATTCTGGATTTTTTAATGAGATTACTGACTACTGAGAATCCTCTATTGTAAGACTGATATTTACTGCTATGTGACCGGCACGATAAATGCAATGCATTTTGCCTCAATTAGGTAAGTAAGGAGATCGTTTGTTTGAATTTCAAAATTTTACACTAAAGTCTGTGCGAATATCCACCATTCAAAATCTAGACTCCCCGAAACAAATTAACCGCGGAAGTCTTAGACGTTTTTTCTAATTCTGTCGGCGTCTGACAGGTTTGTCCCAAATCAAGGGTACTGCAGACCGTTCGACCAACATAGCATTTTGATTATTCCTTATTCTAATTACTTAGGTTCTTAATCCATTTTTTGACAGAGTCAAGAGAGATAGTCAATAGCACAACGTTTGTGCACAAAGTTTCCCGAGAACTTTTAGGTCTTCTTTGCCAAGATCGAAGATGATAAAACTCAATGAAGTACGTTTATACTGTCATGACAGACAGGATACTATTTTAGTGATTTTGTGTTAAGGATACATTGAAAGTAGGATATGTATGCCTGTTCTTTCATTAAATGCTACACGGAAAATATGCAATAAACTATAATGTCAGTCTTCATCGTCTTTGTCGGTATTTCGTATACAAATTTATATAAATCTATTTGCGGTATATCGAACAGTGGTTGTGTCGGATAGGTGTCATATGACTAACAGACGCGCACCAACGATCGTGGTCTTTTTTTTTAATCAAAAAGTCCTTTTCACACAGAAGAGATGAGGCTGTAACATGGACGTGGGTTCCTCTTGAAGTCTAGCGCACACCCACCACTAACATGCAGAGTGCCTATTTCCGTGTCCAGTCGAGCTTCGAATCAAAGTATCCATCCGGAGCGCTGCACGATTATAAGCCATAGGTGAGAGTAGACTTCCAACATTTGACGGTTCGGTAAACATGTGGTAATGGCCCTCGCAATAAGGTGGTCGCATAACCATTTAAAACTGCTGAGTAAATGAGCTACATATACGGAACTCTTCTCCACCTCCCAAGAGTTGCCAGTGAGCAATTCTAGTTTCGTCCCTTTCATAACAAACACGAGCAAATTTCCCGCCGATAGCTTTCGCGAACTAACTATATCGTTATTCGCACATTCACAGGGGTCCCGCGGCAGTCATTTGGTGCACTGTTCGTTCAATTGTTATTTACTCTGCTTCTGCTCGACATGAGCTGATTAAATCAATCGATATAGGCACAGTCATTCAAATGTTCCTTTTTAAAGTCCTACCTGCAATTTTACAACCAGAAGTCGTCGTTTAACTGAAACAAATCGCTGACTGAAACGTGAGTACTGGTTTCTTAGCACAAGGTCAGCAGAAGCATCAGCGTCCGCTGTATCATATTTTACATAAGAAATTAGATGATCGGAATGAGGTCAACTCTAGTTTACTCTGACCATGATAGAGTTCTTGCCCAGTAAATCACAATTTGTGAAAACAAGCAATGAGTCTAGTCCTTATATACAGCAAACTAAGGATAAAGACTCCATGATTCATTTTGCAAATGCTCATTCCGATTTGCTGTCCACGAACGTGAGTTCCTTCCAGAAAACTTTTTAATTGTATGGCATCTCACGAAGTCAATTCAAAGCTCTGGTTAGAGGATAGTGAAATACCCCTGAGCGTTTTGATATTTTGTAAATTAAAGCCGCATACCTCATTAAACAAAACGATTTACTATCCCGTCGGCCATTGCACTAACCGCCTGAGCCATGGGAAGGGTTGCTATACCCAAGCTCCGATCTTGGTTTTGTGGGTTCGAATCATACCAAGTCTGTCGCGTTTTTCACAAATGATTTAACTGAACTATGAAAATCTTAAAAAAATGCCTATCTATATACATGACTGATTTTCATCCGTCTATTTATTATCAGGGTTGTCAAGGGCTCCGCTTATCTGGTCCTATGTATGCTACACCGTAATTACTTATTTAAACAACTATAAATCCCAATATTTTGTGAAAGTAAAGTTATTTCCAGTGCTCGCAAAGGTGAATCGAAAGGGAAGGAATAATACCAGTAGGGGAAGATCGCGGTTTCTAAACAGCAAGACATTTAGTAAAATGCTTTAGGCGATTATAGCATAAATATAAAAATAATTTAAATATGATAGTTTATTTCGCTCGCCTGTGGGCACTGTTAGTTCAACTATGTCCTTGTCAGATACGTTCTCCAGATATTTTATCAGAGCCCGAAGACTATTGCCATGTGCCGCAATAAGAACACGCTTTCCAGCCTGTTTCAAAAAAGTAAACAGAGCTATGTCGTACTTTGTTAAATGCCCAGCTTACTTCAGAAGGGGAACAAATATAAGGCCGTTCTGTTCCTAATATATCTGCCTTTCTGCAATCGGGAAACAATCCACAAGCGAGTCAACAAAGAAGTTTTTAAGAACTACCTGACCACAAAAGTAGTAATTACATACAGCGAAATTTATGTGCCGCTCAACTGAGTTGAGTATCACTGTTTAATGTTGATTCTGGCACATTGCACTTTCTCCTTATATAAAGGAGCTCTGATGGGTTAACACTTAATTATTTGGTATGTTCGGCTGTACTTTACGCGTACAACTACGAAGCCTTGGTAATGAATGATGAAATATAGGTTGCCTTCGTGCAAGTAGGACTGTTTACTACTCAGCTAAGTGGGCCATTTCTGAAAGTTAGAAATCGATTCCACCACGTAATCTTGTAGTCGATTGTGCAAGTGGATTTCTGTTTTATTCTCAATTTTGACACAGGTAAACATTCTAAGGGCCACGATGAATGTTTGGTAAGTGCATCACATACTTCGAAGGCTACATGAAAGTTTGGCTGACAGGTCAAGGGTAAAGTAACCATTCAAATCGTAAAAAGTCCATCTACAGATATTTATTAAAATCACTTTAAAGAGTGTAAAATGATCCCTACTAAGCAAAACGGTTCGGAAGAAAGAATAGCAAAGGAAGTTCGAAAGTAGTTGAATATTCTTGCGTTTTTCGAAATCGTTGATAAGGTTTGAAGAGTACACTTCTAGAACACATTTGTAACCCCTTTTTATATGAATGACATCCTGCGCAGCTTGATGCCCAGTAGCGACTGAAGAACTTTGATGAGTACGCATGGCTTTTGTAGGTTTTTTCCGAGCGGTCTCTCCTTCGGCAAAAACATTTAAGTAGGTCTACTGTTAAAACTCCATCGTTATGCCTGTCTTCTTTCACCACAATTTTGTGAAGTGAAATGTATTATTCTGAAATGAAGGCCTTCCATGAACTGCTTTCATAATATTTTTCGAAAACGCCTCACCTCTGGCGCATAAGGGCTAAGAGTTCAGAATTAAGAAATGAGACAAATTTCCCTGGGATAAGGACAGAAATAAGAACCCTCCTTTGTTGATGTGCAAATATTTATTCTGAAACTTCGTCGGACCCTCAGTTTCTGAATTTCAGCCAGCGAAAATTGTCCTCAGTCAGTAAAGTGGGCACTGATGAAAAGAGAAACGATTAAGCAAGCACTTTGTTGAATTTGATTACATACTACCAAAACTTATTGATGCAAAATATGGGGCCATGTGCTAAATACATTTTAGAATCAGTTTATCCACTTTACTTCGGAGATTCCCGAAGGAAATTGGGGAATTTGGGGGCAAAATATTCGTTACGCGACCTTTGCGTTGAGTCCCCATCTGTGCTTACATTTTAACTGGGAATTAGCACTCTTAGCAGACAAACCCCGCACCGAATACTACGTTTGCTGTCCATAAAGGCAGAGTCGAAAGAGGCGTTTGCTGTCACTGACAGCATGTGATAACTGTAAAAGCTGCCTTTATAAGCACACAAAATTCTCATACATCGGATCAGGTAAAACAAGGGAAAGATAATTTTTAGGTCATGACAGAAATGAAATACGCGTACCTGTTTGCGATATTAAGCAAGAGGGGATGACTCCGGCAGACTGATTAGACAATCTGACATAACTTCGAATAATGTCCTGGACTCCACTTTACACTTAGAAATCACCAGAATTCGGGGTGAACATTAGCGAATAATGACGGTTAAAAATATCAATTCCAGTGTACTTACTCATTGTCGCCTAAACGTCTTGGCGACTGATTGACCGTGTCTGCACGACAGCCTGGACTAAATCTAAACTGGGCAGGCAAAGGCAGGTAAATGGTCCATTTCATTTCTGCAGCCAGCATAGGTTGATAAGTAAGCCTACACGATCCTATATACGAGGCACACAATGTGCACATGCAGCAGCAAGTATGTCTTTATCTTTACCCGGAAGCGTCAACCACTACAAACCTTCGCAGAAGAGGTGAAAAGTTACCTACGACTAATCACATTATACGCTTGTTCCTCCGAGGAAAGTGGTTTCGAAATTAAGCGGTGCATTATCTGAAAATAATATAGTTTTCGGACTTTTATAAAAAATAAGGATCGGCACACAACGACGCTGTTCACGTGCACTCATAAGTAATTACTTGGAATTTAACCAAGCAACAATAAGTTTTACGAGGCCAAAGCCTTAGCTTAGTTGCATGTAGGCATGAACACTGGAAATATGCCAGTCGACACTATATTCTGATGAAAAGTCTCGCAATTCCCGATGAAAGTTCGACCGTTGCGAACAACTGAGCCCACTGTTTTCCCCACGGAGTGGATGTGGGATGCGGCACTCGTGGGAATTAGCCTATGGCGAAGCCCGCTTTCGCAGCATTTGCCGCACTCTCTCCCCTCCCGCCAACTTTGATCCGATGTCAGGATAAGGTTGAGAAGACTGACTTGGATGAAAAGGCAATGAGTTAAAAGGCTGAATGACCCATTTACGTGCCCCATACAAGACCTGATCTCCACAGAATGTGCCAAGTTTTCACGAGGACGACACGGGTCTCACCTCCGTGAGAGTGCCGTAAAAGCCATATAAAGAATGAGTTATTGCGGCTTCGTTCTCAGTCCCTTAGAAGAGTTGAGTTATTCCGTCAGCTGGCAATCTCACAAGTCACGATCCTAAATGCGTTGCAGTAGATTCGAGCACGTCAGATTTATTATGGCACGCATTCCCCGCATCGGCCTCGCGTTCGCTCCTCTCTGCCATGCACCAATCGACTGTTCGAACCCGTCAACCAATGGGGATGGGTTTGGTGTAGCGGCTGATAGGGCGCAAAGATCTACGTCTTAGGCGTGGCAGGACATGCATGTAGAACAATAAATATGGGCTCGCGCAGAATCTGCCCAGCCCTGCTCAACGTGTGCTGTGAGCAAATCGCACCTGATCCTCGTTTTAGCCTAGCGGATTTACACCGCAGGCCACTGTAGGGACCAGCGCTGGCACCGGACTGCAACAGACATATCAATGATTATCTACAATTTTCAGTGTTTCGCTTCGAAGTTAAATGAGCTGAACATATCAGAAACTGGGGCAAAATTCAGGCTCTCTGTTCAATTCCTTGACATTTAAAAATATTCTAACGAGGCTGTGTACGATCTCCTCTGAATATGGTCAGCATATGTTTGCATCTTTTATTTGAAACCGCATTTCATCATGAACAGAGATTCATTGAGGGACGACTTCCGAGGATTTTCGCCGACTGCCTTCTCGCGTTTCCGATTTTGAACAAAGCACCAATTTTTTTCCTTATGCCATTTCACAAAAACCCTTTTGGTTAAGTTGGTGACTGCGTACATGGTTGAATGCATGCGCCGCACGGGTTGTTCTAAATTCTTTCTGTTCAGTATTTTAGGGCCCCTCGAAAATCCTTACTCGTTGGGTATTTCGGAAGTGTATAAAAACTGTCTCCCACATCTGAAGCTATTCTTTTCGTGCTGAAATCTTTCACTGGATATGCAAACGCTATTCTTAACATTCTTACATGCATGAGCACAAAGTATGGTTTTCGTGAGATTGCAAATTATATAAAGTCAGCTTGTGGCTCCATAGACACCTTCGTTTACTATGCGCTCACGAATTTATTTCCTTCGCAGAACACCAAGAATGGTTTAAAGAAATAAATTATTGTGCGTATTTTCTAATTTCCGAAATGGGACCTGTGCTTTAACATTATTGCTCGAATATAAGCTCGAATATTGATTACTTAGATACGCTAGAAAAGGATGAAAGGCAGTCGTTGATAGGTTATTGAGACCCAGACGATAGATACAAAGATATCGTTCGTACGCATTATTCGCCATTTTGCCAAATGCATGGCGAATGTTCGCAAGCGACAACAAGGCTTTGAACATTTCTTTTAACGTCTTCGCGTTAACTCTAAACGAATTCCATCAAAAATGAACATTTCGGGAACCGTCGTACAAGTATTGTCAGACCGTAGCACGTTTACGCTATTTTTTTTAACAGGTTTCAAACCTGCGTGTTCGCTTATTATAAGTTAGTTGTTTTGGCTTGCATTTAGTAAAAGTGGCGGATTTCTCCACCTCGGGGTTAGAAGGACCTCTTATTTAACAGCCAAACTCTCTTCCAAGATTACCTACGAAAACTCGGCCAAGGGCCAAAAAGAACGATTTCCAGTAGGCCTCAGTCAAAAAGTTTAACATTTAAAATTAACTCTGAATAAAATGACTTTACTTTGAATACCTTAATGGCTGGAACGATTTCGTCAAACCAAAACGGCAGAACGCGTTCCACTGTATTTTTTAAGCTTTCAGTCCTCGGAATGATGCTCGAATCTAGAAGCTGAATTGGGAAAAGCAAGTATTAGATAGAAAAGGCCATCTATTTGAAACATTCCTTACTAGAAGTTTCATCTTAATCCTCACTTTTAAATTTCCTATTCCCAAAGGAATATATGAAGAAAAGACATTCCCGTTTCTCGAACTTTATGTGAGTGAATACCACTTTCTCCTTGAGCATAGCATAGCTGAAGTATTTTTTCATTCAAGAGCAAAAGTGATCAGTTGCGGTCAAACACAAGACGTGACTCATCTACCGTACCGAACTTTCGCAGCGACCACTTTTACAGGTTCTTGCTGACAGGAAATTTCAAATTTTGATTTTATTTTATAAGTGTTTCCAGCAAGGGAAGATGAATTTAACGTACTTTAGAGTAGTTGTTCTAAGACTGAATGTTTGACAGACTGTCTGCTCGAGAACGGACAAGAATGTCTTCAAAAAATATGCCACTTGAGTACTGAAAGAGCAGATTGTTGGACAAAACGTGATAAGGATGGTTACGAAAAAGGCTGGAACCCATGTTTTCTTTGGCTTTCAAAGAAGATAGAAGCGTTGAATTCTTTTGGTTTTGAGGATTTTATCCCCCGGTACTATTTTTTGCAGAGAAAAAAGCTTTCAGATGACGGATAACTACAGCCATGTGTGGTAGACGTATTGTTGGCTAGCACTTAAAAGATTCCTATTGGTGAAAAAACTCTCCTAACCATTTGTGTACTTACACGTTTGAATTTGCGGTGAACGCAGCTTTCCTAATGGAACTTCATGTGGTTTTTATAACTATCGGTCGTTTTTAAGGCCCTGGAATAAATTTACACAGGACAAGGCCCGTTGTCCGAATATAGAACCCAGCTACTAGAATTCTGTCGCATCTCTCCTAAATTTCTCCGATTGCTTAAAAGTTGTACTAAAACTCGAAATGCCGAAGGAGTAACGTTGTCATCAGTAATCTGCCAGAAACCCAGGATGTCTAAACGTCCTTAGCGGTTGAACATAGATATGCTTCTCAAGCGTATGATGAAAAGCAAAAAGCTTGAGACAGAGTTAATGCAGATGTTCACAACTTATCTCAACTTAATCCCCTGTTTAAAATAGTCAAATGAACTTTCGACCCCTCCCCCTCCTATACACGTTTTTCCTAGTAACAAAGTAATTTGCCACCCACAAAAAGAAGTCATTTAATTGGGCAGTTAGCTTAGCATTGTTTGGCTGTCTTCATGCTAAGGGAAATGTTCGGTATCGAATTACACTCTAGAAATCCCATATTTGGAACGACACACGGGGTGTATGCAAAGGTAATTGTACTGAGATTTTGACTCCCCGAGAGACTTTTTCATTAATAGGCAGCTGGAGTTTACTTGCAGAGATCTTAGTAATGAACCGTCATACCGATGCAAAGAAGATTTTCCGTCACCCTAGGCGGAATGATCACTGATGTCTTGCTGTAATTCCTTAAAGGTTCCTTAATAGCGGACATCTTAGAATACACATTATGCCTCCAAATAATAAGAACCGTGAAATAAGTCGTTCCAAAAATAGGCACAATGTCACTTAACTTTGATAAAAGGTGAAATATCCGATTTTAGCTAAGAAAAAAATCTAGTTGTTTAAAAATGAATAAGGCTGTAAGAGTAGCAGGTCAATAAAAATTGTTTAGAGCCGCGCATACGGCACATAACGTTTGTGCTACAAGTAAGGGCTCTGTGATTGAAATGATGCAGCACTAAAGTTGGCGAGTGATTGTTACTAAACTCGTTTGTATCTAATCCATGTTTTATGTTCATGACCAATCTGCTTCTGACTGCTTGAAAACTATACAGTCTGATAATAAGAAGTTATGACAAGCTATATTAGTGAATCTCCGGGACTCTGTTAGATTTTTATATGGCCCGTTATTCAGGTGTAAATAAGTAGTTTTTATTGAATTCGTTGTAATACGCAATGCATACGGCATACGTATATACTTTTTGTTTTTCGAGGCCGAGTTTTAATAATAAGGCTTATTCAAAATACAGTATTTTAACGCCAGTTACCAAAACTTAACATGTTACTGCAGTAATCTGAACGCTGGACATAAAGTTCATATTTCCTACATTACTTACTAAACCGCCTGTAAAGCGTCCGCCCAGCCGTCAAATGGCAAAGCTCCGTAGACATCACCAGGATTTCAGAAGTATACGTTTATCAAAACTTACTCAGCTATTATCCCATGGTTATAGGGCTAAATGTGTAAAGTCCAGAAAAAACCGAGATAAAACAAAGGGTTTCAGAACAGATTTATTTTGCTAAACTCTCTTTTAAAAGCCTTTTGAAAGCCATTCTAAGACAACGTCCATATACATCCGTGCTTTTAAAAAACCAGGCTACACCTGCCTTACTCATGTTGGAAAACCATTGCTATATCGTGTTCCGATGAGTTGTCGCACGCGCTGAAAGCTAAGACCTTTTGTCGGACGCATTAGGCCGTATTTCTGTGAATTTAATGGAATATTAAAAACTGGGAAGGTTGCTTGCAAAATACAAACTAGACCAATCAGTTTACAAAATTTAGTCAGAGTCTTTCTCTAGCCTTTCGTATTAGACACATAATAGCAAGTTTAGCCTCAAATGACACTAAAATCCTATTTTCGCATCAGTATGCTCGTTTAGTTACATTACTGAAAATTGTAGTTGCAACCTTATAGACGCTTATCTAAAGGTCGTCGTTAAAAAGAAAGCTCAACATTAATAAAAAAAATAACGCAGATTAACATTACGAACAGCGTATCTTTGATCGCGAATGGGGTGACCGGAGTCAGTAATATCGATCGGTGGCGGCGGAATGTCATAAGAGCGGCGCCAAAGCTTGACTTGGGCCTCCCCATGTTTCACTGCGGTTTCCGCCTTGTCAAGACCTTGAAGTGCCCCATACATTCGTTCATTCAGACGCCAAGTCCTGAAGTACAAAGCCACTGTCTTACGAGTTGTCAAAGAGAATAACGCGCAAGCGACTGAAGCAATCGATATATGTATGCCTTTGCCAACTCCAAAACTTAGAACGTGCTACGAGTAAAACGTGAATCTACTAAAGCATTACAGTTATTATCTCTTTTAGACTGAAGCCTTTAAACGTTTTACAATATGCACCGGTTTTTAGATATAACTTAGCAGTCGCATGGCTTACAACGACCTAGTTGACTAAATCTCATTATAGTCGGCAGATGTCGTCGTAAAACTTATTTAGCTTCTTTGGCATATCTACACTAAAATCAAATTATTCATCTTGTTAATGAAGCGGCACGTTCATTTCCAACATGATGAACAAAGTTCGACAGGAACACAGTGGGAACCGTATGGATCTTGATAGGGACCGGGGATGGTTACAGGTTTCCACTCTATTCTGTAAAATACGATAAATATTTGCGATGTCTTGTGTGTCCAATAATATAATGTCCGCTCCCCACCAGCTAAGTATTGAAAATATTTCCAAAGGCCTACACTTTTGTGGGCACTTTGAGTCTGTCTACATTTGAGCTGATCAACACACTTGTTCCTTTTATCTCCTCAAACGTATTGGAATCTGCTGCAACAACGGTAACATCTGGCATTATAATTCTGCTTTCCACAGTCCACAAGTGCTGGTCTGCAGTATGACTTGCATAAGCAATCCGAAAATACGCTTTTAATGATTACTGTTGAGCATTGAGTGCACATTTGTCGTCCTTGTTATTTTTATCTGGCACTATATTGCTAAAAACACAGATTCGTATGCATTTTTCAGCAAACCGCGAATCAAAATTTGATCGATCCATTTAATACGTACAAATATTATTAAAGGACAGATGGGTGCAAACAAAATCACATGCACTCCACTTACTTACTTATGTATTGGGATCCATAACAGTCCAAGTTCCTCGAGCACGAAATGACAGGTCTTAATAGCACGGGTTAGGACGCTTGTATATGCCACATCGAAGCACATAGAGCGTTGTTTGATCATTTGGCCCGCTTGCTTTGCTTCGCATTCTCCTCTAGCTGAGAGATCGGCATCAACCCAACCACAAAATCTGTTGTCTTGGTTGTATTCGCTCTCACCATGACGAATGAAGACTACCTTATAGCACTGTGATTGGAGTGCGGCATCTTAAAAGGCAATTAATTAATTGGGTTATTTACACATTGGTTTCTTTTAAAAGCGAGGCAGAAATCCTGATTTTGCTCCACGATAACAGAAGATGATTTTAATTCAACCTCCTCGGGGATAGTAAACGGAGCTGAAATCTCATTGGGCGATTGAAAGATCTGTCAAAAACAGCTTAGTTACTTGGAAAAATTGACTGGAAAAGAATACTCAGATGCAATTCACTTGACTGGGCCTGAAGAAAGGTAGACGTGGGCATTTACAATATAGCTTTACAGGTTGCAGATTGAGAGCACAATTAAAACGGTTGCAGCATTGCATACATATCCTACAGGGTCATAGAAGATTCATCTAATCTAAAAAATCATTAAAAACAAGGAGGAAATTTGATCAATCGTTAACTGTTTTGGCCAGTTAAATTATGTTCATGAAAAGCTGGTCAAGGCCAGAAACCAAAGAAACACTTGAAACGCATTTACCAGGATATGCGGAAGGGCAGCTAAAGTAGAGATCTTTGACAAAGCAACTAAACCTCGAGCCAGTGTCAGAAAAATGAAAGTGTGAGCAAAAATAACGCCAAAAAGGTAGGTAAAAGCAAACCAAAGAGGAGGAAACCCAAAAGCTTGCACAGAAAGATAAGCATAGTTAAACTGGACGAAACGCATTGCAATGAGCAAAACAATTTTTGATCTGGAAAATTGGGCTGCCTTTGCGTCGAGCTGTCGGAGGCACATTTAAAATATCACTAAATTGGACGTGATATCAGCAAACAGCTTGCGCAGCCTAACGGTTTCCACCGAATATCTCAAACACTTGAGACGTCGCAAAGATGCCTTCTACAAGCTAGGTCAGCGTGACAAGGTGAAGGATAACAATGTTTTAATAAAGAACGAAATTGCCAGAATTAACGGTTAATTCGTAAGTTGACTATTTTCTACTTCATCCACCCCCTCCTATTCTTTTCCTTCTGCTGAACTGTGGAGTTTTGAATACTCACTTTAATTCATCTTATATAAGCCGACGTATTCGCTATAACATCGAAAGCGAAATTATACCTATTATATCACGTCGAAGTTTATGGATTCTCATCAAGCTAACTGTAGTAGTACGGCCCTCGACGGCACCTCTTTGGAAGAGAAGTCCGGTGAGTTGTCCTTCGCATCCAGAACCTGTGCTCGCTCTACCTTCGCCTCCAGCCAACGACCAGCAAAGCGTGCAAAAAGCGTAAATGCCGCAAAAAGTGTGAGGTACGAAGAGGAGCCTTGTGTTGGGTGCGCAGATATTCAAATCAAAGTAGAACAACTGGAAAAGGAGCTTGCTGATTTAAGGACGCTCGTGAAATAGGCCGTAGTCGGCCAGAACGTGTCCAGTGTTAGAATCCCAAAACTGAAGAGCAAAACGCAAAAAACGCGAAAAATATCTCCTCGGGGGAATCTTCAAACACGAGTAGCAACTCAACAGCCAAAATCGCAGACGCCCGTAACAGCAGGACAATGAAAACGAAGCCGCCGATAAAGGGAGACTCGATTCCCACGCACGATATCTTAAGCGATGTCGCAAAAAAATTACCTGTCGCGGAAGCCATCTCACCTAAGTCTCTTGCTGTAAGTGATGGGATTTCTGTTCTGCCTGGAGACGATATACCTGGGTCATCTAGTCTACTGTTGCCCTCTTGTTCTGGCAACCACCCCGAGCGCACTACAGAGCACGCATCTGAATACGAAGACATAAACCCGTGGGTAGAGGGAAGAGGGAAACGCCATGACAGGATTCTGAAGTCACAGCCAGCCCTGATGGGTTGCTCGGGACAGTCGGTAGACAGTAAAAGTGTGCGTCTAAGCGATGACTCCGTAAATCGTCCTCGCCCACATGCATCGCATTCTCTGGAAAGACAGAGTATGGAGGACCATGCTCGCCAGCAGTGTCTGGTTATTCAGGGTTTATCAGAATCGAATGCAGTCAGACCTGAAGACCGTGTCTCAGAGGACCTAGCTTCTTTTCATGGTCTGCTAAATCATTTACTGCCGGCAGACATGGAAATAAAGGTTCTGAAAGCATTCCGGATAGGAAAAAGGAGTGAAGACAGGACAGTAGCACAACCACCTCGTCCTCTCAATATTATGCTGGAGAACAAAGAGCAAATCAAATTTATCCTCTCTAAAATACCGATCTCAGAAACACACACAAGCAGGTTTTTTTCAACTGGACTATTCACCAGCGGAACGGTTGAAACGCCGGGAACTTGTCTTGGAGTTAAAATCAAGACTGAAGGATAGCGAACACAATCTGGCTATCTTCAAGGGGAAGGTAGTTCGGAAATATATGCCGTTTCAGTGGAACCAGCCTGTAATACTACGAACGACGACATCTGCTCAGCTAAAACAGACACCTTCGTTGAACCATCTGATCAGGGCGCCAACACAAGTGAGCCCGTAACGTCCAGTGATCTGACTGAAACAAGGCATATAAATGGAACCAATCAGGTAACGGAAGAGCCTAGAGAACACGACGACCGCGATAACGGAGTAATGCTCTCAGCAGTAACAAATGCAACGGGAAATTCGGCTGATGCTTAACTGAGGTGCTTGTACACGAATGCCCAAAGCCTCATATCGAAACAAGAAGAACTAAAACTTTGCCTTGACGAGCTGTCTCCAGATGTTTTAGCAGTAACTGAGACCTGTCTTCCGGGAATAGTAGCGATAACGAAGTAGCCTTGCCTGGATACCAAATTTATCGGAGGGACAGGGAACATCGTCAGGGTGATGGTATCGTTGTGTATGTGAATGACGGTCTGGCAGTGTCGGATAACACCACGAAGATTGCGTGCAATACCGAAGCTATCTGGTTGACCATCAAGGCTACCGGTTCCCCATGTCTCGATGTCCTCACTGTCTACCGACCACCTAGCACAGACCGAATCGCCGACACTCAACTATTGGAGCAGTTAGAAAAATTTTCCAGTCGACCTAACATCATGATCATGGGCGACTTCAACGCACCAGGAACAAACTGGAATACCCTCCAAGCGTCAGGTCCAAAATCGGCATTCGATTACCGCCTGTTGAGCAAAACATTAAATGCGTGCCTCACATAACATGTAATGTTCCCAACGGGAACACGTGAAGGACAAAGGGCAAACTGCCTGGATCTGGTCTTTACGAAAACACCAGACAGCATAGACGAGATCGCCTCCATGCCGCCCCTTGGCCGAAGTGACCACGTAGTGCTTATGTGGGATTATTCGTTATTCTCCATTTCACATACTCCAGACCGCAAAAGGCGTAATGTTTGGCGGGGCGACTTCAATCAGATGAGGGCAGACTTATCCGGTCTTGACTGGGGCTCATTGTTTACGGGAAGTGCCAACGATGACTGGGAGCTGTTCAAGAATGTCCTTCTGCAGCTCATCAACAACCACTGCCCACTTACTAGTGCAAGACTGAACAAACGCCCTGGGTGGCTAAATAGCAACCTCAAGAAAGAAATCAACAGGAAGCACAAATTGTGGAGAAAATATTGCGTCACTAGACAAGCTGAATGCTTCAACACCTACAAGACACAGAGGAACAAACTGAGGAAGCTAATAATGCAGACGCGGCGGGAATTCGAGAAGAACTTGCTACAAAAAGCAACGCAGAACCCAAAATTGCTCTACAGCTACCTCCGACGAACTACAAGGAACAGGCATCAAATCCCCTTGATAAAGACTACTGATGGCGTTGAGATCGCTGATAGTAGGGATAAAGCTGCGTATTTTTCACGGTTTTTCCAATCAGTCTACACAAACGAGGCAAGGTTCCTTCCTCCCTCCACAGAAGAACTGCCGACTCCAAGCGTCAGTGATATACTCTTCTCAGAAGGCATTGTCCGAAGAGAATTAGAGACATTTAACGAATCGAAGTCGCCAGGACCAGACAAGATTCCACCCAAGCTTCTGAAGGAACTTGCCAGCGAGCTCTCTGTGCCTTTGTCGATGCTCTTTCAAACGTCATTTGACACTGGAACACTTCCTGTCGATTGGAAGCTGGCGCATATTACTCCGCTACACAAAGGAGGTAACAGGGCAGCGACGACAAATTACCGGCCCATAAGCTTGACATGCATTCTCTGTAAAGTTATGGAAAGGATCATAAAGACTAAACTGATGCAATTCCTGGAAGTTCACGGCCTGCTATCGAAATGCCAACATGGGTTCCGATCAGGAAGATCCAGCACGACAAACCTGCTGCAATCTCTCCAGGGCTGGACCCGAGCTCTCGACGACAGGCACGCGGTCCACATAGCCTTCATCGACTTCCAGAAGGCTTTCGACACTGTGCCACACCAAAGACTATTACATAAGCTGAAAAAAATAGGGATCAGTGGCAACTTCCTTAAATGGATCGAAAACTTCCTTGTAAGTCGACACCAGGTTGTGTGCGTCGGTCGGGGAAAATCAGATCCGGCTATGGTCGATAGTGGTGTCCCCCAGGGTTCAGCTCTGGGACCCATTTTGTTCCTTATCTACGTGGACGATGCCGCAAGAGATTTAGACTGTGAAGTAGCAATGTTTGCGGATGACATGAAGATATGGAGTGTAATTCGGGGTCCTGCCGATGAAGACAGACTGCAGATGAAACTGAATCGGTTGGATAGATAGATAGATAATGTTTATTAAAGACCCGTCGGGGTCCCATCAAAGCAAGTTAAAATAAATTTTCATGCGAGTTGTAGACGAGGTAGGCCGAATCTTTACAAAATGCAATTCCTAGTTTCTAAATTAGAAGTCCATTGAGAAACATGATGATTGAGGGGTGAAAAAAACTCCTTAGAAAAAGTTAAAAATGATTGGATTAATTTTACAGGAGAAAAAAAAAACCCCTCTTTAAAAATAATAACAGAAAAAAGCGAGCAGGACTGGCCTGTAGGTGGCGGTATATAACGGAATGTTGTCGGTCATCGTCAGGGTAGCAATAAATGTCAGCCTTGATGGGTACGAATGTGGGTCAGACAGGACTGGCTTGCATATGGCATTGTATACGGGATTCACAATTGAGATCGTCTGGGCCTGATTGGTACGCCGCGTCAAAGAGGCCAGACGAGAGGAACCGAGATGCGATCGGCCACAGCACGCTTCGAGCTTAGTCGAGCAGTGAGGAAGGGAGGTACGACCGAACTACTAGTAAACAGTGAAGACTGAGGGTTCCGCCGTGAGTGTCGACAGACTGCATGAGGTCGGAATGCGGGAGATGACATCAAAAACCGCGAAAATTGTCGATATGGGGGGAAGGATAGCGAGGGATTTAGAAACCAATTAAAAACAGGGGTTTCTAATGATATAATTAAGAGTTACTACTTAATCTACCACTAAATCCCAGGAGGACCCTTCTCGAAGTCAAGAATCTGAGTGTTCGGGAATGAGACTGTTAACAGTGCCTTTATGCTTTCCGGTGTAAGATAGTTGCGTAAATTCGACTTGAATATCAGTAACCTAGGCGATAATCTAATTTCAGGCGGAAGATTATTCCAAAGGAAGGCATATTTGGAAGCAAAGAAGAGGGAGCGCTTAGATGTAGTACAAAGATGCGGCGGAATCACCATGCAGGAGTTGCGCGTGGCATAAGACCGAACTCTCGGAGTGAGAGTGTCAATGTGCGGAAGACTGGAGCTAGAATTGATGCGAAAAAGGAAGCAAAGGCCAGCTTCGAGTCTTCTAACCCACAAAAACTTCATGTTCGCCAGCTGACATCTCTGAGTATAAGAAATACTGGA
>CACRXP010000139.1:726762-747744 GCA_902702965.1 Spirometra erinaceieuropaei | reverse complement strand
GATGGTGGCGAATTTGCCTCCCCAGAGAGGCAGGCGGAGGCTCATCAGGCGATCGTTGATGCCCTGCGGCAAACAGGGCAGTCGTCCCACGATGTCGTTCCGAATGGCGAAGGCGACGCCCGCGTCTCGTCGCTCTGCCCTGGGTCGACCGCTCCAGAAGAAGGTGTAGCCGGCACCTACCTCCTCCAGTTGGCCTTGTTCGGAGAAACGGGTCTCGCTGAGTGCGGCGATGTCCACCTTGTAGCGCGCCAGTTCTCGTGCCACTAGCGCCGTCCTCCGCTCCGGTCGGTTGCTCCTCGGATTGTCTAAAAGGGAACGAACATTCCAGGCTGCCAGAGTGAGCGCGCTCACCCTGCCAGTCTGGTGACAACGAGTGGGGCGACGGGAAGGAGATGGAGAAGAAGATGACGAAGGAGAAGAATAGGCAGAAGAATAGACCGAGGTAGAGGAAGAAGAGGTAGGATGAGGAGAATGAGTATGGTTGTTGTTGTTGTTATTGGTATTGTTGTTGTTTCGATTTTGATTGTTTCGACCATGTTTAGACGTCTGCGGCCCTGGCTAGCCTGGAGACGGCGTGGTACCCAGCAATGTTTAGGCCACCTTTTCTAGGCCCTTCCCCTCGTGGGGGCTGGCAGTGCCATCCCTGAATAGGGCTGCCATGTGCCGTTGTGGCATGGCCGAACTCCACTATGGGACCACGACTTCGGGTTGTAGTGGAGAGCGACTTGAATTCGCCGTAAGCCGCGGTCTCCGTCGGCGAAGGTGGGCGCGTCAAGGCGGTGTCGATGTGGAGATCCATCCCGTCACCGGCTGTCGAGCGACGTGCAGAGACGGACCACGTCACGACGGTGCCGACGCAAGGTTCCATCCGACCTTCCATCCAGCGGAATCCGCAAACCCTGTGCACACGGCACAGCGCACAGCCCACGCACTTCTTCCTCGCAGCCAAGAGGCGCGACCCAATTCTCAGCCAAGGACGCACGCCACCACGACGTCGAGACGTCGTGAACTCGAACATCAGGCCCTCCGGTCATGGCCCCATTCTCTTTGCTTTACTACAAAAGTTGCTCACCTGATGTCTCATTTTCACAGTCTCTAATGATGACCTCCTATACGAAACCGAGAGCTCGGGCTAATACATGGAATGTTCTAATGATCGCGTGTCTACCTTCTTTACAAGAATCTGGGACTCGCATATTCGCCTCCAATATTGCTCACTTTGGAAACTGTCTCCCCAATAAGGCACTCAGACGAACAGACATCTTTGTAGGAAGATCGAATGAGCATATGTCAATCATATGTCCCTAGGAATAAGGTGTTTACTCAATCAGCGATCTATTGGCTGCTCAAAGCATGTAATATATGTACGAGCGAAAAGTGTAACGAGTAGACAATCAACTACCAGGCTGAAGCCGGCCGAGTAAAATCCACTTTACTGTGGCAAAATCAAGACGTGACATCAGCCCACAGCACCAACCCATCCTCTGCCATGACAGAACAATATCGATTTTTTGGGCGTGTTTACATTTTGACTGCTTCTTCACACTTACTACAAGTCTGAAGACGAGCTGGGGAACCAGACTCGAAAATTTACGAAATAAAGTTTTTTCATTTTCCCAAAGGATTCATTCTTCTTCGAATTATGTTTCTTGGGATGCCCATCTTCCAGTACATATCACTTATCAGACGACAAAAAAGCGTCTAAATTGACGCAAAACTGTTCCTGACCTACTTTGTCTTTATTCTACTAATCCTACCACCGGCAACCATCCGTGACCAAAAACAAGAAAATGCGCCTACAAACGGCGCAGATGGTACACGGACGGAGATTAGCATATGGGTTGAAAGTCCTACATAGAACTCAGACTCCTCAGTATCTGGGCATATGTCAGTCATATGTCCCTAGTTTTTACTCAATCATTGATCTATTGGCTGCTCAAGGCACTTAAAATATGTCCGAGCGAAAAGTGCAACGAGTGGACAACCAGCTATCAAGCTGAAATCGGCCAAGTAAAACCACTTGACTGTTGCGACATTTTGAATGTGGCAGGCCCGCATCTCTTACCAAAGGACACGTATCCGCTATGGAAACTGTCTCCCCAATAAGGCACTCAGGCGAACAGACATCTGTGTAGATAGGCTCGAATGAAAATATATGCGCTGAACTTGACGTGAGCCTAAACATTTTTGTGGGGAAAGACTGCTTTTTCATTGAAGCAAAATATTTTAAAAAATGTAAATAGTTAGGTGGTTCTAAAATAAATTTGTTGGCTGATAAATGTAAAAAGCCCACCCTCAGCTTAATTCTCCTTTCAGGTAAGCGGCTTCCAGAAAATCTACCAAGTAAAAGGATTTAGATTCGTTGCCAGAAACCAAGATGAATTATTGTCCCACACTGGCAACCATCAAAGTCTGTATTGGCTGTTAAGTAAAAAAAGTTTGGAAGGTCTCCACAGCCTTCTGAGAAGCCAAATTCTGCAGATTAATCGAATTTTCATCATGAAAGCGCAAAATATCCGGACTTACTTCGCAAAGGCCAGTGGTAAAGGTGAAAAAAAGAAGGCTCTGGCGTGTAAACAATGGTTCACCTGTCGATCAAGACGTATGGACTCAGAAAAAAATTGCATATAATTGAGAAAAATGGAGAAGCTACAGGGAACACCTCCACTAGCCATAAGTAGCAAGTAAAATCCTAAAAATGTAAACAAGCCTCACGGTGTTAACCACTCAAAAGTCAACCGGGATGGCACAGATGCCCAGTATTGCGGGAACGGAGTTTCGTCCGGCAAAACTCTTAATGGTCTCACGTATGATGAGAGGAACTGCAAAAAGAATATGGTCGACAAGACGACCACAAACAGGCCTGCCGATATTTTCTGACACTTTTGCAATAAACGCTCATTTTGGCGTCATTTTGGCCTCAACAATCGGTAAAAGATTTAGGTCTGAGCTCTACAAATACCACGGACTTATCTCCAACATCCAACAAATATCACCCAAACCCCTTGCCTGTGGGAATTCATATGTAAGGATTTCACCTTAAGTGCACTAGGAATACAACTTCCCAAAATTTACATTTTACATCTCCCAGATTATTGCTCACTTTTCTTCTGCATAATGCCCTCAGACGGCCAAAAGAAACTGGAGGGCATTCAGAGACGTTTTAATAGATCTTTGCCCAGAAGTGATGGCACCCAGTGTTTATAATTAGCACTTTATCATAAATAAGGTATTCTACCCCTCCGGATTCAAAGACTCCAACATGTTCTAAACTTCCTATTCAAGGTAACCCATGACCAAGATATTCTCAAAATGAATCTACTAACAAACGACACCAGAAACACCAGAAATAGCAAAGATATTGTAAGGATGCCCAAACTCACAAAGTTCCAAGGGTCAAATTTCTACTCCATAAGATATGCCACTATTTGGAATGCTCTCCCAAGTTCTATCCGGAAAAGTCGAACCCTAACCGAGTTTAACGTAAAAACTAAAAAGTTCATTTCAAATAACAATACACATTTATTTCTGTATAAAGTAGGACATTTCAAGTCACTTTTTTGATAAAGCATTTGATCCGAAATGGCTCTATTGATGCGAACCGCCTGAATAATATCGGAACATAGCACTAAAAACAATCAAGTTTATGAAAGACAGCATCACTGATAAACATAGAACAGATAATGATGTTCTTTCTCTCCTCCATTTCTCCTTTTCATCAGCTATGCCACCGGACACTAAATATCCCTTAAGGAGCTAATACTAACATCCCTTTCGACAAAACTCTACATATTCGTTGTGCGTAAGTCTATATTAGGGATATATTGATCATATACATAACTATATAAGGTCTTCGTAAACAGTAGATCACTACTATAATGCCACATTCACAAGAACAATGCTATACATGATTCAATATTATTTTGACAGGTTTGAATGTGACTTACCATTGAATGTTTCTTCCTCCTGATATGAATTTATCTTTTCCAGCTGTTAGTCCAGACAACCATTGTATGCCTCCTGAAAAATACGGACGAACTGTGCGACCGCCACTTAGCAGCTGGCCAGATAGTCTGACAACCGGCAACTAGAATACACCCAAATTCATTCAATTCGAAAATAATTAATGGTAAGGCCGATATCAAAGTTCTTCAATTTCCATGAAAGACATATTACGCATATCCCCAAAAACAACCAAACTGCACACTTCAAATTTTTTATTGTACATATCGTTCTTTGTTAAAACTTTTGCGATTATTTTGTCTTGGGACTCATGCTATTTTAACTTAAAAAAAAACTCTCAATTCGCGCTCTATTGGCTAAACGGACACCCAAAACAAATGAAGCCCAAGTACAGTCGAAATGGATGAGTTTGTTTCAGGTTTTTTCCTCAGTTCAAAGAAGACTGATAGTGCCCAATGGGGACTATAATAAACGTATTCTATCTATCCTATTCTGCGCGGCACAATCTCTAGGAGGCCCTTGGAAACATTGGACATTACATCAGGAGGAATGATTGCATCGCTACAGGCAGGATAGCCACACCAATCCAATTACCTAGTACAGTTATTTATTAAGTCGTTGTGTAGGCAATCATAATTTAGGTTAGTCTGAACTGTGCTGGTCTGTTTTGTAAAGGCAAGTGCCAAGCAATAATGAATTAATACGTGGTCACTATCACAGAGGCAACTAAAAGGGACGATGCCATTGGTAAAGATAAGATCTAAGGTGGGATAATTTCTTATTGGAGAGCGCACTAGTTAGAACCAATTAGGAAAATTAACAATATCTTGGAAGGGCTGGAATCTAGGTGAACAGATATTGAAAACTCAGTCTATTGCTGGAAGGTTAAAATCCCCAGTTATCATATTAACATCGAAAGTATCCTCCGAAATTAATTTAAAGATTTCACGTAGTTGTGCATCACTGGCTAAAGAGTTTGTAGGATTGTTGATACAGCCAGTAGTTGCCTTCCTTTGCGGCGAGAGAATAACAGATGCAAAGCAGAAGTTTCTCGTGAATGAGGAGGCGTCCATTTAATAAGGAGAGTGCTTTAGGTGAGATCTAATATAAAGAAGACAACCGCCCCCACGACTAACTGTGCGGTCATGACGGTAAAATTCGGGTTATCTATGAAAAGGGGAGAGTCCGGGATAAGAAAATGAGTTCAAGATTCTGTGACACATATTATATCAGGTGTCATTTCTAGAGCAATGACTCTGATTTGGGCCATCTTGTTTATAACAAACCTAGCATTCAATGGTATAATATCCAATGTGTTTCGAATAACACGGCTATTGTCGATAGTATTTGGAAGAAAATCGGAAGGCGGATCTGTAAGCTGTCAATTAATAATTCTTGGAGAATAAGTTGGTGGGATAAAGTTAATCTGCGAAGGGTTATTCACTATCCAAAATATCAACCTCTCCCGGATTGTTTGCCCATAGGGACACACTCATTTTCCTACTGGCTTCTCTCATGCCTTTCACTGGCTTATGAAGCGGAGTCCGTTTGTTATTTTCTTGGGCACTGATAGCTCCCTACCATGTTGACTACGCTCTATGTATCAGCAGGATACGCGCCTGCGTTATAGCGGGAGAATGTGTTCCAGCTTTCGGTCAGAGCGCACTCGCGTGCGGCTTTCGTGACACTAACATAAAATAGAATAGAACCGAACCAGATTTGCATGCGGCAAGTGGCAAGAAAATGCGAAGTTTCCCACATATACCTAACTTATTTAATTCCTGACGTATTTTTGGAAAGTAGGAATCAGCTATTTTTTGAGCCGAGTTCTTACAAGACTTAACTTTATTTAAGCTCTGATATCTTTTGCGAGAAAAGCGAAGCCTTGTCATAAAAATCCCACGGATCTGTACTGTTTTTTGATTTTCGATATTTTTGGGGAAAATAGTTAGCATTTAGCACACACGACTCCTACTTAATCTCATGGCAATAGACACCTGGCCCATTCGGAAATAAACATGAACTTTTCTTTTAGGAAATCCTACCTTATCCTAGCTAATTTAGTTCGCAATACTTTTGGAGGATATAAATCAACTTTCAATTCGAAAGTCGAATAACCTAAATAAAAACACTGAAGGTCGTATCAACTTTAGGAGCCCATTGTATCAGAAAACCGCAGAATGCAGAAGTCGCGTAGTGTGTATTCGATTCAGGTCCCTTCAAATGAATTACTTAATAAGCCCATTTCATCATCTGTACTTCGAAATGGCCGCCAAGCGCCAACCTCTACGTTTAACCTGCCGGATTCCGGAATCGATGTGGGTTCTTTCACAGGAAATGTTAGCGTAATTCTGTTTGAATTGCCTAGAGGTACTATAGTCTACCTGAAAATGCAAAAAGGGTTGCCTTTCTCATTGCGCCTAGTACACACTGTTTATTTTAATGCCAACTGGGTTTGTTCGAAATGTGAAAACTGCATTTGGTAATAAAAAATATGTTTTAGGAACTGCATATAAATTTTGATTTTAAGGATAGTTCCACCTTTTTATCTTAGTATGATTTGAGTCTTCTTCAGACCAGAGTTTTACAGTAGTTCTGATTACGCTTGTAATCTAAATAAATAGTCCGAGTCCTACTATTTACAAGGTAAAGTTACTATCTAATGAACGTGGAATTTAAACCGCTTATAAGAAATTTTTTTAATCGCGAAAGTTCCCTTCGAGGTAATCTGTTTAGAATGACTTCGAAAACCATATAATTCGGAGTATCCCCTATTGAATACCAAGGCTAGGCGCTCTCCGTCCTTGCTATGCACGACAACTGTCAAACAACTACAATATCTGGGCAGTTACCTCGAATTCATTCATTTTCAGAGGGCATAGTCTTTGCAGACAATGGTCTCGGGTTTCCCAGTCGGTTTATCAAAAATAAAAACTTGTCGCGGCTTTAGAGTAGATGTGTCAAGTCATAAAATGTCAACCGGAATTCTGAAATGCGTTTTAGAATCAAAAAATCACATAGGTAGCGTTGTTATATTATCATCCTGCAGCATAGTCTCAAAATAGTCCAATTGCTTCTGGATGTCAGCTTTTGAACGAATTTCTTCCCAGCCGCCCGCAAAAGCTAAACTGTCAAAAATTACTACTCAAGTGGTATGAATTGTCCTCATTGGTTTTCGATACCCTTATAAACGCAAATAAAAAAAATCATTTTCTACTCATTTGGCAAAAAACAACGTTTTTTCTAAATTTTGTACTTCAAGGAATTGCATGATTCACTTTCAAAAACGCGTCCAATTCCTGATTAATTTTCAACCTGAACTGCCATTACACTTGCCTTTAGGGCATCCAAACTACGGGCTTTGTGTTTGCTGTGTATGGTAAAGCATATATTTCTGTACTATAATAAGATAAGATCATAAGGGATCCGTACAATTTAGAAGTTGATCTGAACCATATTATAAACTTTACAAACAGCACTAGTATATGCAGACACACGATGCTTTTCGAAAGGGCATTTTACGGTCTTAAGAAATTTCATAATAAGAAACTTTTTTAAAACCAAACTATATCCTTTCTTCAAGTATAACATTTGGAAAATACGTAGTTTCCTACCAAATAGTAAAAGATAGAATATTATTATACATGTTTTCTATGAGAAATATTTCAATTTACAAGGAATCAAAAATTAATCTGAAAAAGTCAAACTACTTGAGTAATTATCTTTTACAGAATTTCGATTTCGCGAGCGGTCGAAAAGACGTTCGTTCACAAGCTGACATCCAGAAGTAGTTGAACTATTTTGGGATTATGCTGCACGATGACTAATATGACAACTCTACTTACGTAATTTTTTGAGTCGAAAACGCATTTCAGATTTTCGGTTAATATTTCACGAATTATCACTTTTCCTTAAGAAGTTATGGTCTGTGATCAATATGTCGTTAGGAAATCGAAAAAGTTTGCCGGCATAATTTTTCTTAAGAATACATCGCTGCAATGCTATGCAGTTGAATCTCAATGACCTGCTTTCATTCAAGTAGTCAGAAATTAACATGATAAATGTTCCTCTGGCACATGTGTAACCAGCAGATATTAATTTCCCTGTGTAATTGACAAAGGAATTAAAACCTGTGTTAACTTTGAAAATTCGTGTTCTCATTCAGTCTTTAGCATGAAGAACCTAAACGCAATCAAACAAGAACGCTGAAGTTTAGATGTCACTGTCATTGTTTCGTCCTGCTTTATTTTCACTAATGACTGTTGGGATAAAAATAGGCCTTAAAAACTAAAATTTTAGTCGTCGGACACATAACGCCAACTCTGTTTGAGCATATTCTGAATAGTTGTGACCAGTAATGTGGAATGAAGGTTTTTCCTGTAACGCTGCTACAACACTTGGCGAAACAAAGCTACATCGTTTAACAAAACTGGTTTTTTTCGATTTCTTTGACTCTATTTACATGGTGCCAATTGGCGTGCTGTTACCGATCGATTACATTTCAAACACGCGAGAGCTTTTAACGTCGATTTCTGTTTGCAAGTTAATATCCGTTCACTGAAGGGCACAAGTGAGCTCAAGGAATACTCTTTGACATCCTGATATTCAAACTTACTACATTACATGTACGGTACTTATCTTTCTGTCTCCTGGTTCGTTTTCATCAATAAAATATATTTTTAAAAGTAGTCTTCCCAACGCGTGCAAATAATGGACTTTGATTTCGGCTACTAAATACAGTCCATATTGTCCAAATTATCAGCGTACAAAAATGAAGTGACAAGCTTGCTTCTTGAAAGATACTGATTTTAAAAGAATAATTGGTTAGCAGAAACAAATATCTAGTCATATATTTTCGAGCAAAATTACATAGCACACAGCCTACCTTATGGAACTGTGCAAGAACAGCCAACTATAAATCGGGCTAGACAAATCATTCGAAGATGGACTAGATTAATCGGCAATGCATATCCACTAGAGCATGTCATCTTATCGGAATAAGTCGTTCCTGCTTCCTTTTACTTGACCTCCTGCCTGCAGTATCGGCGAGTGCATGTGTTAACCTGCTGCATGGACTTAAAAAATTCGTGCTTGGTATCTGCCCACAATGCCAACGCACTTTTAGGCAATCTTGAACTTGTTTTTTGTGTGAGTAAGAATTCTTGGCAAAACGGTCTTTTTTACTCCTATCTGATACTCGTGTTTTCGGATAGTGCATTATACCCATTCTGGCCCCGTTGCATTTTCACAAATTCATTACGTGGTTTTTTGTAAACTGGGTTTTTACCTAAAAACTGTTATTTTGGAACACTTCTGTCTACACTAAAAATAACCCATCCTCGTGAAATTTCAATTCGAAGACTTTAAATATTAATTGTGCACAAGTCGCAATTCCAACTGCAGTCGCACAACGTACGCAATAACAACGGAGCTGGATGTTTGCACGGAAGTCTATAATATATATGTATACATACATATATTGTATATACAACATTCGTAAGTTGTACGAAAACCATTGACCAAGATTAATGGCCAGGAGGGGGGATATTCGCACACACCTCTTGTGTCTAGTTCACTTACTTAAATGTTTCATTAGAAGTCAATAATCAATTTCTCAGACGGCTAGGCTGCTTGTTTTTAATACCTGAAAAATATGTATATTCTGCAGTATTCTTCTGAGTGGCATAGTTTTTTGCAGATTATCCTCTAACTATCATTAAGATTTCAAAGTTTACAGTTCTGCCTTAGGATGAGGTTCAGTGGATAAAGGCGCGCATAGCATAGACAGATTTCCTATGCCGAACGACTTAACTGAGCCACAATTTCCATACGTGGGACGCTGACTCAAAGTGATTACATGTTAGGATCGTAACAGTGCTTTTTATACAAAATAGTGCATAATTTTAGGCTTATATTGAGCAGCAAAATGGCCGTACGACTGGAGAGCCAATGCAAATTTTGTCGGATTGCTCCACGATGTAACCAGCAAAGGTCATTCGATAGTTTCATTTAAATAGGAGACAGAACTTGTTGCGCCCCATCAGGTGAGATAACCCGAAGAACTTACCATACGTCGAGCTGTGCTGAGGTAGTTATCTAAATATGCTTGAAGTTAACTGGTCGTAATCTATTCATCTCAAAGCACAAACATTATTGTCAGTTGTAATATCTCATAGTGATGAAGTAAGACACTTAACCGGTATGCATAGAAATGCCTCTCCCGCACGTTTTAAAAATCATAGATTTTGCCCAGGATTTGCTAAGTGGTAATTTTAGTGAAGCACTTCATTGGTAATTCATCGGTATTCATACATCCGGTAAGCAAAATTTACCGGCAGCAGTTTTGGCAGGAATTCATAGTATATTTTTTAGCGTTTTATGATAAGAAAATAGATACATGCCTGTTCATGCTTTACTGCGTGTCCTCTCCCAAAACCCTTAGTTCATTCTCTTTCCTGATATCGCATTTAGCAAAATCACAAATGTTAATTTTTAAACTGATTTAAGTATAGATTATATGTTAAACCCGAGTTCCAAAAAGCTCACAATTTGTTTATAAAATCCAAAAACGTTTTTGTTTAGAGAGATGGACACACTGTGTGTTTTTTTAGCAAAATCATCATAAATACTCACGAATTAGGTACTTACATCTTCACGTTCCCCGTGATAACACAAATGGGACCCTTCCTTGTCACGTAAATGCTAAGCACTAGTGGCAGATCGACATGCCTAATATTTTGGCATGAGTTACTATAGTACTGAATCTCAGTAGAAACTGGCGTAACCCCATTTTTAACCATGCACAGCTCCACCTATAGGAGTATATCGTTAAATCATGCATTGCTAACTTTTATCAGTGATCAGGTAAAGAAAATTTTTTTAGTTTACATTTTTCGAGTATTTTATGGCGTCTGGGTTCTAGCAGATTATCTAAGGTTAATACTGTCCCCTAGCATCATTTGGGGTACTACCTAATTCATTTACCAACAGGCCCTGCCGCCATCCAAAGGCTATACGCAACTCCATATCTGGAAGACGTGACACTTCAAATTGAGTCCCTTTGCCACGGAACTTTTGGGTTAAACAAACTGTAACATAATCCACTTACCCGCGTCTTCTGAGATGCTTACGAGAATTTTTAACGACACGTGACTGTGACTTTCACCGATTTACCTCAACGACAGAAAGAAATACTAATAATTGTGATGTCTGCGAATTTACGTGTGCTGCGTCCTTTCGCAATAATTAGCAAACAGAAGACCGGCACCCTCTGTCCAAACTTTGAGAGGTGAGAAAAGATGCAGACTTGTGAGCTTTGAAAATGTGACGATGATTGTGACTTTTCATTCTATCTTCCGTCTCAGTCGCTGAAAATGAATTCGACTTCGGAGACTGCGGACCGGTTGCGAAACTCCGAGCCCTTTGAATTTAATCCGCAACCATCGCTTGCGCCGCCCAACAAGAGACCGACGTCCATGCTGATCTCAAACGAGCAGGGTTTCATAGAAGGTAGTTTGCACAAAAATGGAAAGATATCACCGCATGACCAGCTGGTTTCCGACTTCATCCCCACTCGTGAATCCCCGCGCAGGCATGAAATTCGCAGTCCGGCACATTTTATGGATTTTACAAAATCCCTTATAGAGGGTCTTAGGTGCGTACTATTGCCTCATTCTTATCCGTTATTTTTTTCAATTGCTTTATTGATGAACATGTGTAAACAACTGATGCGACATCATAATTCCCCTTTGATTCCCTCTAAATTTATTTATGTCCGAGCATATTTATTTTTGTACAGTTAGCAACCATAATAAACTAAGAAAAAGAAATATCGTGTTTCTCACTATTAAACTCTTGAAGTCTCCGAAACAGCATACTTTGCACACCTCAGTCGAGCCTCCACAGCATCGTTCCATCGAAATATCCAGTGTCATGGCTGACAGCCAAAGTGTATAAATAAACTTTATACAGGAAAAGTGCAAGTGTCATTTATATAGCTGTTGATCGCAAAATTCTAATTTCCAGGTAAATTATATGCGATGTAACTCTTGTTTTCCCTTCATTAATCAAATTAAAATGTTTTCTAGGCTGTACATCGAAAAGTACGAGAGGCTTGTGCCCTTTTACCCCAACACCAGTTCTCTGGTATGTCATCTTTTGCGAATCGATAAAGTGCACATTTTGGTTCCTTTTTTCTGCTTCCACTGGTCTTTACAGGTTCTGCGTAGGCTTTTTTACCTCCAACACATGGACGCTATATTAACCCCCCCTTGTTTCACTTATGCCTATTTGAACTTTTCAGCACGGCCGTATTAACGCGTTAAAGAAAAAGCTCCAAATGGTACGTGTTTACTCGAACATTCTCTTCATGCAAAGTTTGCACTGCAGCCTTTTCCCTGACCTCTTATGCGCATTGGAGCTCTTTTATTTTGCCCACAGGCGACCTCCGCGATTGTCGCCGGTCCCAGCCTCAGAGTTGTCGATTCCACTTGTCAATGCAACTTACCCCTAAAAGCATGTTATGCGCCATTAGATTTGTGAAAGTTAGAGGCTTTTATGTATATGTTTGCAAAGTGTTCTGTTGCCACAAACCATCTATTTTTTAGAGTTCTGAGGAATTATTTACACAGTTAGGGGGATTTGATATACTCAGATCACCGAGGGTTCCAGTTTCGCTTACTGCAGCGCGACTTTTAGTTGAGCATTATCTACATTTCGTATATTGCTGCTTGTAGGATGACTCATCAGAAATAAAACGTTGTGGATCTTTCTGTATCCTGTCAAAGTGAGCCTGATAACCTCATCTGACAGTGTGCAATTTACCAGCTCTAGTTTTAACTTCGATAATCAGTAGGGTGTTACAACCCCTCATTAGGGTCAAGTAAATGCGATGTTGCATTTTGTCCCACTTTTCTACCGGTGGTTGTTTCCTAATGCGACAGTTTTACGTCTATTGTCCTTATCGTCAGTGAGCTTTTTGCTTTCTGACCGCTTAAGGGCGTATGTGGTTACCACCCTTTAGGAGAAAAATGGCAAGATAGTGGCCCTCTGTCGCCGATGACGTTGAAGTCGCGCTCTTTAACTAACTGACTTGTTTCTCATCACTGCTCTCACGAATTTTGGTGCCTTCATGTGGTTCTGTCGTCAAAAAGACAACAATGAGGCAAGATTAAGACTTACTGCATCCTTCATACTTCATGTATTCGAGTGGAAGCTGGGGAGGGGGGGGCGATTTAAAGCACAGTTACTTTCCAAGTCTTTTTTCCTACCGAAGTATGAGGAACCTGAAGGCTGAAGGCCTGGACTTGTTTAGTTCAACCCGCGACCTTGACATACGCATAAAAACTTTTTCTAGACTTTTTGCAGTGTGTTGGGCTGTCTGGACAATTGAAGAAGTCAGAGTGGACAGGGTGAAGTAAGGACGAAACTGATGCATGCCTCATGCGTTTGCACCTAGGATTCATACTTTGTTTTTTGATAAGTTTCACTACTATCTACCGTTGCTGGCTGCCTGTTTCGTGAAATTCTGGCGAGAAGAACTGTCTTCTGACTAGTTGTCAATAAATGTGAATAGGGCGTTTCGGAGGAACTGGACACGGTATGTTCTAATGGGGTGCATGTGCGTACGGTCTATGGCACGCTCAAAGTAAAAACTACCAAGAGCTATGTTGTTCTTCAGTATCTCAATTACGGGTTTTTTTATATGTAAATCCCGTCCTCAGTCCCCTTCGAGCGGGATGTTTTGATGCAGGTTCGATGTGATCCATTCACTTTTATTTAGAATCCCGGCGCTGCTATACCTGTTTGGCAGGTTTCTCACCATAAAGTGAGGGAGAGCTATAGCGATCTATCATGGTTTTCACAGTGTATCGGGTTGAAGAGACATATTGGTTTGTATTCAGTGTATTTTTGGTTGTACCTGTCAGATGCATGTGTACTTGCGCATTCAAAGTTAGGTTTTTCCACGATTAAGTGTGAAGCATGGCTATATGAGAATGGACAGCTATCATGAGTAACAGTGGGAAGTCCCGATTTATTAAGCTGCAATTTATCATGGACAGTCCAACAACTTGTACAGATCCATATACTGTGCCAAAGGCTGAAGTGGCCTCGTCTAGCTACGGATGTAGACGTTCATATGTACACTTTTATAGTAGCCACTACGTAGTCCTTATTTGCCTTTGCAGGTTACCGAACTACTCGAGGAATACAAAGCCATTTTGGGTCCCGATTACGGTAAGTATCCTATTTGTCCACTGAACTGCAATCGGCCGAACGCTTCAGAGCATATCTCGCGGCCCTCCAAATCTGTCTATGGCTCCATAGATGCGAATTGCGCATTGTCATTTTGTGAGGCTTTGTCGTTAACGCCCGAGGTAGTTTGCTAACAAGAGTAAGCAACAATTAACCGTAGCATGTAGAGAAAAAACAGCACCCTACCTCGCTCACCTCTGATCCTCAAGTTACTCTTTACAAATCTAATCGAGAGCGAGCGAAATTCTACAGTTTTAACCCTAATGTTTCATTGCCCGATTTTCCCCCTCATAAGGACGATGGGGGGGGGGGGGCTTTATGTTATGGCTTTAAATTTGCCCGTCTTAGTCTCTTCATCTATGATATTAGGGTACGGTCTTGGATTTAATTTTCCCTGTATTCTCGTGGCCTGCACGCGAAGCTTTCATGATTACCGGGCTTATGGATGACTTTCAGTGTGTAAAATTACTAAAAGCGCTTGTCAGAGTAGACTTCATCCTTGCATTCTAGGCGCGTCAATAGGGGTCGTCAGATTTACACCAAGCGACTCAAACAATGCATAGTTTTTGTTTCCCACAGATGTCAGCGTGCCGACCGGTGTCTGTGCCAAGGATAAGATCTGCAACCAACTGGCTCTTATATTGACTCTGAAAAACTGCCTTGAAACTGGTATACATTTCCAAACATAAGTAGGTAGTCTACCCTACTTCAGGAATATGAAAAGCACTTCCCCACAGACCCCGATTATTTGACTGTTTTCATTCACTAGTAAATGTTTACTCTCAAACTGAAAATCCACGCTATTAATGGGAAACATGTTGTACGCTTCAGTCGAAATTGCGTCATCTCGACACGTGCCCATCTATCAGCCCCGCAAGAAGCCGTTGAGCCGTTTTGATTCATTCCTCTCCCTCTTCACGGGCGGTGGACGAGGCCGCAAATTTGCTTCACACAACTTCCTACCGGAGACCAGTAGCAGCAACTCGTCCATAGCAAAATGCACGACGAAAGATCCCCAACTGTCAACACAGCACCCCCAAGGGGACCGTCTTCGCAAGATAGAGGAGCAGGTGGGACGACTATCCGGCTGCTTCCAACTCTGCGCGGACCCAGTCACTGGCTCCACTCTCGGTCTCAGCAGCAAGACCTACCTAGTGCACATTCGACTGCAGCCTCTGGGTGGTGAGCAGTCCTCGGGGAGATCCCTTACTGGCGCTGTCGCCGGCCGTAGGGACAGCGTCCTCGAGTACCGTGAGGGGAGCTCACCTTCACCGACTGTCACTTCGACGGCCTTTTGTTGGTCTTTCAAATTCTCTGCAAATCAGACCGGATTCTATGCCTCCACTTCAATCTTAAACGCCGCAGTGACCGGCTACGTGCCTCCCAACGCGACTTATGCGCTGAGTGAGACGACACACAACCTCAGCCCAGAACCGTTTACTGCGCTTTTCGCCACAGTAAGTGCTGTGGTGTGCCTTTCCTTCTGATTGATAGGGCTAGAATATTTTCCGGTAAGGCGCGGTCATAGGTACCCCCTTCCGTATTACAGGTAGTTTAGCCCTAAATTCTCTGAGAGGTTAGAGTTAGGGCTGCGGTTACAGTTAGGAAGGTCATGGTTGGGGTCAAGGTTAAAGTTCGTGCACGGCAATACGTACTCACGCGAAGTTTAGAGTAAGGCTGCCTGTAATATGGGGGCACTGATACCCATGTCCAACCGTTCTACTTCTTTGCGTACTGCCGCGAGCTCCGACAATACGGGAAGTCCGAACTAATGCGCGCTTTTTAGCAGCCTCAACTCACCACTTCGCTCGAGGGTAGAAATTTGTCAAACAAAAGTTACTCACTCTACCTCAGAAGCTAAACGTCGGGAGTTTCCTACGAGCGGCCGTGAGAGCAGTGCTTATTATCTCTTGGGACATTTAAATCGGCTGACTGCTTAGGTAATTGGTCTTTTTATTGCCATTTGCACTAGTAGTGCGGGCAGTCAGTGAAATAACTGCCTCATCTAAGTCATACTGGCAACTGACGAGGAGATGTATCGAGTCGATCCACAGGTGATGGTCAAGCACTCATCGGGAGCTTGGCTTGGCAGTCCAAACATTGACCGTCTGAGCGTGGGAATTTACGTCGAAAGCATGATCACAGCTGACTAACAGGGTCATGGGGCCCGCAAAAGATTAGGCGAATTCCACGGTTAGCTTTGAATTTACTGAACTGCAGCAGTGTGTGACGTGAAATACGATCTCCAATTGCCTTTCATAAAATCCTTTAATCTTAAAAGCTATGCGCCGACACTGCAGCTGTAGAGATTCACTTTGCGTGCATTCTCGCTTGTGATATTCGCCTGCCCGCTCTATCAAATGAATGATGGCCAGATTGCGAAAAGTTGGAATATCCGCGAACGTCGGATTGTATGTTTTCCGACAAAATAACTTTGGGGAATGTGCTACTCTCTAATAAGTCAGTTTATACTATATTCTTTAGTTGGCCGGCTGATCAGACTATAATTGAAGAAAGTAGTCACAGTTTACCTAAGTCTATTAGAAGCTTAAGGTACCATCTTCTTACGTCTTTTTGCATCAGCGTAGTTGCCGCCTAGCGCATGAAAAAACTTTCAAGGTCGGCTATTTTGCATTGCCAGTTATTTAAGCTGTCAAAAGCTTTGTTTATTAAACTACTGGAAAGCAGCTAACTCACATAGAAGGTCAACTGTTTGGGCCTATTTTGTGCAGCCATTTTAACCGGTGGTCTTCGATAGTTTCCCCGACGCCTGCAGTACATTGGTTGCTTCACTTTTTTTCATCTCTAAAGAGAATTACGTAACTCTTTTCTTGTCTCAAAATACTCTTTCTCTAAGCGAGGTTTAATTTTAGGTGGAAGCGGAAGCTTTAGAGGTGGCCGCTGGCTAGGTCGACGGAATTTGGGTGTGACTGATTCAGGAGGGGCTTAGAATGCTCCCCAGGAAGAGAGCAGTGAAAAAACTGTCGTCCAGAGGTAGAAATGTCTACTTTGTCTCCTCTGGTCCACCCTTTCGAAACTGTAGTCAACCTGCTTGAGCACTGCACTGAGAAGTTACTGTTTGTCCCTTCGAGTTGCCTATTTCTCTCCAGTTTTATACTGGCACAAAGAAATGGCGGCCGGTATTTTTTAAAGGTCACATATTCTTCCCGCCCTTTTGATAATGTCAAACTTTGTTGACGCTTTAAGCATCCGTTTTTTGCGGCCTGTCTGCCAAAGCAGCGATATTGCATTTCAGTTGCGCAGGGTGGCTGCCGTTGATGGTTTTGATTAATGATTGGGTGGGGAATGCAGAGGAGTTGTTCTTATCTTCCTGACGTTAAAACAATCAAATAATTGTCCAAAATCTCATCTTGACGAAAAAACCATTAGATGGCACTGCAGGGACAGCTCAAACGGTTCTTCATGGCTACATTTGCCCTTAGTCCTTCTTTTACTAAGCCCGTCCGTTAGCCTAGCATGTGAGCTTAAAATGACTGTAAAAGTATTTTTAGTGCCTGGAGCAGTAAAAGCCTGCCCCTCCTCTAATTTATCAGATTGGCTGTATTCAAAACTATAATTCCATTAAGGCAATCCGACTACTTTAGTTCGATCAACCTCTCAATTCTTCATAAACTCCTGAGGTAAGAGGATTCAGTCGGGCGAAATCATGGTCTCTTTCTATGTGACGTCGTTACTAACGCCCATCCAAACACACTTGGCGCGCGAAGTCTTGCACAAGAGACTCGAAGAGGCGTACGATAACACTAATGGTCGACTCAAAGTTGAGCACCTCATGGGACTGTTTGAATTTTGAGAACAAACGTACTTCAGTTTTGCCGGAGAGACCTATGAGCACATCAAGGGTACTGCAATGGGTTCACTGTTTTCCGGTTTATTGACAAAACTAGTCGTACAAAATCTGGAAAAGACTGCTTTCACCCAGAATGAGCTGGTATTTTGGAGCCGTTGCGTAGAAAACGCGTTCGCGAACAGAAGCGAAGAGACGAGTCTCAGGAAGCAGTCTTGAAGAAGAAGACACGATCGCCGGGACAAGAGCTTTATTAGCCTGACGTCTCGGATTCCCGCTCGAATCCATCTTTAGAGACAAAAGCAAATAAGGGTGGTTCATGCATATGCGGCTGTAGTATTTATAAGATGCATTAGCCATGCTACCGCATACTTATGAATATTCATGGCTCCCCCTCCCCCTCCCTCCTTCATCAGGGATCGTTGCTCGTGGCGTAATGGCCGACATTCGCGTGGTTAATTGCTGCAATTTCATCACGTGCGTTGGATGTTGGTTTGATGATTGCTCGAGCATCTGACGCGCTGACCCGGGTGTTGGGAGGAGTGCTGATAGAAGCGAACAGGCGAGTCCCAGGTAGCAGTTCAGAAGATGAAGATGCGATCACTGGGACAAGAAGTTTATTTGCCAGACGTTTCGGATTATCACTCGAATCAAGCATCAGAGACATTCGCAGATAGAGGTGAAGGTGGCACCAGGAGTGCAGTATTTATAGCACGTGGCTGCCGTGGGACCGTATGCGCACTGCAATTAACAGTTCTCACAATCGCCGCTGGGGTCGTAATTGATGCGGCGGTGGCTTGGCGGTCCGAGTCCGAGTTGTTAATTGCCGCGATTTCGTCAGCCGTGCTCGATGCTGGTGTGACGATTGCTCGGCAAACTGGCTCACTGTCACCGTGATAATTGCTCACCCGCGCCCTCCCCACGTGACTGATTCTCCTGCCCAGGGAAAATCGCAATACGGAATAGGCCACCGGGAGGTCATTGTGTTTGTTGATGGATTGCGACAAATACGACGCAAATACTGAACTTCAATAGCAACCACCCGATCAGTCACAAACGCAGTTGCGTAAGGGCGCTATACCGGCGTGTTGAGACGCACTGCAGTGAAATGGAAGACAAGGTTGCTGAATTACAATATCTTCGACGGGTAATGAGAGCCAATGGCTACCCGCGCAATTTTGTCAACCAGTGCATACGAAAAGGACACCAGAGACCAAATCCAACTAGCCCCGAATTTTGGCGGGCTCTTCCGTACGTGAAGAACGTCTCGGAAGCCGTCAGTCGTCTTCTCACTCCACTTGGAGTTGGGGTTGCACACAGGCCGGAAGCAACCATCAGGCGCCAAGTAATGAGGCCAAAAGACCCGCTGCCACGGCAGGAAACGTCTGGAGTCGTTTACCGGATCTGGTGTAGTTGCGGACAAAGCAATTATGTCGGAGAAACTGGGAGATTACTCCGTACGCGACTTGCCGAGCACGCAGCAGCAGTGAGGCGGGGAGACACTAACTCTCAGGTGGCGGCACACTTGACGGGACCCGGCCATAATTTCAAATTTCAAGAGGCCGAAATCCTCGCAAGGGGTGACAAACGCGTGAGCCGCGAGCTGCTCGAGTCATGGTTCTCAGGCCCGCAATCCATCAACAAACACAATGACCTCCCGGTGGCCTATTCCGTATTGCGATTTTCCCTGGGCAGGAGAATCAGTCACGTGGGGAGGGCGCGGGTGAGCAATTATCACGGTGACAGTGAGCCAGTTTGCCGAGCAATCGTCACACCAGCATCGAGCACGGCTGACGAAATCGCGGCAATTAACAACTCGGACTCGGACCGCCAAGCCACCGCCGCATCAATTACGACCCCAGCGGCGATTGTGAGAACTGTTAATTGCAGTGCGCATACGGTCCCACGGCAGCCACGTGCTATAAATACTGCACTCCTGGTGCCACCTTCACCTCTATCTGCGAATGTCTCTGATGATTGATTCGAGTGATAATCCGAAACGTCTGGCAAATAAACTTCTTGTCCCAGTGATCGCATCTTCATCTTCTGTTGGGAGGAGCGTTCACCTGTGCGCTCCCCTCGTGGCCAATTACTCCGCCTAGGCGAAGTCTCAGCACGGAGTATTGAATGGGAATGGAGGCCAGTAAGCCATGACTCAAGCAGCTCCCGACTCACGCGGTTGTCACCTCTTGCGAGAATTGCGGACCCGTCAAATTTGAATGTGTGGCCGGAACCCGTCGAATGAGCTGCAACTTGAGAGCTAGCGTCATTTCTCCGCACCGCTGCAGCGTGTTTGGCCATTCGCGTTTGGAGTTGTCTCCGGTTTCTCCGACGTAGTTGCTTTGCCCGCAACTGCACCAGATCCGATAAACGACTCCAGACGTTTCTTGCAGTGGCAGTGGGTCTTTCGGCTTCATTAACTGACGCCTGATGGTTGCCTCTGGCTACTGCATCCTATAAATACTGCTGCCGCATATGCATGAACCATCCTCATCTGTTTTTGTCTCTGATAATGGATTTGAGCTGGAATCCGGAACGTCAGGCTAATAAAGCTCTAGTCCCATCGATCGTGTCTTCTTCTTCAAAACGCGTTTGTTATTGTAAAGAAGGACATCCTAGAAAATCTCTATAACGTGCTCAACGCAGTCCTCTCCGATATAAAATCTACAAGGGAACAAGAATAGGATCAACAGTTCTTCTTCCTTGCTGTGCTTGTCAGACGAAACCCCAATGGTAACCATGAAACGACGGTTTATAAGAAGGCAACGAACACCATACAGCTTCTTAATTTTCACAGTAAGCATCCGGTGGCTGACAAACGAAGCTGTACGAAAAACGCTCTTCAAACAGATTTAGACACGTTACAGCAAACCGGTGAAAAGATTACGTGAGGCTCATTATCTCTGTGACCAGTTTACATAGCATGGCTATCCAAAGGCATTTATAAGTCGCTGCCT
>CACRXP010000139.1:693681-726394 GCA_902702965.1 Spirometra erinaceieuropaei | reverse complement strand
AACTAGTTTTCTCTTCTTAGTTGTCAGATGGTTTCAAGAATTCTTCATTAAAGGTACCAGGCGGACAAGAGGGCAGAATAATAAGAGGCGAATATGACCAGCCAGCTCTATCTACTGACCCTAAATAACGGGTTTGAGCGTGGTCGCTGCGACGGTCTGTATCCTTCAGCCTGGCTAGTTAGTGCCAGGGAAGTGAGTTTGGGTGAACTAGATACAACCACTGATCGAATCTTATCTGGATCCCTATGTCTTGATCATACCTACCACCGTCGTACCACATCCTGGTCGATTAACATCGTGGCAGTAGTGGCGATCGCATGATTCTGTTCCAGATTGGGCATAGCAACAAGGAATGGTGCGTCCTCCTTTACAACGGCCGTTGTCATGTCTGCGCAGCCTTGTAGCCTGATTTCGCCCTATTTGGCCTGCTCAATTGCGGAGACCGCCGGCAGGCTGAATGCGGACGTTTAGTCGAGGCCAGCCGGCCTCTGAGGTGCCTGACCTGGCCGTGAACTACAACCGGTGGTCAGTGTTCGGCGCCGATGGGCAGGATGCCTTCGAAGCCAACGGGGACAGTTGTGATGCATGACATCACATGCTTCATTTATTGTTGCCCTCCTCATTACCAGTGCATGTTTGATGTCTGCAGAGTCGCAAGTATTGAGTACCGAAAATCCGTAAGCCGTCGCCCCTGCCTTACTACTTTCGCCGGTAGCGGCCATGTTCGTCTTGGTCACCTGAGTGCTGCAGCGCCAGTTTCCTGCCACAGTCCCAGATTTTGGCGAGCGCTTCCGCAAGTGAAGGACGTCTCGGAAGCCGTCAGCCGCCTTCTCACTCTATTTGGAGTTAAGACGGACTGGAGGCAGTCATCTCAGGCGTTGGATCATGAGTTTGAAAGACCCACTGCCACGGCGGGGGACGTCTGAAGTCGTGGACCGGATCTGCTGCAGTTGCGGACAAAGCTACTACGTCGGAAAAACTGGGAGACTTTTCGAAACGCGAGTAGCTGAGCATGCAGCAGCAGTAAAGGGGAATGACACTAACTCTCAGATCACGGCTCATTTGACGGGAGCCGACCACACCTTCAAATTTTATGAGGCCCAAGTCTTCGCGGGAGATGACAGTGGCGTGTGCCGTGGGCTGCTTGAGTTCTGGTTCTCACGCCCGCATTCAACAACTGCAATGACTCTCCGCCCCCATATTCTGTGCTGCGATTTTGCCCCGGAGAAATTAATAGTCACGCCTGGAGAGCGCGGGTGACCAGCAGTCACGGTGGCAGCAAAGCAAATGGCAGAGTAATTATTGCGCCAAAAATCGACAATGAAGATGATATCACGGCCATTAACCGCTCGGGTGTGGACCGACAAGCAGTCATTACATCAGCTGAGGCCCCACCGATGACCAAGATAACTGCCAACTATATTTAGCGCGTGGTTGCCTGGCAACTGCACTCTGTAAATACTGCACACCTTTTGCCTCCTGGTACCCCACGTGCGACTATCCTTGATGATGGAATGGAGTAAGAATCCGAAACGTCAGGCCGATAAACTCCTGGTTCTAGCGATCTCATCTTTTCCGAACTGTTTCCTGTAACTCGCTTGTTTGCTTCTATCAGTGCTTCCAATCTTGATTTCCCGGATCTGAAACAACTTCTTTTGAAAGTTAGCCCGCGTATACTGTGAAAGCTGGGGATCCCAGTTGTGGTAACGTCCCCCATGAACGCTGATTTCCACTGGATCACCCATGCTTTTATTGTTAACAAAGATAACCAATGAGCGTGATCTTCTGCTGCATCCTACTTCCAGAAACAGTCAAAGGTCTCAAAACGATAAACAGCTTTTTCCCCCTGCTCGAATGCTCATCTGCATCAGCGGCAGACTTAGCTCGTGGGATGCGAGTCTGCGAACGATTCGACAGATTTCCCTGTTTCACTATGGCGTTGTCGACGTCCTACCATAGCTTATCATTAGGAGATATCTTTAATTTTGACTTCATCCCTTTCTGTGGCTAAAGTACTATCATATCAGAAATAAAGCGTCTTTTATCTATACGTTAAGAATTCTCTTACCCATCCAAACCCATAGAATTTCTCTGGAGCGTTAACGCAGACTCTGTCTTTTAATAATCGTCTATCCAAACCGTCGAATATACATTTCGGGTTCAGTGCCCAACAAAGTATGCTGATTAAAGAACGACTTTAACATTTTAGACTGACAATTAATACAATAGTAAGCATATACTCGTTCTGTGCCTTGTAGGTCTTTGCTGAAAAAAGCCGAAAATTGGAATTGGTTTATTCAGAAACGATGGCAGTTGGTTCCCTCTTTTCGCCTTACAACATGCCCCTGAAGATCAGCTTCTCTGTACTGGGGATGCCATTTGTGAATGTCCACATCTTTTGGCTGTACGTCTCTTACATTTTCTGATTTCACAAATATATTTATCATGTGTTTTCATTAAATGCCTCGTGGACATTCTGATGAATTGCCCCATTTAGTAGGTAATGGTTCCTCAAATGTTCGCTAGTGCATATTTTGAACGGAGTTCAAGCAGCCTAATTTGAAACATCGAGCTGCTTTATGGACACCGTACGTGCAGACTTGATTACGTAGACTATTTGACTAGTTATGCTCGATAAACGTCCAATTTGCACAACGAAAGATTTATTGTCCTGTCGACCAATTGTTGTCCCCTGACTAGTCCACTCACCACGATGGATTTGGAGGAATGTCATGGTTCGCAGTCGCTTCGCTCAGACCAACTGTCCTCGCTCGACGGCAGTCCACGGTCGGCTGGACGTTTTTACCGCGTCATTGACGACCAGTCTGATATAAATTCAATGAGCTCGCAAAAGTCACGTACCTCCAACCAGGACTACAACCAGACTGTCTCTTCCACGTCCTTCGCTTCCTCTCTGGAGACTGGAGAGTACGGCGATGGGCAGCTCATGTCCGCTGACTCGCGCTCGAAGTTCGATGAGAAGGGAGAGGAGGAGCAAGCGGACGCACAGCCAATGACATATCAGGGCGTCTCTAGCCCAGAATCTTCCATAATATATGCAAGTTCTGTCACCAGCATATGTGCAAAGTTCCCAAAATTCTGCTTTTCTACCTGCTATTTTTAGAAAACACTATCTGATCTTCCTGCGGGCGCGTTATCTGCTGTTCCGTTCTTAGTGAATATCGATCCCAGTCTTATATAGTTCGGCCCGCATCCACAGCATAAGAAGACCGACCGTAGCAAGTTATCACTCAGCTCCGAGAGCCAGACCTAAACCTCATCCAGGTATTTTGCCTGTTTCAAATGGCCCTAAGCGTAAAGAATATATTTTTGCGATTTAAAAAGCATTCGACTTATTCATCATATCATCGGAATGCCTCCGAGTGCAGAGTTAGGTATAAAACTTGACGTATCTCACTAAGCGTTAACCGAAATTCTGAAATTTGATTTCGGTCAAAAGATTACCTAGGCAGTCTTGTAATATTCATTATCATGCAACATAATTTGAAAATATTTCAGCCACTTCAGAGTGCACGCCGGCATTATGTCGAAGCGTCATAGTGTGCTGCGCCGCAGAGGTCTTTACTACGAACTTCAGCCAAACCATTATTGGTTATTCCCATACACGTCCAATCAAATTTTACGTCACTAAAATTATCCAATGCTTAATTTAAGCAAACCTGTCTTTCCAAGTTCATGGCAAAGTAGGAATTGGACCGAAGGGCCTTGCAAAAGGTCAAAAAGTATTGAATGAATACTTCCAATGGGCTAAAAAACAGACGGTGATACAGCCCAGATGGTGAAATAGTTTTCGTAAAATACCATGATTAATGGACACTCTTCTTCGTCTCACAAAAACGTCGCATTTTGAATCTATGATTCATAATTCTCAACAGTTTATATCCTTAGCTTCTTTTCGGTCTCTGTTATCATGCTTTACTAGTTCGCCTTGATGAATACCGCTAACAGGTATACATTCGTGTCCGGTCTAATATCAGTAAACGGGGTTTTGAGGTCGCCGCTGTCTCCTTGCCTTAAAAGTACATCGTTCCGGAAGTATTTATGACACATGTAGAGGAAAAAATGTTTTAATAAAGTTATAAGCTCAGCGTTCTGATATTGCATGGCCTTGAAAATCTCACAATGAGCAACTGCTTCTAAGCCAAATGATACACTTTCTTCGAGTTTAAAATTGTACGCAAGCGTAATTTGCTGTCACGTGAGTACAGACAGTTCCCTTGTTTGCATGTCTTCTAAAAGATATATCTGGTTTTATAAGGGTATCGAGAAACAATTAAAAAACATTCTGCTCAAGTAGTGATTTTTAGGGAGTGGCGTTTTTGAAGAAAAACGAGACAAAGTTAATTCGACAGCTAACATCCTGGCGTGCCTGAACTATCATGGGATTATGCTATACGATAATCAATATTGCAACACTAACTAAGTACTCCGTCAAAATCGAAAATGCATTTCAGAATATCTGTCAAAATTTCATTTGTTCGGTCATTTACTGTAAAGGGTATACATGCGATAGAGCAGCTTGCAAGGAAGATGATTTTCTTCCTGTGGAATAGTCTGACTCCGTCGTGCAGTAAGCACGTTTTAGCCTTGTAATGTCTCTCTTTCCCGCGTTTTTCTTTGCATATGTTCGACCTGTGGTCGCTGTTTTGCTTGCCAAACTCTGCATGACTGAGTGCCTACCAGTTCTGGCGCAGGTAGAATGGGCCGAGCAACACAGAAAACTGCGGAGAGTAAAGTACGCTCGAGAGTCCTAGTTCTAATCGCCAACTTAACTTGTTATCGTTCCAATCTGTTCCCCGTTGAGATTAGACAGAACATCTAGTGGTGTGGGCTAGACAGTGAGGTTGCGGAGGAATAATTTGTTTTAGATCGGCCGGAACCTGATACCTTTAATAATTTTGTAGTGCAAAGAGTGGCAAAGGTGGAAATTTGCCTACAGGTGTCTGTTTGATGCCCTACTTGACATTCTCTGCATAAATAATATCACTTGCGTTTTAGAGTTCGTATCGGAAGTTTTAAAATGTCCTAGATAACAAGATTGCCTACTGATGCCAGTAGGAGGGCACATATCGCGTTAGACCTTTAAGACCTTATTGCCTCTCTTCTAAAAGTACAGAAGGCAAAAATTAACTGACAACAAATTTACAGATGCATTAGGCTACTGACCAGAGTTATTCGGCGCCGCTCTTGGAGGCATGCTTGTCCTGTATCAGTGATATGCTCCCTAATACGTGGATTTATGTCTCTTGATCCCACTGGCTATAAGGAAGGCATTTAAAAACCCAGAAGAGTGTCGTTCACCGATTCATCCTGACTGCAGAATACGATGAACATGCTTGGAGCCATGCTCCCCGCGGGTAGTCCCATAGCGGCGAGCAATAAACCTGGGGAATAAGCGCTCACGGAGGAGGAAGACGACTGAGCTGACCATCTTGGGCTAAGTGCTGTTGTTGGCCAATCACACTCAGATCTCAGTCAGAGAACACTGGAGCCTCCAACATGAGCAACTTGCAATCACCAAGAAGTGGGTGAGTGGTTCAGTGCGGGCCAGTACTCAGTGGCCAATCAGTTTGGTCTCGACTTTTATATCTTCATCGTCTGATGCCAGAAAGCTTGGCCAGCTGATGACAGAACAATAAACGAAGATGGTCATTCGATATTTCTTGTCCTTGTTGGTAAGGCATTCTGAAAGCATTTAGTCCAATCCTTACTTAGACTATCAAAGGTACAAAAAGGCATTATCGTTTGCTTCACAAACCTATACGTTAAGCGGTAGTAATAATAAAGAAAATGTCTGTCTGACATGAGGACTAGTTAATAATAACGCAGGTGTTTGACTGTACTTGACTGGACAAACGCGTTCTGACAAAATGGTTATCCTGTTTATGCCAAAGGCTTTTTCACTTTTCAAAATGCCTTTGTTATGTAAAGTGGAAAAATGGACTAACCAAGGCTCAAAAAGGAACTCGTAAAACCTTTCAAAATCAAAAAAAACTGAGGGATTTTACATCCAGGGGCATGGACCACTAAAACGGTCAATTCAGTGTCATCCGTGTTGTCCACCTATACCGGGTTATCATCTGAGAATAACATGAACGGCAAAGGACGATATGGAGCAAAGTTTTTATTATAAAGAAGGGCATATGTAACAAAATAAAAGCCCATGTCCATCCCTCATTCCAACAGTACCGACGTCGGTTTTTGGAGTCCGCACACAGGACAACTGAGTTCAAAACAGAAAAGACTGGCTATTTAGACGAAGCGCTGCTGATACTATGCGCTCATTTTACATTTGGTGGTCAAATCTATGCAGGAAACTGCCTTAAAATTGACACAGATAGGCATGAGCGGCTTGTAGATTCACTGACCTACAGACAGACTATGCGCAATTTACCCAAAACTCGTGAGAGCGCTCTGGTCACCAGACTTGTCCCCCTGTGCTGCAAACGGCTAACTACTTCCATAATGTTTTCGCTGCCTAAGAAGACCCCTGAGTGATAAAAATTAAGACATGACTCACAGGTAGCATGAAGTCTGAACAGACTGCACTGTTTTCTCCTATGCAAGAGACTTCTATGTTTTTTATTGCGAGGATGCCTAGGCTTAATACTCAGCTCAGTGGCAGTCACAAAGGAGAAGGCAGGATCGCTGGAACATGAGCTTTGCTCGCCTGAGGTTTTAGATTCATGCTAGCACCCACCATAAGAGACAGAATCAGATGAGGGGACTTAGTTAAACAGGTGTTGCAGCATTTATAGGATGCAGTTGTTATGCCACTACACGCCCACAAAGACAGGCAGCTCCAGCGTTGATCGCTGATGGTTGCAAGTGGTGTGATAGTTGCTCAGTTGACCACGCTTTACAATAGGCAGTTGCTATAGCCCTGCATACCCAACAACATTGGTTGACTGCCATGTTCATCACATGTGGTTACACGTGATGCGGTACTTGCTTAACTGTCCGCAGCTGAGGCGTTACTTGTCGAAATGTCGTTCCTCGTGTGCGTTCTTTGGCTCACCCGCACTGCTACCGGGAATTGGGGTCTTCCGCGTGCTCCTTGTATGGCTTACTGCATTTCCTACGCACAGTATATGGAGGGGAGATGTCATTGCGCTTCTGAATTGGCTGCGGCGGGAAAATCGTGACTCGAGCAGTTTGCGGGTCACGCAGTTCTCACCTCTGGCGTGCATTTCTGCCTCATCATTTAGAATATATGGCCGGGGGTCGTCGAATGAGTCGCTATTTGAGACTTGGTGTCGTTTCTCACTGCTGCTGCTGCTGCATGCTCGGTCCTCCAAAGCAGTTTTCCAGTGCCACGGACATAGTTGTTTTGCCCACGACTGCACTAGATCCGGTAAACGACTCCGGACGTTTCCTGCTGTGGCAGTGGGTTTTTGGGCCTCATGACCTGGCGTCTGATGTTCGCCTCCAGTCTGCGTACCCTTCCAGTCCCAAGTGGTGCTAGAAGACGTTTAACGGCCTCCAAAACGTTTTGGACACGCGGCAGCTTTTGAGAAAGGCTGGGATGGTGGGGTTTAGTCTCTATACTCTTTTGTGCATGCATTTTTTTGCAAAGTTTCTGCTGTAGCTATGCGCTTTAAGCACCCGTCGAAGATACTGTAATTTCGAAACCTTGCCATCCAGCATGTCAGCTCGTCCGAATAGCGTCCCAATAAAACTGGGTTTATAGCTGATTTGTTGGTACCTCTTGTAACCCAATATTGGAACCGAAACTTCGGACGAATAAAGCTCCCAAGTTCGTCAAAAATTCCACACGAAGTACAGAACAGTAAGAAATGTAAACCTAATAAACATTATGTCCAGAAGCGCATGCAAAGCACCAATCGTACGAAATTTTGACAGAAATTTTGAAATGCCTTTTCGATTTTGACGGACTACTTAGTTAGTGTTGCAATATTGCTTATCGTATAGCATAAGCCCATGATAGTTCAGACACGCTAGGATGTTAGCGCTTGGATTAACTTCGCCTCGATTGTCTTTAAAAACGCCACTCCACTAAAATCACTACTTGAGCAGAATGTTTTTCCATTGTTTCTCGATACCCTTATAAAACCAGATATATATTTTAAAAGACAGGCAAACAAGGGAACTTTCTATACTCACGTGACAGCAAATTACGCCTGCTTCCAAATTTAAACTAGAAAAAAGGGTATCATTTGGCTTAGAAGCAGTTTGTCATTGTGAGATTTTCAAGGCCATGCATACCAATTCAAAAAGTATCGTATCTGCCCATTAATTACCGCCCCTCATGCAGTATTTAACATAGGCCACGCCCATTGCAAACTTTTTTATGAACCCTGCATCACATCTGCTTGATGGCATAGAGGAATGCATAATTTTCTTTAAAGTGGAAGTATGCAGCTTATAGACTGAAAACCCTGAAGACGAGTGTGGTGGCTAATCGGGTTTAAAATTAATCGCCAGTTTAGGTCCCCTTAAAGCCCTGAAAGTACCATCTCATCTAGCATAAACTTTTGGGAGGACGTTATTAGCTACCGAATGAGTATAAGGCAGGTCACCTTTGTGCATCATTCCTATTAAATATACTTGAATTTAAAAGGGCATCCAATATCAATAATCCTTAAGCAGTCATTTTTGCTTGGGTGTGGTTTTTGCGGGCGGCCAGAAAGTAAGGTGATTAAATGCCAACATCCTGTTGCGTCTGAAGTATTTTAGGATTATGCTGCGTGATGTCTATGTTTCAACCCCTCTGAAATGATCCTTCCGAATGAAAAACGTATCTCCGAATTTCGATTAAAATGACACGAAACTGGTTACCGGCCGTGATTGCAAATGTAAAAAAGCCTTATTTACTCCAAGTTCCCTCGATCCTTAAGGTTTTCTTCTATACTTCAGGAAAACGGGAAGGACTCACTTCAGTCCGACGCTTCGGCTCTGGGCCATATAGTAGAACAATTACGCGAGGAGTTGGAACACCTGACGAGGACGCCCTGTCGCTACACCCACGTACTCCTGGTACGTGATGGGATTCTGCACCTTACCCGGCCTGACGGGTCAAATCTCATAATGCTCGCCCGTTGATGCAAATTTGTCTGTTAATTTAGCCTTTTCCGGTATATTTCGTCGCTCCCAGCTCACCCCAGGTTTAGATTGTCAAGTCGGGAATAACTGCCTAGCTGGCTTTTAAACAAACGCATTAAGTGACACAGGGAGTGCATTGTTTTTAAAGTCGGAAGAAAACAGACTCTTTGAGAGACCGCCAATACGCCGTGTATAAATAAGACGACTACCGGTCAAAATCTAACAACCTACAAAATGTCAAGTAAGGTGACAATAGCATTGGATAGAATTGAAAACAAGCATGTACAGCAGAATTTATTGGGGCCAATAAATTTCGTGACGGCTTTTCAACTGCAACCCGTCTCTGCATAACATAGGTAACGAATGAAAGCGCACAGCAGTATGAATTTGTACAGAATGTCAGCGCATAGGAGCAAGGTCAAAGTTCAAAATAATCAATAATCAGATAAGACGTCCACATAAGCATCAAAAAGGAAAAAGGGAAGACGCAATGTTAACAACAAATCACAGTCAGGCGAAAATAGAGGCGTGAAATTACCAGGGCAATTGCAGATTGATCACTTGATCTAACTGCTTGCACAGGTCTGGTTTCTCCCTCCGTATGTAGGCTGCTTCCAAATAACGCAAGGTTCGAGTTGTACGTACTCGGACAAGTACTCGAAAGCATGCTTTAGAGTCGAAAACATGACCGCTATCTAACAGGTGTTTCGTTATAGACGAATGGGGGGTTCTATTCTCCTGTTTTAAAGGCCAATTATGCAAATGCTCAGCGGCCCTGGTTGCCAATTGCCTTTGCGTTCGCCCAATGTACTTGCATCCGCAAGTGCATGTGAATTCATACACACAATTGGGGGTGGCGTGCATTGGCAAGGCATCCTTTGCCCGGTTAATTGGAAGGCTTTTTGTGGAACTGATGAAGATAAGCTCTGCTGCGTTGTACGTTCTTTCTATAGTGCAACGCAAGCGTCGCTTGATTGTGTTTGAGACGTTGTCACCCTTAAAAGGTAGACATATTTTAACGGGCTTCTTCGGAATGGACTGTTCCGTCAACTTTGGCCGTAAATGGTTGCTGTACTTCTTAATGAAGCGTGCAGGATAACCACGATTAAGTAAGGCTTCTTTGATACGGGCAGTTTCTGTATCTATGGTCTCCCTGGAGCAAATATTTCTCGCTCTTTGAAAAGGAGTATGTACTAGATTACGTTTCCATTGTATTGGCGCAAAGCTTTTAAAATGTAGGTATTGCCCTTTCCACGTAGTCTTGTGGAAGACGGAGCGTCTTATTGAACCATCATCCTCTCTAAACATGAGGACGTCCAGGAAGGGTAACTTGTTAAACTGCTCCATTTCCATCGTAAATTTGATTTTAGGATGCAGATTATTCATCAGGCAAAGTAGGTCGGAGGCGTCTTCCTTGTTATCAACAATCGTGAACAGTAAGATAGAACAGTAAGTTTACTCAGACTTGAAAACCTTACTACAAATCACAAGACCAGTTGGTGTGATTTCATCTGCTCTATGTCAAGCTTGCTTTCTGACCCTTCCAGAATTCGGGTTCACTGACCTTCTGTTCCGAAATGTTTTCCAGCTCCTAACACATTTGAGCATTAGGTGTTGTATCTTCTAAAAAGGCTGGACTTCAGACAAAAGGCTTTCCCCCCAAGAAAGGAGAGTAGGTAAAAGTGGCACTAAGGACGCGGAACGGTCCTCCAAAGGGTTTAATACATCACACTTTGTCGGCACTCTAATAGCATAAAAGTGGGTTTTCGCACCCCTTCTATTGCCGCATAATGCTTATTTCTGCGCATCAGCGATCACTTTTCACTTTCAGGCTTTGTCAGAGAGCCTGGAGCGCTTGTGTGAGTTCACGCTTTCAGAAGAAGAGGAGGAGGAGGAGAATCGCCAGATTGCAGTAGGAGGTCCTCTCTCCCCTACAACACAGCCCGAAACCCAGTCGGGTAAAGTCTTTGAGGATTCATCACAAGATCCAGGGGAGGCCCTCTGCATGCTGGACATGGCCGTTCAATCTCCTCAAGCTGGCAATAATAGCCAATTCAGAGAGTTTCCGCCACCACGATTGCCCTTGTCCCAGCCCTTCTCACCTGCGATAATTGCGAATCCACTCACACGAGTCCCCGCACAGCCTTCCCTTTCATCCTGCGACTCCTTCGGTGGTAGTGCAGTTGCATTGCATACGTCAATGACTTCTGGTTGGACAGAACTGGACGGTGTTATTCGATGGCATCTGCAAAATATCCGCTATCTCCTGGGTGTTCTCTCACCCTCCTGCGAAAATTTAGGAATGCCTAATGGTTCGTACGGTGGTGCTGCTGCTGCGGATGGCTTCTCACATGGCACTCTAAAAAATTCGGAAAACGTCCTCCCGGTTCATCAAGATTTGGCTGCTATGGCCCTTCAGGATCAGGTAAACTCGGAAGACCCTTTGAGCAGGAAATTGCTTTTCTTTTATCCATGTTCTGACTCTAGAAAAGAAAGTTGCCGTCCTGATGGATTGCTTTTAATGAGCTTGCTGTGATTTCCGGTCTGTGATCCCTTAAGTGTGAAAAAAGTACAAAACTAGTTTGGTTAGTAGAACATGGGATCAAAAGCCTGCAGAATACGGATAACCTTACGCTACAGTTTGAAGGTTAGGGCAAATGCAGGATTAGAACTAAGGTCTGGCTTAGAGTTAATGCAAGGGTTTGGATTTGAACACGGGAATATATACCGTTTTCGTCATTTACCGCAAAGCCACCCACATTTCCATTTTTTACCATCCGATTTGCGGACTATCTTTATTCTTTTGTCGTCCCATTTGGCTAATATGTGGGCTTATAACAAATAAAAGCGCAGAGACGGCTTTTGCTTTGTCCAGAAAAATCCTTTGAAAGCTGGCTGCTTTCGCCAGATATCCATTTACTCCTGACCTACGGTAACGCGTTTTTGGCTTTTAAAGCTGATTTCAACTCTCTGTTCTGCACCATTGGAACGATAGTTTACTAATTTGTTGCATTAAAAAGTAGAATATTTAACCAAAATGTTTTGCTGAATCTTTAGCCAGAGCTCCTACACTATTTACACAGACGGCGCTTTTGTAGACGAAGGTCACAATATTTACAGGTACGGGGACACGCTAGTCAGTCTAAAGCAGTTTTTTTAAAATCCAACGACTCCTGGAAGCCTTCCTATCTTGAGCGCTACATCTGTGTAGTTTGGTGACCAAGCACTGAGAAGAGAAACCGTGCGCGCCTGCTTCCCGTATTTGGCGACGAGGGTACTCAAAATCATCTGTTTTTGTGATCACAGTCAGCATTTGTTGTGTGCTTAGTCTGCGTGCGTGTGCTACTGCACAGTGAAATCGGAGTGACTACAGCGCGCATTTGGCTTTGAGCTGCAAGTTCTCGACGCAAATATCTCACGAAAGTTGTGGATGCTGACTGTTATTAGCTCGGTGACTGTTATGCACTACGATCCATGCGCATTCACCTTCACACACCTCCTCACTGGGGAGCCACCACAAGGTCGTCATTAAAATCCACGACAGTGTCGGTGCTAGCACTGTCCTTCTGACAAAAAATGGTTGGCATATTCAGGCTCTGGAGTGGCGGCCGGCCGGCCGGAATAAACGTAAAGAGTGTCAAAGCCATTCGCATACAGGTTTTTTTACCATTTACTCCAATCAGAGGTCCAAAGTCTATACGTACCAAACTTTTCACTTGCTTGAACCGAGTATTAGATCATAACTTCCTAGCCATTTTTTGAAGGTCCCCGCAAATACTACTCTGCATCTACTTCCAAAGAGGTTAGAGACCATGACGGTGAAACAAGACCTTTCCAGGTAAAAAATGCCACATTTTAGGTCGGTTGAGGGAGGTGAAAGGTTAAAAAAGCGCAAGAGTGTTACTATTCGCGGGAGTCTGTAGTTCACTTATGGGAACCAATTTAGTTTCGCGGCATCAAACACCATTAATTAAAACGTGGATTTCCGACTTTTCGACTTACACTGCTAAACGAAGCTTGGACCGTAAACTTCATGCATAATTGCCGCCATTTGACCCCTTTTTCTAAAGTGGAGATGATTTTTAGCCGAAAAGTGAGGCTTCCACAGATCAGACTATTCGAAGAATGCATCTCTTAGGACAGTATTAGAGCTTCATTTGGGGTATCAATGTAAATGCCAAGTTATGATTCGTCATGCATCTAAATTTTTCGAAAGCGAACATTGAGAAAATTGTCGCTCTTGTCCCCTTAATCGCCCGTTTTGCGCAGTTGTATATGCGGTGTTACGTCAACAGCTTCCCCACCAGAGTAGATTGGGACCAACGACCTCAGTTTTACTATGGTGTGGACCAAAAGACTGTGAGTTGTAGTACGTCACATCAGAACACAAACATTAACTACCAGTTAGGCCGCAATCGGGATAAGATATATCCATCTCCTTCACAAGCTTGAATACTAGATATTGCGATAGGTATGAAGACACCATTATATGCGTTTACAGAATGAATTCATCACTGATAGGGACAAGGGAAACTAGAATGGTCATTTCTGGCTTATTAACCCTCACCAGCCAGTCATATCCAGCCTCAGGCTTTGCAACCCCTGAGGCTCGGTCCACCGGCCTGTTGGTAAGGAATCCAACGCGCGTTATTAATAGATCCACTTCGGTTATAGGTAAGAAAATCATGTATGTTTCGTTCGAAAAGCGTTCAGCGATAAGACTGCTGAACATATACATATCTGTAAAAAGGATTACCGAAGAAGAAGAAGAAGAAGAAGAAGAAGAAGAAGAGGGAGACTAAGATAGCCATTTCTGACTTATTAGCCGTCGTCAACCAGCCAAAACCAACTCGAAATCCTGATAACCTTGCTGAATAATGGAGAAATGAACTGGAAAGCACGCAAACGTCAGAGACCCTGCATTCAAATCCCACGTCTGGCATTAGGTATGGCTGCCTGGCAGTGGCAAGAAAGTCAAAATGATCATTTCATTCTTTTCCATTTATATTGGTATTTCTTCCTGCCCGATTACTGGTCGCGATTCGACCACCTGATTGAGCTCTAGATTTAACTCCAATGGCCAACGCGACGGACGCATCCCGTGACCTTATCGGTGAACGCGTTTCCCACGATAAAATACATATGTATACAGTTGGCGACCTAACTCATGTAAGGTGTCGTAGCTTACGGATGATTGCCAATCACCCACAAACCGACACAGTGCGAGGACCCATTATCTATGTTGATAAATAACAACTTTATTGGGGTAAAAAACATAAAGAAAATACTATAGAAAATATTACGTTGTGTAGAAATATCAAGGACAACGCATTGAGAGGGCTCCCACTTAATGGACGGAAGACTGTGGATCAAGTCATAGGGGCTTTTATTTTGGCACCTATTCGCAGGCCTTTGCAGACATCGCACTGCCAATAACAATCACTTCCCATGACTTCAAACCACCACTTAAACTGATTTATTTTTGAGATTTACTTTTTGTTTAATTATCGCGCTCACTTCCGCTGTCGTACGAAAGCGTACGATGATTATTTCAGGAGAAATCCGAATAGTTTCTATCCTTCCCTGCATTTCGTCAGTCCACTGTCTAGTGCGCTGCCCCACCCGTAAAATTCTCCTTATCGCCACTCACGTATGACACGATCCAGAGTCCACCGACAGTAAAGTGGGATCCTTCACCATACCGCTGCAATATCAAGTTTTTTAGAAAAGTGGAAAATCCCGAAAACGTCAAAAATCGCTGTAATTGTGAAAACTTCATTTTTGCATTTACAGAAGGTCTTTCCATGCAAAACACTGAGGAAATAGGACAGCACAAATATGATAATTTCTAAACATGACCTTTTTTAACGATACCAATTAAATATTTTTTAAGGATTAGTGTGCTTTCAGGCAGGGCGGCTTGCCAACAGCCTACATCTTGATTATATATTCCAAAACGGCTTCCCGACTACTCGTACTTTTTAAGCTTTTAATTTATTGAGATGCCGTTCAATAAGGCAAACGGGATTCTGCTTGATTTCGCCGATAAAGACGTCAGAGGAACAAAATTTTTCATAAAAGCACGTGTTGTTTGGTGGGTCAGTGACTAATAAATTTGAATAGAAGTGACAGGCGTAATCGGGAACATACCATTTTACGTATATACCGAGGAACTTTCTTCTGTTAAAATAATTTACACTTTTAGATTGTTTTGGATTACTCTGAGTTTCAGATTAACCTTGAAATATCGCTGAGGACCTTATGATTTTCAGTGTTTTTAACCGATTGCCGATAACGGCAGATTTGCATTATTTGTTTGCTAAAACCTTTAAAATAAGGCATTTCTTGAAATCATTCATTGAAATGGCGAGTGCTTAGACATGCTGACTGTTGTGGAGGATTATTTCGATCACATTTGAGGACTCATCCAAATAGGGACCATCCTCGAATAAAATGAACGTCTACCACAAAAGTCAACCGCGAATATGCTTTCAATCAGTTAGAAGAATTTCTCATACAATTTGCATTTTTAGGGAGTACCTTAGGATTACTTTTTGGTGACTGGTGTCTGGGTACTTCAATTTTTCACACGGCAAGGCGAAGAAAAAATTTGTACTTTTGATCGTTTCTTTAATGTTGACAAATGTCCTGATATTTTTCTGCTGTAAACATAAAAACATACCGTTCTCTGTATGCTGCGTCCATTCCCCCCTGTGTTTGATTGCTTGTATGCTGCTTTCTACAATTATGAATGTAAGGCAGAGCGACCATATAAATACTGTTATTTTGCGGAAACTATTAACGTCTTGTTCATTCCATGTCCAAATTACAAACATGCAGAAACTAGACCGCATGAAAGGTTGTGTTTCATACATTCAAAGCTGGAAATGACTATTCCGTGGAAGCCACTTATTTGACAACGCATAAATTTTCCAAATGGTCAAAAAATTTCTCCCGTTTAAACGAAGGGTTGCCTATTTGCCTTATAACTGTATTGTAGGGCTCAACAGCGCGCGAATTTTTTAATCTGACTTTTAAAAATCGATAAAAAATATGGGTCTTTGAAAATAACCTGTGTGTCAGCATACGGTTAACATCAGACAAAAATCAGTTTTCGAGTGCGATAAACTCTGTTTAGTAGAGTCCTCGAAAGAAGCAAACCAAAAATGGCCACAAAGTCTTTCTTTTTTAATGTCAAGCTCGTATTGAATATATTATTAGTCGCTATGAGACTGTTTGCAGGGCCTTAGATCCAGCCCTTGACCACAACGGAACGAGCAGGTTGGCACTTTATTGTACGAGCACGAACTTGCTGTTTGACGAAGGGATAAGCTGTTCTTGGAAGCCGCTTACGCCTTTTCGCCAGAGCGTTGCTTTGACTTTGGTTGTGTGAGAATATTGGGCCTGTCGGACGACCCAGTTTCGCGTCTACTGCAGGAAGCAGGGAATTCGACTGAGGATTCGATTACTAGACATATCAATCTGTCAGTCGCTTATCAAGGATAACGTGAACCAATCAGTTGCGCGGCCGAAGGTCGTTCTCACCAGCGGTGAGCTAAATATGAGATAAGTTGTAGACCCTTTCATTCCTTGATTACCGGCTCGCTTGAGGGTTTGAAACGTCGGATAAATAAACAACTGGCCCCAGCAATCGCCTTCCCCGTCTCCTACAATACGTTTATATAAATATATGACATAGATACTAGCTGAAGGTCCAGATACGTGTTTCGCTGATGCTTCTGCTGCCTCATGACGTAGTTGCGAGGAGTTTGATTCCTCAGTGGGTCCTCCAGCGTCCCCTATGCGGTTCCGCGTATGTGGACTACAGAGAATGATCAAGGCAGTAATTTCAGAAACTATTAAGTGGAGGACATGGAGTTAAGTGTCCGCGACACGGTTTTAGGGTCAGGTGCAAAATGTAATACTAGTAGTACTACTTATTCGTAAAGTGAACATTACGTGGCTATTCAACCATGGTTGATCGACTTTGACTCAAATGCCTATTAATATGTCGGGTCTGACCCTAAAAGCGTAATTTTCTGAACGCCTAACTCATGTCCTACATTTTATAGTTTTTGAAATGACTACCTTGATCTACCTCTGGAGTCCACATAGCCGGAACCGCACACGAAACGCTGAAGTACCCGCTGCGAGGCCCAACTCCTCACCTCTGCGTCATGTAGCAGAAACATCGGCAAAACACGTGTCTAGGATTTCAGCTGGTACCTATGTCGGCAGTACGGTATAGAACCTTTGTGATATAAACTCACACTACTTACAGTGCTAACCGTTTTAAGAATGGGAATTGCGTGGTTATACCCCAGTACTTTATCATCTTCGACTCATTTGTTCATTGGCATTTCGGGTTTGATCCTAAAAAGTTCAGTTCTGGATAGTAAACTCCATCTTCTGCACTTAATAATTTCTGACATTATTACCTTAGTATGTGTACATATATATGGACAGAATAACATTACCAATGGAGACTAGAATGACACTATCTGGCTTGCTAGCCGTCATCAGCCAGCCATACCCAATCCCGAGATGTGCAACACCTGGGGCTCGGTCCCGCGACCTGTTGGTTATAAGTTCAACGCCCCTAACCACTGAGCCACGGGCTCTTCATCCCGTGAACGCCAGGCTGCAGTGGCTTTCTCTCAATGTGGCCTCTATAGTACTCGCAACGAGTTGGGATCTGAGTCGCCTCTCTGGAGAAAACCTGATCCATCGTGCGCGGAGCAGACGTGTGCGACACGTGCAGACAAGCTGGTTAGGTTTGTCAGTCGCTGCATCTGACCCCACCTACGGTCTTCTTGACTCTGCCTTGAATGCAGCATAATGTGAAAGCCTAATTGCTGTTACCAGTCAGGCTTTTGTTAATATTCCGAAACGAAGTGGATGTCGTTTATCCTTTATAACTCCAGACAGTGATATCAAAACGTGAGTAATCTTATGATGGAGGACAGCCATCTTGTGATCATTCCTTTTATCTGATACCTCATTGGACTTTTTTGTGGTAAAACCTTAATCCCCTGAAATTTATCGCTTTTTGCTCTATCACTGTGATACAGAAAAATTGATTGCTTCTTTAAAACTGTTGAAACCATAGTTAGTCAACAGGCTTCCACATAATTGTGGGGAAGTCTGTTAAGTAGCTGTCTTGGCGAAAAATTGAATTGAAACTCCTGGGTGCAAACTACAGTGATCCAACGAACTTGACAATCTAAAGAATAGTAGATTAATTAAGTCGAACCCTGTCAATTTTTCGAGAAGGAAATGTTAGGGCTTATATACCGAGCGTTTGTGCCAATTGGGAGTACACGTTCATGCATTCACGTCAAAAGTATGCTAACGAGTCCATCTAACGAGTGAATTCCACAATGGAAGTTTCGATTTCCGTTGTCCTACTCCTAAACTGATAAAATAATAATACGTAGGAGCATTTGGCGACGTTTCTGATTTAAATGACAGAAAAGTAAGTGCCATTGCAGTGCCAACACCAATAAAAGGTCTAATTAAAGCCCGAAAGAAGTGTTTTGCCAGCGGAATAAATCAATCGTCGTATGTGTGGGTATTTGTAAGCCATAACCTCCAACTTCTGAAAATATTTGGCAATAACTTAGTCGACAAAATTTACTGACGTTAAGCTGTTTGACATCCATTGAATATTAAATAACCCAGGCTCTTCTGTTGTTGTGGCGTCTCATCATAAGGGAGTTTTACTTCCTTAAGTGCAATTTGCGTTCACAGAAGCTGCCTGAATAGCCAGGCCTTTAGTAAATGTGGATGAAGGCGCTAGGCGCACAGAAACGATAAGTTCTGGAGAAAATTTCAGCTCTAGGTTTTACTTGAATTTTGAACGCAACTCCATTGAAAGCAAAGTACTGACACTACGCGGAGTCTGCTGGCATAACCACTCTGTTTTCAACGTGCACCTGCTGGCTGACTGAGTGCTAAATGACTTATCGTGGCAAGTAGTCATGACGACGCTAATTGACATAGTCGAGCCGTCAATGGCCGTACGGATACCAGCAAGGTCCAGTTATGATATTCGAGTTTTGCCACTGCGGCTTGGAGCTCTAAAGTGCTTGGATAACAGCCGTGACCGTCTGCTTTTGCGCCTTTGTTTGACTCTTCCAGAGGCAATATCATTGCGAGAAGCGCAAATACTCACTCTAGTTTTTCTGCTTTTCTCTCCCGTAGGAGGCCAGTTCCATAAGGTTTGTCAGCTTAATTTCTATTGTTTGCATCTTTGGGCTTGCATTTTGTCGAAGTTGTCCGCCTTTTCTCACTGGTCTCTATAATCTGCCTGCCCGTTTTCCTCCTTTCCCCGCCAACTTCTCCCAAGTATTTTACATTAACTTTTTGCCTGTGTTATCTGTTCACATGTGCAGGCGGACACAGTGATTGCGCTAGCTGGTGTCGTCAACTACTATGCTGAAACCCAGAATTACTACCAAACCGTTTCGAACGCTAACTGCCTGGACTACGGTGGCACCCGAAATTACAGTCTTCTACCAAAAGACTTCTGGAGGCTTGTTTGGGCCCACGAGGATGAGAGAGCCTCTGGGGGTCATGATGCTGCATACCGCTTGAGTGCCTGCTCCACACATCCCGCTGTCTCCCTTCTCATTTCCCGACAGAAACTGTTGGAATACTTTTTCAGTCTCTGCACAGAGACCTGTCAGTTCTCGGACGAGGAGCATGTTCTGCAAGCTGGTGAGTACAGTCTGGGCCTCTGTTTCTCAAATTCTCCTGCACGCTTTAGTGTCTTCAGTCTGGAGAGCGTGAGGGAGGCTAATGAGTTTTTGCATTCGGGTTTCCCCTGAGTACTTTCCAGCTGGATAACCTTGCCACTTCTGTAGACTAAAATATTTCGTGTGGTACGCTCACAAAAGTTTATTAGCAGAAAAGATGATTTGCTCGGATATATTGTTTCAGGGAAGAATGATCAAGGTATTTGACTCGGTCTTAAGGCTTGATCGTTCAGATTAAATCGACTTACAAGTGACATTACGGGGATGAATTTGCACAGGTTTATTCCACTGAAGATTGGTAAAATAACTTGGGATATACTTATTTATTCTCCGACTTATTCCTCTGTCATATGGACTTTCCGTTTTCATTTAACTTTTTTCCACTACACATTGTGTGCCATTTTATTGAATAACGGTCTGACTAGTGACATCCGGTTTACTGGAAGGAAGGCTAAGTGAGGAAAACATACAGGCCATCATGGACAATTCCAAATTCAATGGGTGCTGGCAGAGGAAGGGGTTAATTAGATTTTTCTTAAGGCCCTATATGCTAGGTCTTAACGAAGTCGTTACTCGATTATATTAGCCCTTCAAGTCAGTAATGTGGTGTTCCAAAGTGCAGGCTAGGCTCTTTTCTCCACAACAAGCTGCCTTATTGCAGTGTGATGGTCCAGTCAGCTGAATGACTACATTCAGTCACATAGACTGGTCTACAGTTATCATGCTTTCATTGCTTTACAGTGGAGACTATGCGGGTAGAATGAGGTGGCACTGTTTTTATTCTGCATTTTGGGCTGTGCAATCGCTGATCCAGTGTGTTTGCCGAGTTTATTCTCTACGTTTTAATGGGCCCCATACACTGGTTAAGAAAGTCCAAGTTATTCCGTGAATTTTGCCCTCAAATTGTTGACTGTATGCCCGTGTCTAAGGGATAGTTAATCCCGAAATGCTGGCGAGAGGTGAGTTTAGGAGACTGTTGAGTAAGTGCCTCTCTGAGGGGTCCTGGGGAGCGCCATCACCGTTACTGTTGTCCTGCTACTGTAACTGTTGTCCGTTACATTTTTGTCCTCATCGAATTTATGGACTTTGGTTACACCGCTGAAATAACAGGTGTGATCGTCAAGAGTGGTGAAGTGCCATTCGCAAAGTCGAACAAGTGGTCAAGATCAGGCATAACTGCAGCCATATTAGATGCGAACATAGTTCTGCCCCCTAAATTAAAGGTAGCAACTTATACTAGGCAAATTATCGGGGGTTAATTTACGTAATACTCGTTATGCATATACTTTCTGTTGACCGTCCGGACTCTCTATATGCATCTGCTTCAGTTCCTAGCTAGATGAACGTCGACTCAGTGATGAAAAGTCGGTCCTATAATTTTCACCTTGTCCTGGTATGACAGGATAAACCGAATTTCTACCCCTTAGTATAAAAATATGCATGAACTGAACGACTATTTTTACAAATAGCTGACACGCTAGCACTCGTGACCTGAGGGTTGGAAGCTGATGAACCAACTTGTCATTCCTCTGGAATGAGACAATGTGCAATGTCTCCATCCTGGGATCCCTACGGGCAACTGCCCTTAGCGTGATATCTCATATCTCTGACTGGCATGAGTGCATTTAATAAATATCACGTGAGAGGTACGCATATAGGCAGCCCCAGACTCGTCAAACGCTGCTCTGGCACTCATCCCTAGTCACCCTGAATGTTTTGCCTTTGAAACATCGGCGAGGTTTGGTCCTGCAGCTCCACTTGGTTAATATCATATAGATAGCTTTCTAGAACAGTTATAATTAACATACCAATCTAAGCAACTCGCTGGATCAGGAAAGGGAAGTTATCGCAAGCATAGCTCAAAATAGACGTAAGGAAGCGCCCGCGAACCGATGCTTGGTGTGACTGCAGGTGGCGTGTGCATACTATCCACCCTACACAGCCACTTGATGGATTAAGAGGATAAGGAGAGTGTAGTCACACCTGGAAGGCCACAGAGGGAACCGCGTGTCTATTTGCGGTACATGGCCACTATAATGGAACCGACGGAGTTCCGATCTGTCTGAGCAATGCCATTAGCGAACCTACTTAGCCACTCGCTGGATTAAGATAATGAAGAGAGCACAAGCAGAGCTCGAATCACGCACAGGGAAGCGCGTTTGAACTGATACGTGATGTAACCGAGGCGGGCGTATAGACACTCCCCCTCCCTCCCTCCCTCCCTCCCTCCCTCCCGAGCCACAGACATTCACCGGATTTAAACAGCAAGAAAGGCGCAAACACGTGATATATATAAAGTCACCGTAACCGAACCTACCAGGAGTCTTTTAGGAAGCCATCCATATGGTATTAATCAAATGGGGCTGCAGAACCAAACCTCGCCAAAACATCGCTTGAAAACAACGAGTGAGTTGGACTTTGCCTAGCTCTGGTGGTCATCGTTGACTGCGGAAAAACTTACCTATGATCTGTTCACCAAAACGGATGGCGCTGTTGTGCTGGCGCCAAAACACGTGGGGACGTGTGCTATTTCACGCCAGCCAGTGCACCAGACCTCATTTTCCTGCGGCTAGCTGATAGGCAACGCTAGCGATTAATCAGGGTGGGGCCGCCCTCACGCGACCTTCTCTCACTGCAAAGAAATCTGCAGATCTGCTTAGCTATTATAGTGCCCTAGAGGTCGTAGGTGTTAAGTGGAGAGCCGACGGTTTAACTTGCTTCTGGGGGCTGATAGGTAAGTTATAATGGCTCCTCCTCGATTCGGCCCTAGGACAAATCACTGCGCCCTGATGTCCGAATGAGTTAAGCATTGCAAGCATGGGACGGAGGAACAAAGAGTGCGTGGTGAGCACAGGTGCTAAGAAAATGTCTGGGTGGCCGCTGAGTCCATCTACGTCTCCGCCCATAGAACAAATGATCGTCAGTTTCGTCATACAGACAATAGGAATCTTTAATTTTTATGGAAGAATGCCTTGTCGGTCTTAAAAATTCGCTCCTGTTTATTCGTGACTATATAGTTTGTGTTGAATTTTGGGTTCTGCGTTTACGCAGACAACTTAAGTAGGTGAGTACGCTCCTGCTTACAGAAGATGGGTGAGTTTGGGCTTGACTTGCATTCTTATATCATAGGTCCTTTTTGATGACTAATTTGAACTAATTTCGTGTGCTCTAAAGGTGCTTACTAAGGGAATATACTTTGACCTGTTCCCAGCCATTGAAGACCTCTTGGATCAAGTGACCGACGCTGACATAACCGAACATTCCTGGAACTACATTCCTCTAACGCAGATCTGTTTGCGTCTAAAGCCGTCCCCCCTTATGGCGTCGGCTCTTAAACCCTCTGGCATACCCACGAGCGTGGGCCGATCTCCCTCTTTTCGCCCCGGCTCCACTCAGCGGCAGGAGTTGGCTCTCTACACGACCCTACGATATATTCGAAGTCAGGGTAAGTCTCGTAGCTCTTTGGAAAAAGCTACAGCAGCTGGAAACTGTTATGCATCCAAAAGCGCTATTGTATCGGAATCCTTAAACTGAAATTCAGAAATGTCAGTTTCGTGATTCATGAGTCAGATGACTAACAGATTCGGTAGTTCGCACTTCCAGTCAATGCAGTCGAGTCCAGCTCACTTGCGGGTAGAATATTTGTCATGAAGACTTCTCGGAGCGTTTGACTGGCGTCTTAAGCCTTAAGGTATACCTCCACCAATGAAATATTTATTTGCTTAACCAGTCTGTCCAGAACCTAAATGTTCTCTCAAGACCTTGTTAATTTGCCTTTGTTGATGATAAGGTCCGTCTAGTTAAACACACCGGCGCAAACATGAAAAACATCCATATACATGCATTATATACTCGGAGGGCTTTTATTTAGTTAGAGCTTGTCACTTATTGTCAAAGGAATGTAAGACTAGCTTTCGTGTATTTCTCCCTCATACGAAACACCTTTTTGTGCCCAACTGGGTATCTCTGGCGGACTCTTTAAGCACTTCGGATATTCCAGTTTATAATTTTCAAATGAGATGCCACTACACCCCCTCATTTTGTGAAGTTGCCTATAATATAGATGGTCGTTTGGTTATCTTTCGTGTCGTTTCTAATAAATAGGATTTTGAATTTTCAATGAGGGTACCGTAACAAAATATGATCTGCTTTCGTATGTCAAAATTGTCAGAAAATCGCTCTACACATTCCTTACAATTTTTGGGAACTGACAATATTTTTCAGTGAGCTTCATCTTGCTAAAGCGATCTATTTTGTTATCTTTTTGTCTGGACCGATTTAAAAGGACATAACGGACAATGCCTATGCCGAAGAGTCCTGATAAAGCATATCCTGATGTGTCTGTTCAATGTTGAATTTCTTATAAACGTATTACGTGCTGGTTTTTAGGGCATAATGTCATCACAAATCCAGCAGCATTTATACTTTCTGTCCCATTGGAAATTACGATTTAGCCTCTTTTTGGATGTATCATGCTCCATGTGCTGTAGAACTAGCAACCAACTGTGCTTAAGTGGGCCTTCTGTAGCAATACCCTTTGCTTAATACATGTACTACGGGTTTTTATCCAAGAAAATAGTTGAAACGGTGACTCGATAATTGAAACAAAAGTGATTTTCGTCTGGCACCTGCGATTCACTTAAAACCATCGTTGGAGACGCAACAGGTAGTGGACGCGCAGGAATGAAGTATCCATAATAGTCAGCCGTAACCTCACGACATCGCTGAACGCTGACCCAAGCCATCTCGTCAAACTTGTGACCGCGACCGGGACTGGGTCTTTTTGGATGAACCGAGATTTGGCAATTAACGCTATACTTCCTTACCGCGTCCGGGGTGTCTTTGTATTTCCGGCGTGGTTGTATGTCCACAATCCTGCCAGGTCCGGTAAACGATCCCAGATAGTTTTGACAGTGGTAACTGATCCTTCGGTCTTCCCAATTTCTACTTAATGGTCTCACCCGTTCATTGTTCATCGATAATTCCGACAGAGTGTAAGAAGACCGCAGAGAGATTCTGAGAGATTCTTGGTGTGCTGGGCATAAGATAGGCTTAGTGTGGTTCCGTTGCGTCTCGTATTTTCATGTAGTAGTTGATTAAGTTAGATGAACATCCACTCGACCTAGACATACCGTTATAATAGTTTAATTTACTTGTCTTCGGATAATTACACTGCATCTCTGCACGCCCATACAGCATTATTACAAAGTCACACTTATGACTGATTAAGAGGTTGCACTCGCAGATCATTACTTGCGTCCTTTCAACCGCTGTCATGATTACTTTAGTTTCTAGGACATAGGGCTCCAAGCAAGGCCACTGGGTTGTTCCTTTTCTTCTATATCGTAACCGACACATACTGGAACACGATATTACGGTGTTCTTTGAATAATCACTCCCGGTCTCATTCCATGACGGCGAAGACAACATTCACGCACCGAACTCCAGATTTCGGCCCGTGGTGTTGGACGACCGGCGACTCCAGTTGCTGCAAGATTGTCTTGGCTGAGTCCAGAACTGGGCGGACATATTCAGTTGATACGAAAAAAGTACTGCTTGAATTATTTTGCCCAAGATCCTCCTTCCCCCTTTTAGGTTATATTATCGAAACATGACGCGCGTTATAATACGTGTTACCTTTCTTTCTCACATTTGCCCGTGCACAGCTCGACTTCAAAGGCAACTGCGACAGCAGGACGAGGAGGTCTACCAAACACTGGAAAAGTTTCTTACTGAGGCACGTGGTAACAAGAGACGACAATGTGGCAATATCTCGGTGAATACGTTTATCTGCGTGGCTCTCAACCTCATTAATCCCGACTTATCTCTCAAATCTCTAGCCGCTGACGTGATAAGAGAACTCGCGCGAATCGTAAGTACATCCGCGTCTGTTGCTACCTTCAGGTGATTTTCCTATTAAGCCCTCCTACGGTTTATCTCAATTTGCGAGCCTCCTGACACGTGCTAACTTTTAGTTGGCTTGCAAGTATGTTGGGGTGTCTGCCCATTTTTGGGCACAGACTTTTGGGATGCAAACGAAAGTGGGCTAGTTCCATTATGAAATCACGTTTTGAACTTAGGCCAGTATGAGATGGTAGAAGTGGCTTATGTTATTCTAACTGATAAGGTTAGTGTTATTTGCATAACACTTAAAACTATGGCGACAAGTCCTCTACGCAGAGATCCACAATCTTATCGATACATAGGGCGAAGTCAAGGGAGACTGGAATGAGAGAAAATGAACAGAAATTGCTCCTTCTATCTTTCCATGGAGATGAGGGCGATTAGCGATTGCCGGATCATCAGATAGCCATATTTTCCCCCACCAATCAAAAAACCCCGAGGTTTGTATCCCAGTTCAGTTTGTCTCTGAGCCATACGTTGAGGTACGGGCTGACGCTCTGTCACAATTGATTGGGGGCAATCAGGGCGACGTACTCGTAGTTTCCATCACCTGCGGGCTTTGTCGGTGAACAGCACACCTGCAGGGCTTTTATTTATCTAATCCAGCGTTGAGGGTCACGCTTTTTCTAGTTGGAGGCCACCCATGGGTGTTTTATTTGATATTCGGTGCCTTGGGGAACGTCACTGCCTTCTTGCTCAGTATGCACTGCAAGCGCACTTTGTCATGCATCGGGTTCCTAAGGCGGTTGTAAACTGTCAATTGCCCTGTGCTAGATGGTTATTGCATAGGAACAGTTTAGCTGCCCTCGAGAGGAATGGGGGACGCACTTCGGGGTACGCCTGCCCCACTTAGACCGGTTAATCAGTCAGTGGCAGCGGTCAAGCCAACTCTCAAATTTCATTTGCGGGAGGGAGGACGAACAATGAATGATGACTGTGACCCTCGAGCAGCTTGGATCTGAAAATTTGTCAAAATCTAACACGGTATTTTCCCCTGTCCATTAATTTACTGTATCCTTGTATGATTTACCTTTGGACTGCCGTCTTGTTATTGATGGCTTTTCCGTCCTTGGGCAGTCAAAATCGCTGATTATGGTCTTAAAGAAATCACTTGAAGGCGAAAAAGGCGAGTTCTCCAACTCGCCCGTTTATGGAGTACGCGCGGAAAAAATAGAGCCATCGACTCGTACGTGAATTTTTCATTTTCGCTTACGCCTAAATTCGTGCGTACGCTAAACGACGCATTATCGGCGGTCATCGCCATAGTAACAAAAGTTTTGACCTGCGTGCACTCCCTCTCAATCGGTCTCGTACTAAGCGGTAATTACGGTGTTTTCTGCGTCGCTAAGGTCTTGACTGTCCACTATTTTGCTCGGCTAAAAGACGAGACCGCGCATAGAAAACAAAATCTATGTAGCTTGACGTTCTTGTTTAGTAGGCATTTCCGTGAGTAGATAGGTCCGTTTAACAAAATGGCACAGACATTTGCATGTCCAAATGTCGGAATCGAATGTTACTCTTCATTTCCCAGGGTCGCCATAGACTTAGTCCATTGGCGCAGGCACGCAGTACTTTACCAACCTTTTTTTACCCATAGTCTTCTAGTTTATCTCTAACACTTTTGATTTTGACGAGTAGGGTATCCATCGGTCAAATTCCAAGATTCGAGGACCTTTACAACCGTATACTGACTAGATAATTCGTCATCTTCACCTGAATTTCAATGTTATACGGGTGATAGGTGAGGCTATAGTTTACTTGCTGTTAGGCGGATATGATCTGGTAGGCTATTCAGAGATGTCTGACCGTTTGTGAAAACATGGGTAAGTTGGAGAACTTTTACTGCTGTCAGTCAGAGTTTCCGCCAGCGTTTATACTGTTTATGCTGCAAAGGGCTTGTAAGTGTCCGACTAGGCCAATACGTTGCCGGAGTTGGAAGTAACATCGGGGCCAGGTCCGTATTGTGTCAGTATCGGTGATGGTTGCACTCTACTTCCTCGGAGCGCCCGTGCTGCGGCGGGTATGGGGATGTTCTAGAAGGCAAACCCGACCGCAAACAGGCGAAAGTAGTGTGGGTTGGCGGGAAAGACTTCCTGAACAACTATGCTCACCTATCTGGCCCTAGGACTGTTTCTAATGTGCACACATTACAAACATTGTGGCGAACGCAAATTAGTCCAACAAAAGCCATTCGACCTTTGAGTGTGCGCTGACAGTGGAGACACTATGAATCCTTTTGACCACTGACAACGTTTACTGGTCGTGTACGTATGTCTTCTCCTCGGCCTTCTGGATAGGGTTCTCACAACGGCCCTTAGGTCGTGTCAATAACCTGCAAAACTTGCCTGAACTCCTAGTTGATTCCAAGACACGAGTGAAATCTCAAGGAGTTCTCTATGGGACCTATTTTCTCGCTGTTGTTGGTGTGCGTATATTTCGACGTCATCATGGGAGAGTCTCCTCTGCAGTCGGTTAGTAGTCATTCCCACGTTGTGGACACCCGTAGACGCTAACTTTGCTTCCACTTTGTAAACATCCGGTACTTCCGAGTATTGGACTGTTGGGGATCCGTTTCTTTTGTGCCATTACATACCGAACTCTCCCCGCAGTACACTTTCCTTGACTGGTTCTTATAGACCTCTTAGGTTTATTCAGCCGGAGGAAACCTAGTCAAAACTATCGTCTTGTATATGCTCAAAATGATACGAGGGTGTCGTTGCGATTCCGGAATGAAGATTGGTAACATCAGACTGCCTGGCTAGTTCTGAAAGTTCTAAGTGTACTTTCACGTTTGATTTCGAATATCCTCGAAATAATTCATCCCACGTGAGGGAATTTATCTGAAATGGTCAGACGCTACCAGTATCACTGCTCATCAGTTCATTATGGTCCACGGTTGTCATTGATTTAAGCATGATCACTGCGTAGTTTTGAAAAATTTTCTTCGTCCTTTTGACTCCGCCTAATTTCTAGTGTTAGCAACCGGCGCTAGCAGATGTGGGACAAAAAAATACGGGCCTTTCTTATGCTTATGACCACAAAGTGATCCGATTCGGAATCTCTCTTCGAGGTGCAGTTGTTGATGAACAGAGTTTTACCAATGTAGACGCCTGAAGCTCAGTATACTGCGTAGGCATATCTTTCACCTGAGCGTTAACATCTGACTGAGTGAACGAGGATGTCTATTCAGGTGCTGGCCTACATGTTATAGACTAGTTTTTCGCAGTTCTAGAACTTGAGACTCACGAAAGCTTTCATGACCTCTTACGCGTTGCCACCCGCTGACGTGACCACTTACGCCGCTGAGTCAGCCCACTTCATTTTCCCCGGCATGCGGAACCCATGCGTTATGTAAGCCACAGTCTTCACAAACTTCGACTGATCTTAAATTCATCAACCGTCGATCGCCCCCCTCCGTCCCCCTATCCCCAGAAAGACTTGGTTGTGAAAGTTCTCAAGGAAGGGCTGGAATGAAATCTAACTGTGCAATACGCCTTCGAACCCGCTATCCATTTGAAGAACTCGGAATGAGTGATTGTGTGCGTGTAGCTCGCCCAGCAGGGGGCTTGTGTGTGTGTGTGCGCAGTTGCGGATCGTTTCACTCTTAAATCTGCCCCTACTAGCTGAATTGCAGTTATTGGCAACCTCTGAAACACAGCACTCTTCACCAGGGCTCAATAGTTGTGCTTACACCAGCCGTTCTTTGGCAACGAATATCTTCCCTGGATAGAAAAGTAGGACCTTCCAATGAGCCTAACTTTTTAACTGATGGATGAATGAACTACTTAGATTTTCAGCTCCATATCTTCAGTCAGGGATGTCACTCATTCCTGACCTATTTTCTTTTTCAAGAGTCTGCTAACATAGTGGTAAAAGGATGTACCGAAGAAGGCAGTTACTTCGTAGTTGGGTTACTACCTATTTAACCACTTATGCAGAATGGTATTATCGACAAAGACAAGGGTAATACCATTCGGTAATACCATTCTGCCTTTATAATGCGCCGCCGTGCGGCTGCTTGTTGGACTCGAGAGTCCGTAAGGCACAATTGAACGAGTGAGGTCCGTAAGAGCGATCGGTGAGCGTCCCCTACCATTAACCACTTATTTGGTATCAGTCCTCCACGAGTATTCTCCTCAGACTTTGGCGGCTAATGTGAAAATGTCCACGAATGTCATCTTTTTGCCACAGCCCCCCGGTTTTACGAGCGGATCGGCTTGTTGGAAAAATTACCAACATCCAGACTGTAATAAGCTGGACGTAGATATTTCCTAAGAGATATCATTGCAAGACCTTCAGGCCTGATCAAACAATAACTCGGTGAGCGCCCCCTACCATTGTATATTCCCGATCGAAAACCGACAAGGCAACGGGCTCGTGGCCCGGTGAGTAGAGGCGTTGACTTCTAAACCAACAGGTCGCGAGTTCGAGGCTCGGGTGTTGCACACTTCGGGCTTGGGTATGGCTGGCTGACGACGGCTAATAAGCCATAAATGGCCATTCCAGTCTCCCTTGTCTTTGTCGGTAATGCTATTCTGCCTGTATATCATGCGCCGCTGTGCGGCTGCTGGTTGGGCTCGAGAGAGAGTCCATAAGGCACAACGGAACGAGTGAGTTCCGTATGAACGATCGGTGAGCGCCCCCTACCACCATAATAACTCAATCGCCTACTGTTGATTTGCAAGCTTACTGCTATCGCCGCCTACTTCGAGAATATGAAATCTGTTTAGCACATACACAACAAATGTCTCAGTCTCCTCTTCCACCCGATGTTCACCAGTTGATTCCAGCACTTTCATCTCTCTCTTTCTCAACCGGCTTGTTGCAAATGCATAGTTTCCGGGGACTGTCTCCAAGACCTGACAGCTAAAGATACTACTTCGTGATTCATAAGCATCGGAATTCTTTCCCAGGACAACAATATGCAGCAGCATCCATACGTAGGTATGCGTATGTATAAACATTTTAATAGGCAACAAATTATCAGCCGAGAAAACGCCAGAAGAACTTTTATCCAGACCGTTAGTCTTTAAAGAAAGACATGTGCACGGCGAGAAAGGACAAACTTAAGATGGTCTGCGGCATAACGAGGTTGGTTATTCAATCATCCAACTTATACTTGGACGCCATAACCAGAAGCACTTGAGCGGCCACAGGACAGGTCATTGTTGTCGTTACTGAGGTTTTCCTATTTGTTGGAAAGCTGTGGCTTTCCATATCTGGTTGCAGGACGAAAACGGGGTGGTTCGTTTTTTTGACCCTCCAACCTCGGACCCTCGCAGATGGCCACAAAACGACAAGTAATCACCAATGTGTTAGAAATACCCATAGGATAGGAAAATATACGGCTCCTCTGCGCCGTGGAGTAAGACCGCCTTAAATATGGTGTTTAACGGGTAGCGGCCTGTTAGTCTTACCGAAAGTTCGTTGGCCATTCCGTTTCTGGATTGATTACTTAACCCCTCCCGAAAGCGGGTTGGCAGCATTTTCTTTATGATGTCGCTCAGCTTCTTATTGGCTACTTCTCATGCTGCGCGGAGTTGAATTCAGGGCTAATACACTAAGACAAGCATGTGGAGTCGCCTTTTCCTTTCAAAGGCCTCATCCACGCAGCCCCTTTTGCTATCATCCCCATAAAAGACGCGGTCTTACGTCAAACTGTTGAATATAAGGAAATGTACGTATTCGTATCCAAGCAGAATGTCAGAAAAGACGAGGCACTAGAATGACGAATTATGACTGACTTGACACTGTCAGCTAACTTTGTTGAAAACAAACATGTACAGCAGAATTTATTGGGGCCAACAAATTTCGTGACGGCTTTTCAACTGCAACCCGTCTCTGCTTAACATAGGTAACGAATGAAAGCGCACAGCAGTATGAATTTGTACAGAATGGCAGTGCATAGGAGTAAGGTCAAAGTTCAAAATAATCAATAATCAGGTAAGACGTCCACATAGGCATCAAAAAGGAAAAAGGGGAGACGAAATGTTAACAGCAAATCACAGTCAGGGGAAAATAGAGGCGTGAGATTACCAGGGCAACTGCAGATTGATCACGTGATCTAACTGCTTGCATAGGTCTGGTTTCTCCCTCCGTATGTAGGCTGCTTCCAAATAACGCAAGGTTCGAGTTGTACGTGCTCGGACAAGTACTCGAAAGGATGCTTCAAAAAAGCTAACTTTGTGTCTGGCAAGTCACTTTAGCCAACTACTCAACGATCAGAAGGGCCGGGTTCGAGCCCCATCTAAGTCCAGCTTTGGATATGGCGTCTGACTGGCTAGCTACGGTAAAAAAGCACTAAATGACAAATCTGGTCTCTCTACTATTTAACGACAATTGTTCTGTACTTCATCGAATCCACTCCATCTCTGTTATTTTTTCCCCAATCTAGGCGTCAGAATTTAACGTCATTGACGTCGGGAATGCCAGCATGCCCTTTCTTCGCGTTGCCGGTCCCTGTCATGTCTTCGCTAAGGTCCTAAATGCCTTCACACACAAGCTAAGCACGGGTCAATTTCCGCGAGAGCGGGAGAGCAGAGCAGACTTGCGGCCTAGAAACTGGCGTCCGCGGCCAACACTCGCCTTCCAACCTTCACGGATAACTCCGGGCTGTGCCTTCTCTCCCATCTCCAGCACCCTCCTGTGGGGCATCCAGTCACGTGCCGAAGAGGAGTATCGCATGGCCAGCCTTGCTGCCTACAGTGTCATCTTCGGCGGGGATGGAGACACAAACCTGCGACAGCAGCAGCAACAGCAGCAGCGTGGGCTGGGTCGTCCCTTGGAGACAGTCATGATGATGCGTGCTGCTGATACCGTGTCCCTGCACTCCGCAGTGCACCAGCTGAGTGTGGAAGACGAGAGTCCTCGAGTAAGATCTCTGGCTCTAGAGGCGATTAAGACCCAGCGCAGTAACCTCGGACTGTCGCGAGCCAAGTTTCGCAGCACAAACTCTATCGTCACGGAGC
>CACRXP010000139.1:668040-693613 GCA_902702965.1 Spirometra erinaceieuropaei | reverse complement strand
CCACCCTCCCAATCCTCGATCCCGCCCGTGCCGCGTCTGTTGACGTGGTCATCGTACCAAAATGCCGCTTGGTTAATGAACCCATGTCTCCTGAAAGGGCTTGCATTTTAGCCTTACTGTATGCTACTCGATTGTGCGACCTGAGTATTCAGTTGATTTGTAACTTTATCTCTCAGTGCGTTGCCAGTTGCTCAGAAACTGTGATATCCTTTTTTGCTACATCAGTTGCCGCGGATTTTCTAACTGAACTTGTTTTTATGCTTAAGTTCTTTTCCAAGTCTTTTCATGTTACTGTAGACTTTTCTTTAATACAGTATAACATTAACAGGAGTTCTGTGTTTTCTCCGTCGAAGGGCAAAGGTTTTAGAAAGCCTGTCAGGCTCGATTCAAAAGAAATGCTGGCTAAATCACAATTGGTGGCCAGGAATGGGGAGGCGGACAGCCAGGTCCCTGTCGTACGGGAATGGTGGGAAAGGGGGTTATACGAGTCGGGTAAATGGAAGGGCTGATGGAGGAATGCTGGAGTCTCTAGGTTAAAGTGAATTTACCAGGTAAAGTGCTGGAAAGTTTTAAGTAGGTGGAGTAATGACGGAAAGTTAAACCATACGCTTAACCCTAACATCCAGCCATGACCGCAACCCTAAAGCCTAACCCTTAACCTCAAAACCGAAACGTAACTAAAATCCTAAAACCCGACGTTAACCCAAAACCTAGTCATAACCCTAACCTTAACAGTAACCCTATTGGGAAACTAAACCCCAACCCTAACACTGACACCTGACCCTAAAACGTAAACCCTAATCCCAAAACGTTACCTACGACTAACCCTAACCCTCACTAAACTCATTAGCCTGACCGAAACGGGCGACCTGCCTAACTTAGTAAAGGCACACCTACTGATAACAAGTTCCATAGACAAGGTAAGCACACCTACTGATAACAATTACGTACGTCGACAGTATTAACCTATAATGTCTGGCAACCAACTGCGATCGTACCAGGATGCCTTCTAATGCGCCTAACGGTGGTCATGTCTGGACTTTTGACTCGCGTTCTAACCAGTCGTGACCGATTACGTACGTAATGGCAAGGGATTGTTTTATTTGTAAACTGTTCCCCATATTTCGGTACACTTTGATGTCCGCATGATGTCCTTCAGGGCGGGAACGGTACTCAGACATCAAATCTGCTGAAGTTTGTTTTTTTTTAATAACCTTGACTTTAAGATTACTCAGTCGCTATACATTCGATAGACGTCACCGGGTAAATTGGCCTCAGCAACAAGTTGCCGATCGATTTATCCGAAGAATTTGCAGTGGAACCTTTCCGGACTCAGTCTTCCATTCGAAAGTTGCCTTGGCTATATGCCAACCATCCTGTGTGGTTTTGGAGGTAGGCTGGTTTTCGTGTGCTTAGCGTACATTTCCTTCTTGTCCGCACTTTCACTCGCGTGGTTCGTCGGCCGTGACAACCGTTGAAGAGGGTTGCTATCAGATTTGTCGGGGATGGACCTGACGGTAGCGGAGCCCAGTTTGGTTTGCATTCACAGGGGTACTGAACGGAAAGGTTGATTAAGCCGATAAAAGCGTTTTTACGACAAAAGTTCGTAAGCGTACCTGCCTGAGACCCCTATCTACAGCGGCTGAGGTGCCATCAAGACAACTGCTCGACTGGTTGTGCAAGTCGTCCTGATCGCTAACTTTGACTTTCTGAAATTCTCAAAAAATATTGCTGACTTTCTTCGTCATTTTATCTATCTATTTACAAAACCGCCAACACTGTGCATCTAGATTGGCAGCAATGAGGAGAGATGCTGAAGGACAGAGGCAGGGGATTTACGATCACCCAAGAGCTGCCACATTAATCTCAATATTTCTAGCGCCCAGTTGTCGCCCACTTCCTCGCCCATGAGACGCTGGCATGCTCTGGGCTATTCCACCATGTTACCCTCTTAATATGTACCTACTTAAACACGCCATGATTTTGTCGGAGGTAGTTGGTGAGGGAGCCTCTAAAAACCCTGACATCCTCCGGACACGAAATCTTACAGGTAACTGAGCCGTTGCTTTTTTCTGTTGAGGCATGCTGTATGTGTCAAGTTTTGTATCGCAACCGGCGATCCAAAGCTCCGCACAAGTGGCGGCTGTGATATATGCTGCAACGAATTTTCGCATCGCTGCAAATCGGAGACTACAGTGTAGTTTTAGCAAGCCGAGCGCCAGGATCAGGCTTGCTGTTTAAGATACCTGTTCGGTCCGATTGGACAAACTTACCAAATCCGCTTGGACAGAGGTTTGTTTATATTTTTCAGCACTAATATAGCCGAGCAAGTGTCCGTAGAAGGGGATGTTATTGGATATTTCAGACGTAGTGAAAGTCCCCGGGAGGGCATGACGTTGATTGGCGGACCGATGCGGTGGGAGAGATGAAATTAGGGACAGCCAAACCCTCGAGCAAGGGGGATACATTCGGATGAGTGAGAGTTGACGGCCATTCAAAGTCGGCTATAGCAGTGGGACGTTTGTCTGTGGCGCGAACGTGAGAGGCAAGGTGGGAATGACATAAGGGCGCAGGGGATGCATACGAAGTATGTGTTGTGAGTCCCTGTGAGAAGGCCACCAGCAGCTGTTACCTGGCATAGACGTCCCACTTACAAGTTAACAAAGTAGCCCAGCAAGCTTTTGTTAGTCTGCTTGTCGTCCAATATTGTCTAAATAACAAAAGACAACGCTCAAGATGAAACGGCTTCCTCCGGACAATCACACAGCGCAGTGTCCGCACATTCTTCTGGGAGGACATCCGGTCACTGGAAATGTGCAGCTTGCTCTCCAGGAAGAAAGAAGAGAATGAATGCACATAAAGACATATGAAATGTAAGCCTGTCCTTGCTTTGCTGCTGGAGAAGCTAGTCAATCAACAAATCGATCTTACTCCTGCTCACACACTGGTCGAATTCAAACGGCTCAACAGTTCTCGCTTTGGGCCCTTCTGCAACAGAAACATGAAAAAGAGCTTTCGCTTGACGTCTGGGTGCATCTACGATTTCGGTAATCGACTCGGAACATAGTAGTATCTGCAGCGACACCCCTCATGACTGAGTCAGTCGACTGCACGATGGTGATTCATGGTATCACGAATGGCCACCATTATGATCGATCATCATCAGACTCCAGAAGGACGCTGAGGCGCCTGACACGGCAGTCACGCAGAAGTCAGAAGTGTGCTCGAGGTCAGCTTCTACCATTCTCGCCCAGACTTTTAGTCGACCATCTCGCCGTCATCAGCAATCAGATACAGGTTTAAACAGGACGACATCCCGAATGTTTTCGCCCGATCGTTGTGACGAAGGATAAACGGGACTAGTTTTCTTAAAAATCTAATACATTCTCCTCGTGTCCCAGATCTTGAGAAACTTTACTCCCAAATTCACTGGGATCATGGCGCGCGGAGTGCGCAGTGAAACCGCGAACTTTCATGAATTCCAGATCGTCCGACAGGAGGACAGCCCTTGGACTATCGGGCAGATCATTCGAACAAAGATCCAATTCTTTTGAAAGGGTTGGCTGTAGTCTACTACCTTCTGGGATGTGACCTTGAGAAAATGCTTCAGCTAAAGTTAATTGCTTTATATTGGGTCCGAGGATGTACGTGTCGGTGCGAAAAAGTAGGTGAAAAAAGCGAGGCCAAGACCTATGGTGCTGGCAGAATCCTTTGCATTTTTAGCATTTTGCCTCTTGTTATTACCGACAAAGACAAGGCAGACTTGAATGTCCATTTCTGGCTTATTAGCCGTTGTCAGCCTGTCATACCCAACCCCGAAGTGTCGAACACCCGAGGCTCGAACTCGCGACCTGTTGGTTAGAAGTCCATGACTCTAACTAATGGGCCACGAGCCCGTTTCCCCCGTCGGTTTTGGTCGGGAATATACAATGGTAAAGGGCGCTAACCGATCGTTCTTACGGAACTCACTCGTTCATTTGTGCCTTACGGGCTCTCTCTCGAGCCCAACCAGCAGCTGCACAGCGGCGCATGACATAGAGAGAAGGTTTTTTATAATAACAACGTCGTCGGCAGCTAATAACCCAGAAATGGTCATTCCAGTCCCCCGTTGTCTTTTTTGGTAATAACATACTGCCTCTATCATGCGCCGCTGTGCGGCTGCTGGTTGGGCTCGAGAGAGAGAGAGCCCATAAGGCACACCGGAACGAGTGAGTTCCGTGAGAACGATCGGTTAGCGTCCCCTACCATTTTGCTTTTTCTCAGGTCACACTTTGTACCCAAGTCACCAAAAGATTGTGATCGGAGCCTTTCTCAATGCCGGCATCGTGCATCGTGTGGAGTCCTTACACTTAGTCCCTACCACGACCACGCGGAGATGCGCTGGATCAAGATAGGGTCACGGTGCGCGTTAACCGGGGTGCACGCTTATAACAAATGTTGATCATCTGATATGATGGCACGCCTAAGCATAGGCTCACGTCGCACCAGTCAATTGCGTCCAATATAATTATCAGATGATCAAGAGATTTGAATATCAGAGTAGTATTGGGAGGGGGAGGAGAGAGTGAGGTTGACTCGGAGGACTCTGTCCCCACAGCACGTCTGCGTATTCCCCGCTACAAACAATCAGACATATACTTTAACTATCCCTGTGTGCTAAATGGCATGACGTAGAAAGGCGACAAATGGCGAGATAACTCGACCTTCGCCTCAGAAAGGGAGCGTCAGGCTGCAATCGCTCCCGCCTAATGTGCCCCCTATGGCACTCCCATTCAGTTTGGACTAGAGCCCAAACCTATTATTTCTGCGAGACCTTGCCTGCCCTGTGATTTTTAAGGCGTGTGTGAAACTCGTAGACGGGGAGTTTAGCTTTTTCAGACATTGCGCCGGATCCTGACCATGGTCTTCTTGAAGTCGGCTCCAGGAGGGTGAAGAAGGCAGAATGTGGTGGAGACAACGTAAGTCCCTGTTCCTGCGTTCAGCGTGCTGTGAGGCACAGGGTGGAAATCAATGTTCGCGATGGTCAAGATAAACTTTACTGGACTCAGTTGGTTTTCCGAGTGTGTCCAGCACCGGAGTGCAGGCGACTAGATGCCTCCTAGGGTGTCGCAGGTGGGCACTCCAGACGTTCAAGCGCCTCACTCCAGCTAAATTGACAAGCCTTTTTTCCATTTGCACAGCGGCACCGCTGTTGGCTCGTCCCGCACATGCACTATACGGTAGGATGGTAGTTGGTAGCCCTGCCCACTGATTCTACAATTTTACTTACTGGCTCGATTTCAAGCTCTGTAATTACGTTCTCATTATGTCTGGGAGTGCACGCGCAGAAGCCCTGTCTGGATGACTTTCTTCTTCACTTTAACCGCCCCGAGAACGAGGCGTTGCAAAAATGTCTATATAGACTCATTGTATTGCACCCCTACACGGAAATCTTTAGTAAAGGGCGAAGGATTTATCCTAGGCGGATTATGCTTCATCATGCTTCTCACTATGCTTCTAATTGCATGCGCGCACTGTGTTACCTGTATCTGATTCATTTTAGAGGTTCTATCCTAGGCTGCATACCACAGTACTCAGATGTTACCTGAAGGCATAACCATCCGTGTACTCTCGCAGTATTTGTAAAGGCATGGCCTTTCGACATCTACATAAGACCCTACAGGTCAGTAGTCCTTTCAGCTGGAGATACTGCACTAGGTAGGACGACTGGATTATTTCCAGGATCCGCGAATAATCTGTCGGCCTATCCATTTGCGGTCCTGTTTTCCTTCGCCTTCTAAGTGTTTGGGTTCTGCAAGCAGAGCAAAGTGTAACTTCATATACAGAGTGCTAATTCCTCTTTACATTGTATAGTACAACATTCACGTATAGCAAACAACTACTGCAATAGTTTTAATCCTAGATGTGGCCACAGTGACAATACACTATTATTTGCGGATTTTCTCTTTCGCCCAGCCATATTTTTCGCATTAAAGTCTTACCCCGCTTGCGTTATGCCGTCCTGCGTGCCGCTGATTGACTCTCGTGTTCTCATGCCCATTCCGTCGGTTTGAGTACTATCGCACATACTGTGGAATGACCTTAAGACACATTGCCTTCTTCCTATTGGTTTTTCGCCTTCACTTGCTATTCTTTATAATCTGGGGCAAGGATGCATTTATTCCGCATATGTTACTAATTATCCATGTTTATTTCTATACCATCCTTGCATATTTCACATTATTTAAATTAGGCTTTCACTTTGCCAGGAACGCCAATGCAGGCATACCCTACAAGCGCCATTTACGCCTACACTCATCTGCCCCACCCGCATAGCCCCTATTACCACCGCTCCCGTAAGACCGGTGGCTGGGAGTTTTCGGTACCGGAAGGGCTACCAACTACGATCTAGACCACTATACTTCCCCTATCCTCCGATATGGCAGGATCGCACATTGGGCGGTGCGTTATCGAATGCTGGATTCCGTCCCAAACTCATCTTTTCACGCATCAGCGTCGGGCGTCGGCAGAAGCGTCAAAGTGCCGCGCAAACGCACTGCCAGACGACATCAATTTCCAGGTGCATAAATGAAACTATGGTCTGTTTGCACAGAGTTATCGCCAACCCTGTCAACCAGAGTTGTCAATGACGCCGTCATAACAAGCGTGGGAGCAATTGCAAGTGCCTGTCACGTTCATTGGCAGCTTGGGCGCTTAAAGCATTGACAGTATTCAAGCCTTGTGCTTGCTGTCATAGGTTCCAGCCTCACCAGGGTCACTGCTTTTTTCTCATTTGAGCCTTTTGAAAGCACACTAATGTTGCTTGAGCCTTGGTCTAGCAAATTAGCCCCAGAGAGACGGGAGAAGGACACAATGCTCGCATTGAACCTGACAAATCATCAATTTCCAATGTGTAAGACTCAGTTCTACTTAATGTATGAACTTCCCTATGACGCTGGATGTTGCCAACTGTCGGTGACAAAGCAGAAGTTCATATGTCAACTTGCAGAGCGTCTGAGTCTTCGATCAGCTGAAATCGTGACCTGGCCCCTCGTCTTCAAAGTGCGTGATTGGGACACTATTGGCTTCTAGTGGTAAATGAACCACGGATGAACATTCAAGGCCTCCTAGCCATTGCTTGTCGTATTTAACTGGCCAAATTATGGTTCCTGGGGAATGGTGCTTATAAAGTGAGATAACACAGCAAGACACAGCCGGAGTGGTTTAAGTAATTCTAAGAACTAATTCACAATAGCGCCCCTGAGGGGTTGCTGATATTTAATATTCCACTCTGATGCATTAGCTCATAGACGTGCTGATTTCTGTGCTTGGTAGGCCCGTTCTGATGCGCGGCGAGTCAGTTAAACAAACCGCCAAGATGCAGTTACAGTCTAACTTTAAAAAGTCAAACGCCTCCACAACAGCATAGGCAACAGGTTTTGGTAGTCCTTGTTATATTCAACCAATTGCCACGGAATATCTGTCCTTGGACCCCCTTTACACAAGTCAACAGAAGAAAGTAAAGAGGGCACATAAGGGCTATACATGCCCGACAATATTTTGAAAATGCTTCAAGGACAACATCTCGTCTTGCCACAGAGTGATTTAGCGTTCTTATTCTCTTGTGAAGGGAACAAACTGTTCAGAAGCCACCTTAGCACAAGTGAACAATCTGTCATATATCACATGAAAGCGAAAATATGACAGTTGGATTAGTTCTTGTGATGATTATCAAACGCATGTAATGTTTGAAAGAGACGAACGCGAGGAGACAGACAAATTGAATGAAATTAAAGAATACATTAGCAAAAAAGAGGTAGGATAAAAGTCACGAAGTTAACCAAATATTGAAATGTGCGATGTTTCTAAATTAATTTTTATTCCCCCAATTTGACATATTTTCGACCATATATCCCACTAGAATATGCCTTCGGAAGCCTTTTCATTTATAAGCATTGTCAGAAAGCGCATTTTAGGTAAAAATAACTAATTTTGACTAAACTCAATTAGTAAGGGTGACGCGGGCGGTTTTTATTTCTTCGAGCACGAAATACTGTCGTTGTGCTTTCGACACTTAACATTCGAAAAAATGCTTAGGGAGCATTTTACCGTTTCGGGTCTCCTTCCTAGGCTGTAATTGTTTGGCTCAGTCAAAAACGTCGTGAAGGGCACCTAGTTTTGTCGTCCATCGGATAGTTGCAAAATTTCACTTTTCCTCTAAGCGATAAATCATTATCTAAATATCCGCCTCACACCACTACCCCCTCCATGGCTTTAGGAGGAACTTTCGACCTACCTACACCTACTCTCGGAACGTTCTCTCGCACACACCATGCGACGGCTACTTTTCTGTTACCTCGAAAAGCAACACCCTTATTGAAGCTCTGATGTGGTTATTTTTGAGTGTACACAAGCCGGTAAAGTCCACAGTGACAAATTTGGTAGACTGTCGAAAACGAAAGAAAGTCAAGCCGAGAAAACTAAAAACCGACCTGCTTTCCGTCTACGCGGTCTGCAAAATATTCCCAAATCAGGCCTCATAGATTCATTCAGTTGACCAATGTAACACGTAAGGTTGCCTCACCACGCCCTCTTGTGTGCAAACCTTCAGTACTTCTCTTTTGAGTGCAGATGCTGAAAATACACTTTCCAACCGAGCGAAAAAGAAGTTAGAAAATACGCCTTATTGCGAAAGTATCACTCAGAAGTTTCCACCGAGATGTCTTATACTTACCGTGGCCACATTGTAAATCAACAAATGACGAGAGGGTAAACAGACCTACATAAGTCGTTCAACTCCTATGGGAACAGGTTAGGTCTTAGTGGTGAATTTCAGTCTCTTAGCAGGTAGACCAGCGTGCTAGAAATGAAAATTCAGGAAGTTGATATGTTGATGCACGGCAACAGGGTCATCATCATCATCATCATCATCATCATCATCATCATCATCATCATCATCATCATCATCATCATCATCATCCAGAATTCAACCAGAAAGTTGCTTTACCGTTATAAAATGTGCCCGTACTACGACGAAAAGACCCAAAAATCATCGACAGTTGTAGAGAGCTTTCGAAGGACGCGGCTTATAAGGAACATATCTTTTCTAACAAAGCAGGATAAACACATTAAATAGGTAAAAGAAGAACACTAAAGAATGAGAGGGAGAATGCAGACGCCTGTTAATTACAAGATTAAGGGCTGAGGATGTGGTAGGAACGCAAAAGTCGAATATCATAAACAAGTTTGCGAACTTTAGTGAAAAAGATTGCAACACGAAGAAAGAGCATACGCAGATACCGGAAAGGTGGCACTTTATTGGGAATAATATGTCAGTAGATTCAGGAATAGCAGATGGTTGCAGTCAAAACAATCTCTGGACTGATTTCTAGTTATCAAGTAGAAAACCATTTTAAAACGACCACAAAACGGCATAAGGCAAACTTTCCTCTAGAAATTGAAGATATTAACGACTTTAATGGCGTAGCCAAAATCATATCGTCAGCATATTTAACTTACAGGTAGTCGCGAAGAAAACATAACGGTTGGAGCAAGAGCTCTATTTACATATCGTTTCGGATTCTCATCCGAATCCATCACCAGCGACAATGTTAGATAAGTATGGCGAATTGCCCAGGTGTTGCAGTATCTATAGGATGTAGTTTCTCGGTCAGCACATTCCAATTACATTTATCAGCACCCGAGTACATCACGTTCTGACTGGCTAGATGTTTCAGTATGCATTGGGTGCTTATCTGAAACGTCAGGCTAATAAAGTCTCTTGCCCCAGAGATCACGTCCCCTTCCTTGCGAATACTTCCTGGAACTCATATCTTTGCTTCTCTTAGTATACACACTCGCTGAGTGATCTCAGGCCATCGGTGTGAGGCCAGTAGAGTTAAGAAGGTGGAATCTCAAAAAACTCCGCAGTTATAAAGCAGAAGAGTAAATTTCCGATTTTCATACTGGACAACTTGAGTAGGGAAGTCAGAGTAAGCCCCGGAAAACAATCGAGTCTAGAGAACTGCGTTCAGATGTTTTCTTAAGGAGTCTGCGCGAAACAGTACTGAAGGAAAAAGAGTAATTTGGAAGTGCATGTGGGTATGCACAGCAATTATTTTCAGGCTCCCTAAGGCGACATATTCCAGCGAGCTTCAGATGTACGGATAAACCTGCTATTGAACGGAAGGACTTAGTCCTAAAATATCATATTTTTAAAGATAGGAGTGACCCTTAGAGTACGCCAAGCATCTGTCATCTTTGACTCCATGGAAGACGTGTTAATATGTTAAAACAGGTACTTATCCACCGCAGTCACCAGCACAGGGGAGGAGACACTTTGTATCAACGAAATATAATTTGAGGACCGGCTGATTTAATTGGTCTAGATTAGCGTCAATGTGTGCCAGCATGTTTTATTGACCAGTGAGGAGCTTCAGGTGCCTCCAAATGTCGGCAGAAGAAAGAAGAAAAGAAGAAGTCCTGTTAAGTGGGACGATAACTTCCTTTAGGCTTTCATATAAAATCGGTTTTCAGAGGCGTTCCGTCAGCAGCAAGGAAGACTTGGTTGGCCACTTCTGACGTAAGTGACATGTCCTCAGTCAATAATGCACAAACCTCAAGATAACAAGAATCTGAGCTTTCGGCCTGGTTCGATCTGTTTATCGAACCTTGGAATCCATCGATCCTGGGTCCATCTCCTTTTGACTGCATTCTTAAAAGCAAAAAAGAAAGCGGCGCACTCTTACCTATCTGATTGCACTGCTTATAAAGAGCATATGTGTTTTAGGCAGTATGTTATTACCCACAAAGACACGGGAGACTGTAATAACCATTTTTGGCTTATTAGCCGTCGTCAGCCATTCCTACTCAACTTCGAAGTGTGGAACACCCGAGGCTCGAACTTGCGACTTGTTAGTTAGAAGTCACGCCTCTAACCATTGGGCCACGAGCCCGTAGCCTTGTCGGTTTCGATCGGGAATATACAATGGTAGGGGGCAATCACCGCTCGTTTTTACGGAACTCACTCGTTCCGTTGTGCGTTACGAGCCCTTTATCAAGCCCCTACGAACGATCGGTGAGCGCCCCCTACCATATGTGTTTTGTGATGAAACCTTCGCAGACGATCTGATAGATCAGGAAGTCAGTAGGGTAGAAGGTATCACGACAAAACCAGCATTCCCTTTACATTCCTTTCTGCATTATGGATTTTTGTCGGTATATTGGCGACTACGAATGCGTTATTAGTAAAGCGGCTCAGGTTACATAAATACTCGATAGCCAACTGTACCCGCTGGTCCCCCCGGACTTGGGACTCAATGATGACTATTAAGGGAAAGTAAGCCTAAAACGCGTCATTCTAAGTCCCATCTTTGTTGATATTTCAGCAATTTTCATAAATCATCGTCAAGCAGCCGCCTGCGGCTACTTGCAATTGAAGCTTCGGAGGGACACGGGAATATGGACTTCACCCAAGCACCACGTGGGGGCTCGTGCAAATTCTAAGGCCTTTTATTTCCGTATCTTAACCTTAGCCCTAACCCAAACGCTTGCCTAATCCCAACCCTAACCTTCTCCGCCCCAACATTAACCCCTATAAACTTAGTCCTAGCCCTAACCATAGCGATAATCCTAACCTTTAACCTAGATATAGCACTAGCCCTGAAAGTACCCCGACACTAACTGTTAACCCTTTAAAATTAATGGCGAGACCACCTGTAATAAGAGGGGCCATAGTCCCCTGTCTAACCAAAGCGTCAAGTCAAAAACGAAGAAAGTCGTCAAACCATCACCTCAGTGTGAGATTCGTTATTTTGCGGAGGATCTTAAAAGATCTATGCTTTCTTAACAGCATTTCCAATAAACGAAACTGGAAAACTTCTTGCCATGAAAAATGAGACCGCCCGATTTACAGTAGGAGGGCTGGCCCATCAAATGTCAACCGAAATTCCGAAATACGCTGTCGTTTCGAAAGCATTTATTAAGCAGGGGTGTAAAACTAATCATCTTGCCGCGTTATTCTGTAATAATTGAGTTACCTCAGAATGTCGGTTTTCCAAACAACTTCTTTCCGGATGCATGCAAAAACGACACTCTGGGAAAAATGACTACTTACGTAACATGCATTTGTCTCATTGATTTTCTATACCACCAAAAATCCAATCATATTACATAGAAAAACATGCATAAAGGTATTCATCGTTTTGCTCATTTGGTGGAAAATTACGTTTTTTTCCATTTTTACTTGAAAAAGGGTAGAATTCTGTTTTAAAACTTCCGATTCCGAAAAATTTTGAATCACGCTATCGTTACATTTGCATTCAGGGTTTTCAGACTACAAGCTGTATATTTTTCGCGTACGGAAAACCGTATATTTCTGTACGGTATTTAGAGGACATTCTATGGGGTTCATAAAATTTAGCAGTGAATTTTAGCCATACTGTTACTTTATAAACCACATTGGTAAATGCAAAGGCATGACGATATATAAAGGGTCATTTCACGGTATTAAAAATTCTCACAATTAGAAACTTTTTAAAACAGAATCATATCCTTCCTTCGAGAATCGAATTGGAAGAAGACGTAATTGTCCACCGAATGAGTAAAAACACGAATATTTTTATGCATGTTTTCCATGAAATATGATTGGATTTCTGGGGCTATCGACAATCAATGAGAAAAAAGCATGCTACATAAGTAGTCATTTATTGCGAAGTATAGTTTTTGCATGCAACCGAAAAGAAGTTGGTTAGAAAGCCGGAATCCTGTGGTAACTAAATTATTAGAGAATTACGCTGCACGATGATTAGTTTTACAACCTTATATACTTAATACTTTCGAAACGAAAACGCATTTCAGAATTTCGGTTGACATTTCATGATTTAGCCTATCTACTGCACGTGAAACTTTGAGTTTCATGAGGCAATTTACAAGGCTTGTCCATTGATGGAAGGGCAGTTTAACTTGCTCGGTGCTTCGCGTTCACTCCCGAATCGTCGTTCTCCAGATGAAGGGCAGTGGACACAATGAAGGGCGCATGTGAAACTTCAGGCGAATCAACCTTTTTACTCAATTTATCAAATCTCCATCGTTTTGGACACCGGATTTTTGCTGTACTCCGCCACCTGTTAAACTCTGCAGCTCCAGACAAAAGGCAGCGTTCCGTAGTCCATTCTACTGTTAGTTTAAAATGCCGACCGTCTCGCCCATAGGCTCTGAATGTCCTGGCTATGTCCAAGGTTAATCATTTAGGCGTCCGTAACCAGCAGTCATTTCTCTGGTCTACTGACCAAAAGTTAGAGTTTTATTCTTTTCGTTAATGCCCCTTTTATGAGGCCGTCGGAGTTTCAGAATTAAAGTGCGTCCTCTCGGAATAGCACACGTCCAACATTTAAATGACACAGTTCTAGCAGTACCCGTCTACCTCCAGTGAGACTCTGAGTAATTGATTGTCGCTTTCCTTCTTGCGCGGCAGTACACTCTGCCGCATTCCTTTTCCAAATCATTCGCCGGTTTCCGAACACCCTTCTATCAGGGTGAGAACCTGGATTGGTTTGAACCCCAGACAGTATTTACGTATGTGCCATTAAGGCACTTCCTCATACTGCAGTAATCACGTCCTTGAACGGACACGGTCAATCTGCACTGGACGGAAAAACAATCCCCCCGCATGCCTGGTCTCCTGCACAAAATCAGAGACAACACCCCATGCAAGGGCGCCGCACATGTGAGTTCACAGGTTGTTCCACCAGGGTCAGGACAGAGGCCGTATTGCGATTCACAGAGAAGGCGCAAAAGAAAGCTCTGTGCTTGCCTTGTTGTGGCAGTCCAGTCCGACTGATTAGCAATGCAAGACTAAAAGTTGTACTTGCTTGCACAAGGTCTCGTGACAAGTGCTGCCTCGGGTTCGTAAGTGCTGTGTGCGTGTGCAAGTTCCCGACTGCTGTTACAAATGCATCCGAAAGTCCTTTTTGGGGGTGGGGTAATGTTCAGTCAGGAAAAAAGGACTTATTTCTGGTAAGTATTGGGTGGTTTCATCACCCTTAGGGTCAGGTCGTGGATAGTGAATGAATGACGGTTTAAGCTGCAGATATGGTGGGCGCGCGCGCGCACCTGGAGCGATGCAGCACAAACCAGCACTTTTTCGATTAGATGATGAGTGTCCGGTCGGCAACCAGCCTCCTTATATTTTATTTCCGTCTTACCCGTAGGTAACTCAGCTTCTTTCCTGGGCTTCGTCTTTGGAATGGGGCACCGCTTGGTAATTGTGGTCTTTTAGGTAAAGATTACAACCCGGGAATTTATGCTTAGCGCCATAATTTGGAGCTTTTTCCTTCTGACTTTGTTTTCCCCATTTCTTTGCAACAAATAGGCGAAATGTGGTAGTAACTCTTCAGTGCTAGTCGTTAAATGTCGTTGGAAGATAGAAAAGTGTGCAGCCCACTATGTATGCAATTTATCATCAACCCAGACGAAAGTTTGTTTTTAAAATAAAGAAATTTAACTGGCGTCAACACCTGGCTAACAGTAGCAATTAAACCAACAGTCATTCACCATCCATTTTTCTTGTCGGCAATACTTCTCAACTATGCTAACTGTAGTAGTTTCGTAGCATGTTTGTAGTCTATCTATGGTACGTATCAGTCAAAAGTTGAATGACTATGTGTAGGCTAGGATTTACTAGCGTAACTTCTATTAGCCTACTGTATGGTGGGTCACTGATTAGCTTTCCCGCTGTGACGCCTCTGGAAGTTAACTAGCTGCGTTACTGATTGAGCTGCCCAAAGGCTAGACTGGGAAACAGGAATTGTTAGCAGTCAGCTCACCCGTTAACAGCCCGCAAACTCGCATGCCCGTTCGATGCCTGCGCCCATACCGATTAACAGCTGAACTAAGTGAAACAGTGGTCCGCATCCCCCGCAAAAGGAGGTTGCCCTAGACTGGCCTAGCCACCATTAAATTCTGTTATTTGACAACATATTTTAACCCACAACCACACCCATTCCAAAACTAAAAAAACGCAGTCTGGGTGGCGTACCCCACGAAGCGCTAGCTGATATTCTGAAATGTGCTTTCCATTAGCGAGAACTACCTAGGTGAGGTCGCAGTTTTGACTTTCATGCAGCATATCTACAGGTGACAGTCGCACCAAAATGCCGGCTTTTAAATACGCCTCCTTCCGGCAGCATGAAAATATCGCAGTCCGAAAAATGGGTAGTTGAGTAGCATGATTTTTTTAGTGATTTGTGACGCCCTTATAAGTTCAAATATATTTTTTAGAGGGCATAAACATGAATGCCGTCTCCTGCACTCGCGGACTTGCACTGAGTCTACAAATCTCTCTTTTTCTCTCCTCTCTTACTCACCTGAGCCCGATATTAACAAGGAGCAGCCATGAAGATAAGAGACAGCACCGGGCACAATGGCTGATAAACCTATACAGCCCGTCTACGCGGTCGACGCACGCCTGGTTCTCGTACAAAAGACGGAGTTTTTGGGCAGAAGGAAAGGATGCTGGCTAGGTGGTTTATAGTGGGGAATGTGGGCTAAATGCCATGGAGACGGAGTCCCCCCCCCCTCAGAGTTGATCTCGCTCCGCTTTCTCTCTCTCTCTCTCTCTCTCTCTCTCTCTCTCTCTCTCCCAAACACCAGTTCACTGTCCGAGTCGGTCAGCCATCTGGCGCGCGGATTGAACGTAATTGGTTGCCGCGACGTGAGACTGCGCCTAGGAGTGCAATCACGCTCCCCACATATGGAAGATGTTAGGGGTGCACAACCCAAATAACGCTTGGCGTATACTGATCTGGCTGTAGTGTTGGTCCAGCGCAAAGCCTGTGCCGACCGTTGTAGGGGGTTACCAGCCAAACCAACTACTGTTCGGCTGATTGTCCCAGGCGGGTTTCAAGAGATCTGGGAGATGTTACCGAATGAGCAAAGCGCCAGCCGTGATTGCCCGATGCCACATTTGTCTCCAAATTCGTCAAGGGCGGTTTTTTGGCTGTTTTCGCAGGGTTCATAAAAAGCTGTTCTCCTTTCCTATTAAACGTAGGAGAGAGAGCTCTAAACAACATATATGACAGCGACTCTTATAAGCCACGTATGAGTCACAACTAACCATGAACATGCCATTTTGTTTGAAGTCGTCTGATCATTCTTCAGGCACAGGCTTTCAACTACCAGAGGTGAACTTTTCTTTACAAACCATCACATGATTGCTCCAACATTTTGATCTCAGGCCAAACTCTCTTACTGCAATTAGCTCTCTCTCCACCTAGCCACCCGCAGCGTTTAAAACAGTCCGTCATTTTGGCGTGGTTGTCATAGCCTCATCGTTACTGCAACCGTAGGCAGAGGTCGACTAGAAGATTTAGACGTCATTTTAACTTTTTGGCGCTGTCAGATCACAGAGGGGCCCGCAGAGCCCCGTGATTAGGTAGACGGAATGACGTTAACCTTCCTTACCAGTAGGGTATTTGATGTGGACAACAATCCCGTTCGTCATTTATCGCCGCTGCGTCTCGTATTTTGGTGCTCAAGACGCTCATTGAACCTGGCAAACAACCGATGATGTGGTCAGTGGCCGGCGGGCAGTGAACATGCATACATAATCACCATTGACAATCATTATTAATAAAATTATCCCAGGGACGCGGTGTAACAAAGGGTTGCTCCTCATCACGCTGCTACTCGCGTATATTATTTCATAAGAGTTGGCGCCATCCGCCAGATCTCTCTGCCAAACTTCGGTTCGCATAAACAACCTTGAGTCAGAAATGATAGGTTCGAGTTCTCGTGGATTTGGACTGAATTCATCCATCGCGCGACCGTTGCTGGGTTTGTATGAGCCATGCGAACCCGAAAGGTTGCCATTGTGACGATGGCGTCGGACACAATAGGAATCTCTGGTGCCCACGGTCCGACAATTGCTTTCTTAGTTATGGGTATTTCCATTGCCTTAAATGCTCCGCACGTTTTCCCACGCTTGTCTTGTTCAGTCTACCACAAATAAGCAGAGGCGCACCGAAGTACTGCAACCCACCCTTTCTCATTTATGCCGCCTGCACTGTGCTTAGGTCACACATAGCCCCGCTGGCGTGTCAGTAGCTGGATTTGTGTTTCTTTCATCTTTTTTCGGCATTCCTAACAGCTTACCGTTCATTTAGTAAGCTGCAGCATCTAAAAGTGGCAACCTATTCTTCCGTCTTCTTTGTCGTCGATGCCATGTTCTATTTGCCATCCTTCTTCATTCTGATGGTAGGAGGAATGCCAGAAGAGAAGGAAGGTGTCCACTGGATTGCGTATTTTAATCGTCTGATGTTTCAACAGGCAGTAGCGACGATTTTCAAAGACCGATATCCTCTCTGCACAGTTTGCCCTGAGAGGCGCGCGGGGTCGGATCTTATTTCGTAGCCGTACCTGCAGTCGACAAGCCCCAGCCTAACCCCTAACCCCCAAACTCTAACTCTAACCCCTAACCATAAACCGATAATCCTACCCCCTAACAGGTACGGATGCGAAGTAGTATCTTGCCGCACGCGGGTCGACCCTTCATTAAACCTAAGGCTTGATTAGCATATGCTCCCTGCGAGAGGGCCACGAAACCTGTTCTGGGAATCCTACCGGTAGCATGCGATACAATGGTTCGTAAGGTTGGCGTGAACGTCTTTATTGTCTTCAAACGGTGGTCTGCTGCCCTTGAACCAGTGGTGATGCGAATCATATCATAGGACGAGGTGGTTGTTGGAGGGTCTGACAAACCCCGTGGAGCGCACGGGGCTTGTCGAGGCGTTAGGGTCAACAGCACAAAGATTGTCAACTCAGAAGTCAGGGCATACCTATTGGGTTGGGCACCCTTTACTGAAGAGAAATACCGTACAAGGGGCTCAACAAGCAGCTGCCGAAAGCCATCTCTTCAGGCGTGTTGTGTCTTTCTCAGCCCGCCTTTGAGGCTATTAGAAACCAGTACGTTTACTCTGTCTCAGCTAACTTCCACCAGTCAATTAGAGAAGTGGCAGCGTTGATGAGACTTGAGCTCTTGTGAGGTCAATTGTAACGCCCCTTGGCGCGAACAGAATTGTTTGAATGTGTGAACCCTTTTTGGCGCTAGGACCAAGGGTGGAGATGGTGTAGTCGCATGTCGGTGAAGTGGCCGGTGTCCCTTCCTCTCTCTTCCGCCGATCCCTTCCCCCTCGCTGTACCGTAACGTAACGTCCGTATCGCTCGTCTCCTCGCTGCATCGTCAACCCCGTCGGCCCCTCCTTGCAGTTGCCCCCAGAGCTGTGCTCCCCATCGGTTTACTAGCTGGCACGTTGGCATCGCCTCTCCACCCAGACAGGTTATGCTACAGATGTAACCCATCCTTCCTGTAACATTAACGAATATTATACGCTTTTCCCGTGCGACCTCGTTCATTACACTATATTCCTACTCTACATGTCTTCTTCTCTTGTATCTACCTCCGCCAGGACCTCTTCTCAACGTTTCCTTACCTTGGTGTGTGCTATCCTTGACGTCCTCGGCCGCTACACAATGACAAGCCTCGCGCGGCCCCAGCAGCCAATCAACGGGGTGCATGAGGCCGACAGAAGGGCAGGCGGACAGAGCGGGAGAGGTCCAGGGTACGCACGGCCACGGTCTTCTCCCGTTCTTGTCGTTTGCGTTTGAAGTTAACTGACTAGGCGCTTGATGTCCACAGTCCACCTTTGGCCAGACGTCCACCGTGGGTCCCACAGCAAGGCGGGCGCATGAATTCTGGTCACACCAGCAAAAATATACGTTATTATCATGCCAAATATCTTTGAAAGTGCTTTACTGGATGGTAGCACAACCATCGCTGAGGGCGGGGATCTTCTCTTCACTAGTACGTTGGACCAATGAGATTACCGTTCTGGATACGAGATTCGGTCCTTATTTCCGCCGGTCAGAGAAAATTTAGATTTCGTTCACTTTAAAATTCACTTATTTGTCATAAATACGTCTTTCTTCGCCTTAAATCTGGAAGATATTTTACTCATGAAGATTTTTAAGTGCAATTTCTGCTTGTCGGACAGGGGGAGGGAGCATTCGCTGTTTATGCTACATGATTCGCAGGAGGAAAGTCTTTATGCCTCAACTTCGCATGGGAATTTTCTGGTAATATTTCTGATGGTGAAATTAATTAATCACTTTCTAACACTTGCGGATAAAAGTATAGTCTCCCTGGATGAATAGAAATGAATCATCATATTGAATTCATTAGGCAGAAAGTTTCCCTGTCCGGCTGGGAAAATGTGACCTCCCAAATATTATAGAGGACCTTGCCTTGCATTTAAGAGGATGTTGAAGTTACGGTTAGGATTAAAGATGAGATTAAGTATGATATTGTGGCTTGGGTTACGTCTGTACGTTTTGGTGTTAGGGTTAGGTCTAAGAGAGTTAGGGTTAGGGTCAAGGTTAGGACTTGGGAATAGGAATATTTGGAATTTATAGCGAGGCCACATGTGGCACTGGGGGAGGTACATTTTCCGTGTCCGGCCAGCTTCTAAAATACGATTCAGGCATACGTTGATGGTCTTGTTTAATTTCCAAGGAAATTAATGTGCGAACTTGGAGTAAATCCTTTGGAACAGACCATTACAGGCACGGCCCGAAATTTGAGTATTTTCTATAATTCGTCTGCGTAGGTTTTCATGCTTCCACTTGTCTCTCTGACAAACGGTGTTCGTCACAGCAACGAGGTAAAAACACCTAGCCCCTTTCATCCATGGATTTTCTGTTTGTTCCGACATCCTGTTCCCGCAAAGATGAGGTCGATATTTTGATGAACTAGCTAGCCCCCCTCCTCATGCGGTTTCAACTTCGCGTTTGCGTCTATCACCAGAAATAGTGAGTCAAGGAAATGCAAGTGTTGCCTATTATAGCTGCCTTATCCATGAATCACTTTTGTTGGCTTAGTGACGGCAGCCTATGGAGACTGTCATTTACGTTGGCGCGAGACAGGCTAGTCATGAGTTGTCTCATGGTTGTTTTGCTTGCCGAACAACAGACTACATCTCCATTGTAGAAAACAGATTTTCAGCCGATTCGGCGGGGACCGTGTGGAACAAATTGCGAGCACACTTTCTTTCACCACATTGCTATCCTGTGCTCCTGAATCAGCATCGCTAGGCAACAGCTGCGACGACTAACGCACCAGGAAGGCGCTGGGGTGTTCTTAGGCGATAGCAGGTGCATTGATCCAACAAACAGGTGACGAATGACCTCCTCTGGCAGACATTTTGTGGAATCTGAAGCGCATCTTATATGCGGTGACGCATTAAACAATCGAGTGTTTGGTTGCAACTTGTTTCTAGAGCACTTGCATCACTGGCGAAAGATTATTTTTACAAACCCATGAACGTAACGTCTGGCATATTTAAGACGCCGAAAACGTGTGTGCCATCCTCCCTATGGACTGAATTCAGTCAGTTTAGAATGCATATCCCTAGCGGAGTGTTGGACCCCTTTTCGTCTTTTATTAAGCAATCTTGTCAAATTTTGGTCGTGCTGCGGTAGGCTTTAAGTGTCTACTTACAAATTGCGTTCTTTGCGAATTTTCTACCTGCTTAGTGGCTCGGCTTCTCCTGGTCAGAAATCCACACGAACGCTGGGCCAAACGCTATTCCATACGACTACGCTGGAGTCGGCTTGCTAGAAATTAGACTCTATTTTAAGAAATTGCAACCTACCTTTTCTTTTGTATAGATAACTCAGATGGTGTTTTGGTATTTTAATCAATGCTTGCAAATTTACCGTCTATGCATGTTAAGAGAGACAGTTGAAGGACTAAGCGCGTAAGTATATCACGCTATGGATTTCATCCTGGTCGCTGGTGGTGTGGAAAACTGGTTTGGCATATCTTTAATTCGGTTAATCTGCACTGTTTTCGACTCTAAGTCAGGTTCATCATGCAGACTTAATAAACTCCAAAACGGGATTCGAGGCACAGGCTTGGGAAACGGTGGCCAGCTTTGATGATAATGCAGTGGTAGTTATTGGATTAATCCATTTCCAGAACGCGCAACTCGACCGTTCCTAATTACAAAACATGTGTTTTTACTGAGCTGAAGTTAAAAACTTCGCAGTGTTTTATTGACGAAAAACCTGCTCAGAAACCGTATCTGCGCCTGACATTCATGGGCTTACTCCTCGAAGACGATTGCAAATAGGACGTTCTGTTCCAAAACATACTTCTATTTTGCCGCAACAATCTACAAGCAGATAAAGGACGTGCCAGTCTGTTTACTGATTTCTGGACGATGGTCTTCCAGCACCACAGACCGGCATCCTGGGCTCCGCCTAGGACTGATGTCTTCATCAACATCCAAGAATATCCTAAGGTCATCCCGTCGAGCCTACTATTCTAAACGGAGGATAAAAAGGTACAGCCAGGTGTCCTTCTTTGTTGTGCCCGTCTGCCGCGTCCAAAGGCTCTACAGTGACCCATGGACAACGCTGTTGAACTACATTACTTTAGAAGGATGTCCAGAGTTAAAGGATGTCCACGAAACTTAGCTGACTTGTGCATGTAAGTAGTTCAATTTGAGAGAAGTTCGTTGCCATAGCCCAGAGAACAAAATATTTCAATTATTTTGTGATCAGCCTGTATTGACATCTGGAGTTCGCGCTTCATCGCTGAGACATAAGTACGCATTATGTCGAAAGACCAGTACTCCTGGCGGTCGCATCCAATCAGCAAGTACTTTCCTTTGTAACTTCCTGCTTGTAACACGGGAAAGTGTTTTGCTCTGTTGCATTTCAGAATTCCCCATGCAAGTTGCACAAATTATGGCATAGGTACAGTAGATGTACTATCTCATTAAATGTTGACGGAGATTCTGAAGTGAGTTTTCAATTCGAAAAGATTACTTAAGTAGGGTTGCCAAGTTGATAACCCGTGCAACATAATTCCAAGTTATTTCGGTCATGTCGGAAGCTCGGCTTTTGAACAAGTTTCTTCCTGGTCACCTTCAAAAATCACACTCCGTAAAGAGTGACTAATTTAGTGTCACATATTTTTCTCATTGATTTTCGATGTTCTTTTAAAATGCAAATATAGATTTTATGGAAAACACGCACAGCAACATTCGTTTTTTACCCATTCTTGTAGCAAATTACGCCTTCTAAAAATATTATATTTGGAGAAAAAGTATCTTCACATTGTTAAAAAGTTTCAATTATGTGATTTTTAAGACCGTGAAATGTTCACTCATAAGAAGTCTTATCTATAAATTCATTATTGCTGCTTGTAAAGTATACAGTAAAGTTCAAATCCGCTGCGGAATTTTATGAACGTCATAAAAAATCTCCTCAATAGCATATAAATGTGTGTGATTTTTCTTACTCAGAAAATATGCAGCTTTTAGTTTTGAAACCCTGAATGCATGTGAAAAGGCAGGTCGGGTTCAAAAATATTCGGGAACTGAAACGTTTTTTATACGAATGATGTGCTTACTTTTAGTGTAAATGTTAAAGAAAACGAGAGTTGCTACTAAATGAGATGGAGGACGGACATTTCTATGCATGTTTCCTAGAGACTTTTTGAATTTATCAGGACAACAAAAATCTATAGGGATAATTTGTGCCTCATGGACAGTCGTTTTTGCACAGCGTACTTTTGAAGGCGGTCGGAAAGAAAATCTTTCAAAAACCGAGGCGACCATTAATGTTACAACACTGCTTTAGAAATATTGTTAAATCCAGAAAACCCATTTCAGAATTTCGGTTAGAGATGGCACATCTACTGTATAATCAGCGAAGTTTGAATTTGTCAACTGCGGGTTAACCTAAACAGCATCATCTTTGGGAACATCTAAATCTGTGTCATGATTGCATTACGAGTCACCGAGGCCAGCTAGACCTTCGGCAGGCTTCGCGTGACAGTGCGAACTTATATGCCATCCTCCTTAAAAGCAAACAGAGGATGTACGAGACCTTTGTCCTGACAGCTTTTCAATGCAGGATGGAGCTGTGAATATTTTGTCAATACCATCTGAATAAACTGAATCACTTCCTTCTAGGCTACCTTTGGTAGACGCCGGAATTAAGGCGACAGTATCAGATGCCAGACTCTCAGTTATGCTCAAAAACTTTACAGCGCGGAGCAGAGTCAACTTCAGGGGAGCGGCCACGCCCAGAAAAAGTAGGGTCAGCGTCCAGCAAAAGAAGGGCGTTATGGATGCAGAGCTAACAACGAGGGGGCAAAATGGCCATAAAAAGACTTTCTGATAGTCCCGTTCAAATACCACAAAATTTTCCACATGCCCGTACCTTTTAATCCATTATTTTAATAAATGTGCAGGCCTGAAAAGAATTTATCGCAAGAAGACGTATATTTGCCAGATTGTCATTTGTATTTTTCAATGGGAATATTAGAAACTCATTTAAACACCTTGGAAAAGGTAGGTATTATAGTAAGCCATGCCCCAGGATCGGCAGGGATGTCGAACTAACGCACCGAATGGCGCCGTCTACTTCGGAATAAAAATCATACAGGAAGCCAAAGATAATCGTCGAGGCTTAAAAACAGGACGCAAAGAAACGTCTTGACGAGTTACTCAGCCATTCCCACGGAGCGCGACTCCCCTACCAACGCACCTCCCATCGGACAAAGTGCTGAGAATGCTGGTTCATCATTCGCGGGTTTTGTGCACTTTCCTGCCGACTTATTCCGCTCCCGCATGTCTGGTTTCTGTTTTTATAGCCCCCCCCCCCCCCCGGTTTCACTCGTCTAGCCTCTCCTGAGCACCTACCGCAGTTTACGCCATCCTGGTGACGCACTGAAAATTAACGATACTATTATCGGGTCCTTGAAAAGCACGCTGCATGACAGTTGTTTACCATAATGCTGACGCGCGCACTAAGTAAGTGCTCAGGTAGACGGCTGAATAGGCTGGAAGTAGCATTATTTAAATGTACTCTAATCTCCGTCAGTACTTCTGCACTTGGCATTACGTTGTTGGCGGATATCCATCTGGTGGGTGACTGCTTTATTCCCCATAAAAGGGGTCATGCAGTAGGTGCGCTGGACCAACACGGGGGCTAGGTCGGGGTCCGGTAGGTGTAATTGGGGATGCGCACCCAAAAAATGGCAGCATTGGGGATGGTGGCACGCCCAGGCGCAGGGCCACGTCACGCCAATTGGGACCTGAGACGCCTCCCTTATTTTTCTTACTGTATGTAAGCCTGCTCGACGTACATGAGTTACGGACCAGGACATGTGGCGATACGCCTAAATGTGGGTTTTCACGGCCCCCAGCCACCCCCACTCCCCCCCCCCGCCTTTTAACCCTGTCGTAACAGCTAGCTCAGGTGGGAGAGGAGGATGCGGTAGATGCAACCTGTCTATTATTACTAAAGACTAATGATAATTAACGCGCAAGTCACTGTTCAGCATCCACACTACTGTGCAACACAAGGTGGACATCGCCCGAAACGACGGTCGGAATGCCGAAGTGGTTGCCTGTTGGCAACAAATGTCATGTGTTTGGAAAACGTCTGCTCACTTAGGCCCGTAGATCGGTGCATGGCCATTCCTGTAGGGAAGCATACAGATTATCTGACGAAAGAATATTGCAGATGACGAGGTTCTGATGGGCTTTCATTCGACTATATGCTTATCATTCACCCAACAGATTGCTTCTGTGTTCTGCGTGCATGTGTGGGTCTGGATGGCCTGCGGAAGAGATTCGCTACCTCAAATTGAAGATGATAGGACGATGGTCCGTCCAGTATTTAGTATCGCAGCTAACCTCTGTAAGTAGTTCCTCGTGGCGTACTCGCCTCCGAACGACCGCAAGATATGTGATATAAATACTTTTCTATTGAGTAGAGCTGGGAGCTTCTTAGATTTATGTTACCATCTGGAAGGACTGTACGCTCCATAAAACAACGCCCCCCTAGAAGCGTAATGGTGCTAATTGCAGAACGTCACTGCCATGACAGTCCTTGGTCGCACGCGCCACCAACATCAAGATTGGTTTGACGATAACGGCGAATAAATTTGAAATAGCTTCTCTGAGCGGAACAAGCTGCACACAACCCATGTCAACCGCTGAAACGACGCCAACAAAGTGCCGTATTTAGACGTCAACGTCTGGCATAGCAGCTGCTGCAAAAGATACAAAAATGCTTGGAGAAAGTACAAAGCCAGACAGATACAGGGATATGCGGACCGGTGTGAAAAGAAGATTATGCGTCATTTAAGGTGGTCTACGGACACCGCACGAAGAGAACTGCACCGCTGCTCAAATCAGACGGAACAACATCTCCCATAGGGAAGTCGCAGATTCTGGAGCATCGGGCCTAGCACGTCAGAAGCGTTACCAGCCAGCCATCGACAATCTCCTACGACTCTTGAAGAAGAAGACACGATCGCCGGGACAAGAGCTTTATTAGCCTGACGTTTCGGATTCCTGCTTGAATCCATCATCAGAGACATAAGCAGATAAGGCTGGTTCATGCACATGTGGCTGCAGTATTTATAGGATGCAGTAGCCATGCCACCGCATACCTATGAATGTTCACGGCTCCCTCCCCTTAATCAGGGATCGTTGCACGTGGCGTGATGGTCGATATT
>CACRXP010000139.1:644938-667525 GCA_902702965.1 Spirometra erinaceieuropaei | reverse complement strand
TCAATTGTCTCGATCGCCAGGTCCTGGGGAATAGAAGTAAAAAGGGATGTAACATCAAAAGATATCATGACCTCATTTGGATGGAGGCTTACCCCTTTGAGTTTTTCCAGGAATTCTGCTGACGAAGAGGCCGTGGTGTCTGACTCAGCGGTCAGGAACTTGAGACGCCGGAAAAGCCACTTAGCCAGTCCGTACGTTGGAGTACCTTTGAGCGACACGATGGGTCGGAGAGGAGCGCCGTCTTTGTGCACCTTAGGGAGGCCATAGAATCGGGCCAAAGCCGTATCTTGGGGTCTCGCCATGCGTCTGTCGGTCGGTGTTATTGCACCTGAGTTCTCCAAGGCCAACAACGTAGCATTGATTTCGCGTGTCAGAGCTTTTACAGGGTTCGTTGCACATGGGACATAGAACTGTCGGTCCTCCAGCAAACCTTTGGCTTTTTGAAGGTAGTCTGTCCTGTCCAGCACAACCGTGGAGCGCCCCTTGTCCGCTGGCACGATGACCAAGTCTTTGTCGGCCTTGAGTTCTCTAAGCGCATCACGTTCGACCTTGCAAAGCACTTCCCGCGGCCTGTGGGCCATTAGGAGAGACGACACTTGGTGTCGGTTGAGGCTCTTGGTCTCCTCCGTTGCCTCCGTCTGACTAAGGATTGATTCCACTGCTGCAATCATGTTAACAGGTTTAGCGTCAGTCGTGTTGAATGAAGCTTCGTGCCTTAAAACCTGCATCTGATCCTTCGTCAGCTCCTTTGACGACAGGTTGTGCACCAGTTTGTCGTTTCTGGGCGACGTTGGATTGGGCAGCTTTCGGAATTTGTTCTCCAGTGCTGCGTCGCGTATCATTCTCTGTTCGCGGGCTTGTTCAGCTATCCTCTGCAAGAGCAGATTTGTACCGATCTCACCCATGAACTCACAGCATCTGGTCTTTTCTTGGTCAATCCTTTGACGGTACTTGCGAAGTCTCGCGTGGCAATCTTGGAGGAGCACTCGGATCATCCTTCTGCCATGTTGGAATACTGCCCGTCTCGCCAAATCTGTGTTAACCGGAGGCTTGTATGAAACACATTTCGGCAACACATTATTGTCGATACTCTATCGACAAGCTTCCCCAGGTGGCAGCGAACAATGTCCTGGATCTTTGGCCTTTTCTTCCAGAAGCAATCAGAGCAGTACAGCAATTCCCCAGTGGTTATGCGGCGGAAGCCGAAAAATCTCGACCAGACGCCACAAGTACGGCGGCACTGATGGACAAGCTTTTTCATTTTGTCACTTATGCTTGTTTAGGCACATTACATCTTGACGCAACAATGTGACGCCTTATGTAAGAAGCAACTGGTAATTTTGATATTGTTTTGCGCACAGTGAACGACCGTTGCTCGTGGTAGCCATGCTCGTACAACCGTGGAACGCAGCACTGAAACAGTTTCCTGTCATGCTGGCTGCAAAGAATAATGGTTGGTACCACTGCGTTCAAATGGGTGCCAGTAGAAAGCGGCTTTCCGCAGGGTTTGATCTGGTTCCCTTCCTCTTCCTCATCTATATAAACGGCTCTACTGCAAATCGTTAATGCGATACCATCATGTTTGCAAATGATGTAAATATCTGAAAAAAAATCAACTTTGTTATCGACGCGCAGAAACTACATGATGTTGACAAGTTGACTGCATGGTCCAGCAAATGGCTTCTAGCGTTAAATGTATTCAAACTTGTAATCTTGCTCCTGAAATCTGGTCAGAGACGCTTCCCAAACCACCAATACACCATAAATAGGACTTCACCGAAAGAAATGGATACGCACAAAGACCTAGTTGCCTGGACAAGATCAAACTTGCAGCCCTCTCAGCACTCCAGAAGAGCTGTCCATAAGGCAACCAGCATCATACACTGGATTAGGCATGTCGTCGTAGTCTTTCCTCCCGAACCCTTCGTCGTCATTGAACGGGATCAGGCGCTGACATTCAAAGAACGTTTCGTCACCGTCTTCCCGGACATTCAATTTATGACAAAGGAGGGATAAAACAACCAACTGGCCCTTCTGGATGTCCCCGGTTGCCGCAAAGATTTTGGTAGTCTAAAAGCCAAAGTGTTCAAAAAAACGACATACACGACGCAAATACTGAACGTCAACAGCAACCACCCTATCAGCCGCAAATAAAGTTGCGTAAGGGCGCTATATCGGTTCTTTGAGACGGATTGCATGGAGCGGAAGACAGGGTTGCTGAATTGTAATATCTTCGAGGGGTACTGAGAGCCAATGGCTACCAGCGCAACTTTGCAAACCAGTGCATACACAAAAGAAACCAGAGACCAAATCCGACCGGTGCTAAATTTTTTGCGAACACTTCCGTACGTGAGGGACGTCTCAGAAGCCGTCAGCCGCCTTTTCACTCCACTTGCAGTTAGGGCTGCGCACATGCCAGAAACAACCATCGGGCGCCAGGTCATGAGGCTGAGAGACTCGCTGCCACGGCAGGAGAGATCTGGACTCGTTCACTCCATCTGGTGAGGTTGCGGAAAAAAGACTATGTCGGAAAAACTGGGAAATTACTCCGGACACGCATGGCTGAACACGTAACAGTGGCGAGGAGGAGAGACGGTAGCTCTCGGGTTGCGGCTCATTCCAGGGGACCCGGTCATATTTTCAAGTCTCAACAGGCCGAAATCTTCGCAAGAACCTACAATCACGTGAGCTACGAGTTGCTCGAATTATTGTTCTGAGGCCCGCAATCAATCAAGGAGCGCAATGACCTCCCGGTATCATACTCGGTGCTGAGGCATTCTCTGGGCATGGGAATCAATCACCTAAGGAAGGCGCGGGCGAGCAGGTATCCCAATGATAGCGGGCCAAATTGCCGAGTCATCATCGCGCCAACATCTAGCACGGAAGATGAGATTACGAAAATTAGCGACTCGGGCGCAGGATGACGAGCCATCATTAGCTCAATTACGACCTCCAGCGGCGATCGTGAGAGCTGTTAATTATAGTACGCATGTGGCCTCGTGGCGGCAACGCACTATAAATACCGCAACCTTTGTAGCTCAAATACCTTTGTCTGCTAGTATGTCTGCTGATGGGTTCGAGTGGGAATCCGGAACGTCTGGCCAATAAACTTCTTGTTCCAGTGGTCGCATTGTCCTCTTCTGCCTATTCAAGGGGCTGCAGTATTCATAGGATGAAGTGACCATGCTACTGCATACTTGTGAATATGCATGGCTTCGCCCTTCATCAGGGATCGCTGGAATTGGTGTGATGATTGTTTGATGGACAATAATCGCGCTGTTAATTGCTGCAATTTCATCACCTGTGTCGGCTGTTGGTGTGATGATTGCTCAACCATCTGACCCACCGATCCTGGGGTTCGGACGAGTGTTCACCTGTGCGCTCCCCGTGTGGCTAATTACCCCGCCTAGGTGAAGTCTCAGCACTGGGTATGGAAGGGGTAGGTCGTTGCACTTGTTGATGGACTGGGGCCAGTGGATCATGACTCAAGCAGCACCCGGCTCACCCGGTTGTCAAATCTGACGAGAATTTCGGCCTCGAATTTAAATGTGTGGCCGGATCTCGTTGGGTGAGCAGTAACTTTAGAGCTAGCGTCATTTCCCCGCACGGCTGCAGCGTGTTCGGCCATTCGCGTTCGGAGCTGTCTTCCGGTTTTTCCGCCGTAGCTGCTATGTCCGCATTTGCAGCAGATCCGAAAAACGACCCCAGAAGTTTTTTTGCCGTGGCAGTGAGTCTTTCGGTTTCATTATCTGAAGCCTGATGGTTGCCTCCGGTCTATGTGCAACTCAAGTTCAACCAAGTGCAACGATCCCTGGTGAAGGGGGGGGAAGTCACGGTAGCTTGGCGACTGCATCCTACACATACTGCAGCCTCTTGTGCATGAACCAATTGTATCTGCTTTTTTCTCTGAGGATGGGTTCGAGCAGGAATCCGAAGCATCAGGCGAATAAAGCTCTTGTCCCAGCGATCGTGTCTCCTTCACAAATAACTACACTATATTAGTAACAACGAGTCGCAAAATAGTGTGCAATATTTGCTACTTACATTTAAAGGTAGGCCATGATATGCAAATTTATGCCACGTCGAAATCGACAATGTGGAAAACGTAACGCGTGTATGGTGGCTCCTTAAACATTGGGTAAAGTTAATGTGTGTGAAAAGACCATCTAAATGTGACCCATAGTGATGAACATGCTACGAGAAGGCAGTTAAGTTACTCCTCTAGTCAAACCGATCTATGCTTCACGTCAAAACCCTTTCTATACAAGTGTTATAGTAAGTAAATAAAGCACAATTTTGTCTTTTTAAAAATATATCAACTCGCAAAAATGGTAATTCAACTATAAGTACTAGACAGTAAATGCGAAAAGAGCATAAAAAAATCCAACATCGATGTCATGAAGTACAGAAGAAGCTCTACGGAGGTGACCGTTCAGTTTTACAATGCAACGTAGCTGAGGCGTCCACAGAGCCATTTATTCTGTGGAAGGTGCTCACTCCGTGCTACCTCGGTGGGATTTCGACTCAAGACAGCCAAAACAAGATTTGACTACGGCCAGCGCTCTAACCGCCTGGGCTACGAGACGTAGTGAGAGCCATGATTTTAATCACATTTGGGTCATGTTTATTTTCAAGCATACTAATCAATTAAGCCTGACAGTCATCTGGTGGATTCCGGCACCGGTGACTTGAACGTGAGTTAATTTGTGCTGAGGCAGATTTGCACGGCATCTATCGCACGCGTTCGTTTAGCAGACTCCGAAGGCGAGATTATATCACGACGACGAGGGTTGATTCGGACGCAGTGGCTGACGAAGTTAACCCCCCCCCGTCTGCGCGTGCCACACACGGCCTGGCTGCCCCGCGCAATTTATCTGGTAGACATGTGGTGGATTATAGATGAATTACTTAGGAAATTCTGCTTGGGCAGTCAACTTACTGTATTAGATTTGGTGGATTCCAGACGTTGCAGTAGGTTGGGCGGGTAAACTTGACCCAAATGTGATTAAACTCGCGTTGTCCGGCGAGGCCTCGTAGTTTAGGTAACTAGAGCGTTGGCGGTATTCAAGCCTTCCCTTTGCAAACTTGAATGCATGGGTTTCAGTACACCGTAGAGGGTTGGATTGAAGGTCAGAGGCAGCAAGCAATGGCGCGCAGGTGTGGCACATCTTCAATTTTGACGCCGTTAATAGTGCGGGCAGAGAGATAACCAAATATAAAGGCCTGTGAAAGAAGTCTATGTGTCCATTTACTGCCCAGTCAAGCGTCATATAAACTTACCTTTTCCCTTCTAACTGATGGAACCTGCTTGACAGTGAGGGCGTGAAACAATCGATACCGTCACTTATCGCTACGTTAGACCTCACAAGATGCCACGAATCACGGAAAATGGATTTACACCTGCAGTCAGCCTTCGCTATCCACCTATCGGGCAAAATGCGGCGTATGGTGATAGTTTTGTGCGAGACTCTCTAGTCTCTGAAGATGAGTTATCGAAATCCCCACTGGCAATGTAGAACAAAAAGTAAACCTTCCTCGGTGAACGCCCCCTTCTATTGATGTACCACCAGGGAATCGCATTTTCATTACTCCTGACTGCTACTTTCTCCAGTGTCTTTTAGGAGGTTAAAAGCTGGAGACGCATAAAACCACCAGACCAGGCAGCCTCTCCCGGCACATTTTGGGGTTGTTGAAAGCTTTTCACGACGGCTGTCTGTATTTCGCGTTATATTTTACAAACGTTGATAAATAATGCTACTAAATCATTTTCAGTAGCTTGTATAAAGCCTGTATTAAAAGTAGGATAGCGTTTTTGGTCGACAGGGCAATCTCCTTCGTGCTATTTCATCGGATTTACTAGGTCAGACTTAAGCGAAAAGTGAAATTCGAATTTAAAGCGACAAAATGCTAATAAAGGATCACTCGTGCATGTAATGTGTAGAAAGTGGGATCAACAGTCTGGTTAACGAAGGAAATCGAAAGCCGCTAAATATCTGAAGAGAAAATCCTAAAAATTAACGATTAAATGAGACTAGTTGGCAGAAGATCATTTATTTGACAATGGGCCATTTCTCAGCCATCATCCGTCTACATTAGCAGTCAAATCCTTTAGAAAGGATTGACTGCTACAGGAAGCACATTTCGTATTTCACTGTACAGACATGGTTTGCAATGACAGAGGATTTGTCGACTTATTCCCGCTTATCTTGAGTTTTTGACTAATGCTATGATTTCGGCATCGAGTACTCATAGATGTAGTGCGTCTGCATTCTTCTATGAATGTTGGCGTGATAAAATTTCAGATTCTGACGGGTGTAATAAGGACGTTCGTATCAACGAGATCTGACGAGATTTTTCAGAGGGATTTTGGTGAGATTTTTCTAAATAATCGTCCGCCTCTACCCGTGAATTTTTGCCGTTTAGTCTACCCTCTAAGGTTTACGGCTGTTGCAATTACGTTCTAATTTGCATAACGAATAGCCATAATGCTAATACACTAAGGGTAAAGTAATTTCCTATTCATATTTTGCAGTATAAAGGTGACTGACATTTATAAACTCGAACTGAGCTTTGGCGATTTAGATAATTCACCTGCTCTTACTGATGGACCAGATGTGAAATAGATACTCGCAGCTTCTCCTTAAATACCCATTTGAAGTGCAGGAGGAGATATCACTCTCAAGGGATGTATGGGAGGTAACGGATAGAGCTGATAAAGTTTCTCCGCAGACGGGTCTCAAGCCCGGGCCCTACGACACCATATCGACACCCCTGGCAGCAGAGCCACCGAGGCATTGAGTGTTAAGAAAGCAAAACTTAATTCATTGGGGTCACTTTGGACCGTGAATTGTTTTCTGGGTACCTAAAATTCCTGAACTAATTGGTCCCAGCGTAAAACAGTTTGAGGCCGATACATCGGTGCATTACAAAGCGGAGAAACGTCCCCACATCCCGGAAGATGAGGGCAAACCAAGCACGTAAAAAGACTTAAAATTTCGGGAGTACGAGTAAACGCGAGACTCTATAAAATAAACTGACTAACGCAACGCCAGAACCTGACATAGAAGGCATTGCCAGTCGAGAATCCTGGAACGATTAACGAAAAACTAGAAAAGGTGGACAAATTCCAAAACAATGGGGATACAACAGCGGGGTAACTGTACAGAGGTATGATTTCTTTCACAGTGAACCTCGACGGGTAAGCACAAAAGACATGTTTGATCTACTTTCTAACATGTATATCTTCTTGATTTTACCCAGCAATGTATGGCGCAACGATAGTCCAAGGAAAAGGTGTTTCCGGAGATACGACTGCACAGGCATCAAACCCAACCGAATGGCTAACTCTCCCTCATGTAAAAAATGCATGAGCTTGATGAACAATACGTGGCACACAGCAGGTACAGATTGCGGACTAAACTATGACTACTTTTCGCACACTAAGAACAGGGTTGGTTATTTCGTTAGAGCCCATACAATATTTATGACGCAGCCGATTTTGGCCAAGCCGGAAAGCTCTGTTCACTCGTATAAAAGAACACCAGCTGTCGATAAAAGATTAGACCAGGTAGCCGTGCACACCCTGGACATATTTGCTTGAGAGAAGACCTACATCGTTGGAACCTACCTAACACTGAAATACTGTGAATTTCCAAGAGCAGCATATTCAGACGAGGCAAATATGAATAGGCATATTGACTTAAATGCGAAATTCTCATGTCCAAGAAGAGACGTTGATAGCCAATACTGACCGGGTAGCTATATAAGGTGGACGCCAATTGAAATAAGCGTTATCTAACCTCAGGCTGATTTATTAGGCATGGTTTAACATTAACCGTTTTTATACATTGCCAATTTGTCTGATGGTGAGCTATGGAGTCAGTTTTGCCGTTCCCAATTAAATTGATCCTGTTGGGGTGCTTATTGTCTCATTAATTATCTAATGCCATGTTAGCCAACAAACGTCCAAACGAAGAAAAGAGGAATTTTGTATGATGAACTAACATTCCTACATCAAACTCATGCAGCTTTACAAGGGTAATCTCCAGCTGCTGGTCGCTGGCACCGACATCAATGTGTGATATGCTACGTAAAGTCTCACGCATCGCATCGGGTAAACACTTAACAGTCTTCATAGGAAATGGGCAAATGCGGCAAGCTGGGGCTCTTTTGTAGGCCGAACCCCTCGCACATCGCACAGTGACACAAGTTTAGCCAATCGCGCTTGTCTGGGCTCTCAACTACTGCTCTTGCTGTCTGTTTGCATTTTGCTGACTGACTGCCGGTTGACATCTTGCGAATATTACGCGATCATCTCGAAGACATTCATAAATTTTAATTCAACTATTCATATACAAACTCTATAACCGAGCCTAAAAAGCTTTTTCTAAGGGGTTCACTCCAAGGTCGCGCATAACTTTCTACTTAAAGCAAACAAGGCATTATGGCACATCAGTAGGCCATTTATTTAAGAAAGCCGTGCAGTTTGGAAACGCCTAATAAGAGTCATAACAAGGACCAGTTTATAGGAGCTTAGGAGGACGATGAAAAGCATGAACACTGTCCAAATATCGGAATTGAGACCAAACATAAAGAAGAGGGAACAGGAGGCACGGAGATTAATAAATTGATCTCTGAGATCCTATTATTTAGAATGGAATGTTCCGAGGTCTTTTTCTGTTTTAAGCTTCGCTTACTTGCGCAACTTTTGAGGGTACCTAACAGAGTAATGAGTCGGTTGGGAACAAGCAAAAATCTCAAATGATAAAGGGGCGCTCACCAATCCTTCTTACGGAACTCGCTTGTTCCGTTGTGCCTTACGGACTCTCTCTCTCTCAAGCCCAACAAGCAGCCGCAAAGCGGCGCGTGATATAGGCAGAATGTTATTATCAACAAAGACAAGCGAGACTGGAATGACCACTTCTCAAACAATACTCAAAGAATACTGTGGCCATGATCGATATTTTGTCCTTTGCAGTTCGCGAATGACAAGCATTGGATGGCACTCACATTTCCTATGTGGGACATATTCGTCCTTGAGGGACGTTAATTTTTGTACTTGACCGCGGCTTGCAAGAGGGACAGGCATACCGAATAACCAAAGGAGATAAATGCGCAACAAGAATAGCCTGATAGTTAACTGGACAGAAAGGGGGCATTCCGCAGTTTTGCTAGTACAGGCGTTTGTTCTCTGCTCCGGCGTCTGCTTTTAGAGTTGATTTAAACACGATGTGTCCTGTTTGCGATTATTGCAGACCGACTCGCAGTAGGGGCCTCCCAAAGGGTAGACTAAAATGCAAATGGACGGAAACTTTTCCGCAATTCAAGAAAGTACCAACAGAACATACTAGGGATTTAGCCGAATCCCAGGGGTTTTCAGTCATTTATTAGATTTTTGTTAACAAATAGTTACGTAAAAGGCAAATTAATCTAATTTTTCTATGCTAAAAAGTTTCCAAAACCACACGGCCATATGCGTGTACACGGAATGCAAAACACTAGTTCTTATGTAGCTTATTGATGTCATGGCCACACATTTCCCTCTGCCATGTGCAAGCCTTTGTGTTAACTCTCAGTCCAAGTCATATACATTTATTATTAAACTGCGCGTGCTTTGAACGAAATTACGATACCAAGGACTCGCGGAAATATGTATTAACAAGTGGGCTTTTTCTGTCTAGAAGGTTCCGTCTGAAGCTGAGACCGTCTTGGCTGCGCTGCCAATCTCCTGTCTGTGGGGGTAAAAAAGATGGCTGGAGAGTAGACGCGCATTATTTTTTAGAACGAACATATCTGTATCGTTTGAGGAGGAGGAAGAGGAGGCGGCAGCGGCGGCGGCGGAGAAAGAGGAGGTGGGGAGAACTATTGACTTGGGAGGAGTCTTCATGCGACAGGTCTCTTTTGACTTTCTGAAAAAAGAGCAGATCCTGTCTTCCATCGAATAGCCAAAATCACACAAAGCATAATCGTTGTCTGAACAGAGGTAGCTCAAAAAAACCTCATCCACCAAGACACCAGAAAGCTTCCGATGCCAAACCAGCCGTTGTCGTGGTAGTATCTGGTTTGTCCCATGAAATGTTAACCGAAATACTGATATTTGTTTTCGGATAGGAAGTATTACCTAAATAGATTTGCAATAGTGATCAGCGTGCAACATAATTTCAATATTTTAGTCAAACCAAGACGCCGGCTTTTAAACGCGCTTCTTTACAGCCGCCTACAAACATTATACTTAGTATAAAATGACAGCTTACGTAATGTGCGTTTTTTCGCTAATTTTTGATGTTCTTACAAGTTCGAAAACGCATTATCGAAAATATGTACAAAATGGGCTTTCTTATACGCATTTGATTTAAACTCATGCTTTCTTTAAATTTCATATTTGCAGAAATGACATCTTTCGGTTTTATATAGTTTTTAATTATGGAGTCTTCTAAGACTGCGAGGTGCCTGTTTCTGCAGCCCCGTGACTGTCCATTTATTGATGCTTTATTTGTAGTATCCAACACGGTTTACATTCAAAGCAAAATATCGTGAGACCTACGGGACATCACCTTCATAGCACAGAGAGAGGTATGATTTTTATTACATGGAAAGTATTTATCGCTCAATTTCGAAATCTTAACCGTAAGTGCAAATGCTGATCGCGTTCGGAATACTTCGATAATTGGAAATGTTTCGGAAAACGGAAAGCCACCTTGTCCTTAAGTGTGTTCTATGTCATAACGCACTTTGATACCAAATTAATGCAAGAAAGAATATTTTTATGTACGTTCCTTATAATATATATTTGATTTTGTAAGGGCATCACGAATCGACGGAAGCAATTCACGCTACTTAAGCAATCCAATGTTATCAAGCATGGTTTCAGCAGATGACCAGATTGAAGTTCATTTAAAAGCCGGAGCTCTTGCCTGACTGAAATATTCTGGGCTTGGCTGCACGATGATCAATGTCACAACTCCAGTAAAGTAATCTTTTCTAATCGAAAACACTGCGAAATTTCGGTTGAGTTTCCATGTGATAAACCATATACAATAAACTTGATGTTAACGCGCCCCAAAAGGAAGGATTTGAGTAAAATAGAAACATGAACTTTTACGCCAAAATGGCCAAAATACAGTCCTATAATAAACAAATGTCGCACGCGCAGTTACAAACATGCTTGCAAGGCGAGTAAAGTTCGAATGTACACATGGTTTTTCCTATAACAGTGGGCAGAAATTACGCTTATTATGCTTTTGTCCTTTTACGGCTACCTGGGATTTAAGTAACGAACCACTGGGTTATCGGCTATCAGCCGATAGGTCGATAACAGTAAGAAACTGAGAATACTTCCCAGTTGTAACAAAAGTTTCTCCTGATTTATCCTGAAAAATACAAAAAAATGCTCTCAGACATATCGAGTTTAAAATCTACATCTCAGCCTTCCCACACACACATTCAACATTCTTGTAAGCTTACTGCTAACTCGCTTATACATTTTCATAGGTTTTGTTTGAAGGACAATAAAGCAAGTCAATTTCTGCCTTTACTCTAGGTTTCAACCCCAGTTCTTCAAAATAACTTCGCAAACTCCATAGCAAACAATAATTCGATGCGGCAAGGGCAAGACAATCAACTGAAAGCAGCATTTTCAGCTAACCAGAGGATGAACATTATCACGGCGAAAAGGGGTTGTTTTCCTTTGTATTACATATGCGTGTTTACTCTTTAGGGCACACTTCAAAAGGCTGCGTTGAAAGCAATACGCACTTGTTTTAGATATCCGGTTATACCCTCTACAGCGGGCTACAGGGGCGTTGCGCTGGACCAAAATGGGGGCCAGATCAGGGTGCGCCACGTGGCACTGGGCTGCCTAACAAATATAATGAAGGGGCCGCATGGTGGCACGCCTAGGCGTCCGCCATGCCGGTCGCCTGCGCCTGGTCTCGCCTTCCCTCATCTTGACTCTTTCATGACACTTAGTCCAGGAGGATAAGAAAAGAGAGGGTGTAGTAGATGCAACGTAAGTCTGTTATCACTATAATTTAGTTTACGCGCAAGTCGAAATTCCTGCGCCCATCCTGGTGTTTGGCTCACGGTGGATGCTCTCGGTGACGGAAGTTAACCTGTCGCCTGTCAGACTAGTATCAATCAATCTCTTGTCTCCGGTAATAACTTTATTCACAACCTGTATCCTGGAGCTGTCATTTAAGCAAAGACTCACAGTAAATGACACGTTTTCTGTTATTCTCATGCAACTCGCGTGGAAACAGCTTTCTGGAAAGTGACACTCCAAATCTTTCGCAATCCATGTACGGTATCTAAATGACTAACGTTAGAAGCTCGGCCTTTTTCCGTAGATTTAATGAAGCGTAGTTAGTCACAACAGTCACATCAAATCCCTTTAAACCGAGTCTCGTTTGCTATTCATACGTCCACTCATCTTTCCTGGCTAAACCTCCTACTTCTCAGGCGGGAAAACCACTTTGCATACATTCCTTTAGTTAGACAAAGAGAGCAGTGAGTGTTCCAGGGGGAATTCGCTGCCGTATTAACACTAATATCATAATTAAAATCATGGGTATCAGCACGTCTAGTATGCTTTCTAGTTAACTCAAATCTGGGATTTAATTAGCATTCTATCTTAACAAACACCTTTCTGATATTTTGGGAAAGAAATAAATGTCATATGTTAAAAGTTATTAGTGAAAATCAAACGAGTAGTAATCTAATAAATCCTGTGTAATAATTCATTTTCAAAACGAAACCGATTTTTATTCCCACTTGATAAAAGCAAACCTCATAAACGGGACCTATCATTGGTTGTCGTGAAACACAGGAGCCCGCAATGCGTTATGCTGTTCTGTTGGACATCCATCCCATTTGCGTTTTGATCGTCAACTTCAAATTAGACATCGTTCGTACGATCAGTCATCTCTCATAAGTCAACATCTACATGTTTCTGTGACTACGGCTTATTTTTAACTTACTAAGTAAGATTGCGTCTACCGATAATTTTGCGGGGCAATTATTTTACAAATATGTATGTCCTCGAATTAGACCAAAACTCCTATTACACCCTAACGCAAGGAAAATGGCTTGGCCATCGGTCACTCTGGATTCCTTTCTGTACTTTGCACAAAGCCATATCGTAGACTTTACTGAACGTAAAATCGTATTTTCCAGGCACCTTGCTTTAAAACTTTCTGAATAGTTATGTTACCAGTACCGTATACTCTTGCTATTATTCGGCCATTTTTGTAAAACCACAAGCGCACGTTGCGAGGCACAGCATCATCTTTCAAGTAAGTCTTTGTTTAGAGCAATAATATTATTGCATATTTCCTGGGATCTAAACTTCCTTTACAAAGTATGTAAGCAAAGGACCATTTAAGTGACCCAATATATATCGGAAAACATAAAGCAGTGGTTTTCCAGCGTTTTGAGACGTAAATTATGAATTTTTTTATACAGGGGTAATTCGGGCTTCACGCTGGCAGTTAATATCACCCCTTCTATTTAGGGCGTACTTTATAGTCGGAAAATCCCCATCTCATGAGAGTAGACGCGTGAGTTTAGTCCTTTTCACGCAGGCATTTCATAGACTTTTGCTGCCCTATTGAACCGCTTATTTTAAAATATCGTGCCAACCACAAATTGTGTCACAAAGAGGAGTTAATTCAGCTAAAATTTGTCTGTTTAACATAAGCATTTGTGTGTATCGGCTTATCTACGTTGGATAAAATAAAAGACGAAAGAAATATATCGTAACTATCTTTGTGCAAGTGGCTACATCTGTTCATTTTAGTACAATGGCAGAGTCGAAAATATGAAGACCACAATTACAAACACGGAAACCTCATTCACTGCTCTAAACAGTGCTCTGCAGCTCTCACCAAAGGAAGGCTGTATGCCGGTAATCGATCAAAAAATATAAATCCAAATGCATTGTTGTAAAGGCAACTTACCAGCTTCAAGTGCTGTCGTTATAGTGTCTGAATAGGCGCATAACCTTTAGTAACTTTCATAATGTACTAAGCGATATTTTAAATTGGCATCTTGCATAGTGCATGTCCCGCCACTCGACCGGTCAACCCAATTCTAACGTAATTAATATGCACGATCGAGGCCCGATTGGTAGGACATTTGACTTAATAATCAAAGATCCCGAGTTCGAATCCCAGGTGTTTCAAACCCCGGGCTGGTTTGACTGAGTAATCAAAGTTAAGACACCGGAAATGGTCATCTCAGTCTATTTTGTCATTGTCGGTACCCCATTCAAAAAGTGAGCAGTTTTGTATGCGAAAAGTGAGGGGGACAGTGTCAGAGATTGGGCCGGGTCCACTCCATCTAACAGTGTTCGCGCGCCGGGATGATGGGGTGCATCCTTGGCTGAGAACTGGGCCTCGCCGATTGGCTGCGTGAGCGTAGCATGTGATAGCAGGAGGGAGGTATAACAACGTGTCTGTGGACGAAGTTCCCAAAGAAAAGTGCTGCAAGGTGCTGCGTAAAAGAGTCGACTAAGCCGATGAATTGTAAGCTACAAGATCGCGATGCTCTCAGAAGAATTGCCCTTTTGCATTATGAAAAGAACATCGGTGTCTTTCTGCGTACCAGCAATGCATAGCATATGCTATGGAATTAAACTCTCCGTGCCTAGAATTCGAGAATTACAGAAAAGTACTCCGTTGTTCCTAAAAAGATTATCGTTTTCCTATTGAATTGCAACGGAGACCTTGTTCACGTGGAGAGCGCAGACGGACTCTAACTCTTTCAGCCACTGCGCCCACTCACCGCAACTGTCTGCTGACCGGTTCGGACAGTGAGTGGGGTCTGGGAATGAGAAGAAAAAGTGAGATCGATGACGCAGCTCATTTTCTTCGCTATAAACAATCTGACACGCTTGAATCTAACACAGCGCGCTAAAAGTAGTGGCTTGAAAGACTGTCAAGGGGCGAAATAAGTCGGTCCCCGGAGCCAGAAGAATATGTGCTTGTATGGAGTGACCGACTCGTGGGTTGAGAGTCAGGCTGCAACGGCTCCTTCTTAGGGCAGCTTCCATAGCACTCCCACGCAGCGGGATCCCAGCTGGGGTAGTACCATGCGCCAAGATGCTGGTTTTCGCCGTGCCAGCAACCTGCGCCGTCTCCCGCCTTCGGTTTTCTTGATCCTGTCTGGATACCAGGCTCAGGAGGATGGGGAACGAGAGTGTGTGACAGATGCTTCGCAAGCCCACCACCACTGTAAACTCATTCGCATGCTTGTAACCGTCCCTGCCTTTATCCTGCTATGGGGAACACGGCGGATATCTGTAGAAGTGAAGGTAGAAACATCGAACGAAAATCCTTGTCGCGCGACCTCCTTCCTGTAAGGATCATTGCTCGTCACTTTAGAGCCAGCAGCAGAAGGTATTTCAAGGATGTCTACTTTAAACGGTGTACGAAGTGATCTGAGCTACTTATGAAATTAAATGCATTTTCAAATGAATGCACGGTGTACAGCCTTGCGATTCCACTACAGTGAGGTATTCAGAGGTGGGTTCTGAATTCCTTGACGGGAGAATATAGCGGCTGAAGGAATAGTTAGCCACTCCGCAGGATGACGACGAGTTAACGTGACGGACGGTCTCTGTAACAGCAGGTAAGGTCTAAATTAGGAGTGATTGCTAATGAAACTGCATTTTTGTCTATTTCGGAAGTATCTGTACTGTGATTCCCTCAGACCGCTTATTTACTTGTTCGCTATGTTCAACTGTTGGCATTAGAGTGCATAAAAACAAAGGAAATTTTCCGTGGATTTCAAACTGCTTCTTCTAAGTGCGCATCAAAACAATATCTCAGCAAAAGAATAGTAAGTTGCCTTAGACAATGGGACATGAATAATGTTGCGTCATCGGTTTCTCCCTTTAGGAAGATCAGATCTAATTTTCGGGCACAAATCGATTGCAGGACCATTTACTATAAATCGAACTGAGGGATGTTTGTTTCAATGTATGTGTTTAGTAAAAGTACCGATACGTTCTTAATACACCGGTAACAGCAGAATAAATGCAGTTTTACAAGACACCTGCAGTTCCCATTGTCACTAATTAACGCACAATTTTGGAAAAAACGTTTGCATTGTTAACCGAGTTCAAGCAGCCCAATCAGGAACGCATCAGTTGTTGGTATGAAATCGGTTTAATACCTGAGGAATATTATTCCCCTTCGGTAAAACTCTCAACAGTCAAGTATCTGACCGGCTGCTGAACGCCATATAGTATTTTGGCGGTCAACTCCAAGGTAGCGTCAGCAATCGCGTAATGATTCGGCGGCCAAAGCAAACTGATTGGCCAACGATGCCCACCTTCCTACCCAATAAAAAGAATGCTACTTGAAGCGCCGAGAGAAGCATCACACGCAAAATCCTGCGCAGTTGGAAGCGTGTCCTTCAGCCACGCGCAGCCTGGGATATATAGTTCAGAAGCATTAAAAGTAGGTGTGATTATAAGACTGCTGATTGCTATTTTCTAATATATGCAACATTCCATCCTTACGCTTTTGTCTGCCGTTGGCGCATGCCAAGACTTTTCGTACACGTTAAAGCATTTACTTGTCCCATTCTTAAGTTGAACCCCTTTAAGCTTCTCATCGCAGATACACACACTGTTCGGACATGATCACGTCTTTTTGCCGAATTACGAGTTATCCGGAATGCGAAATCATCCTGTTTTTAATAATTTCTGCCAAGACGCGGAATTGTTGTATGTGCCTCTAGGCTTCCTAGCGAACGTAATTTGGTTGTCGCGGCAGTAAAAGTCTTAATTTAGCTTAACTGAGACGCTGAAAATTGATGGGGGTTTTTCTGGGCATTATTTTTTTCTCTAAACACCTTTGGTCGACCACAGAAGGAAAGAAAGCTTTAGCCCCCAAATTCTATACTTGAAAGATCAAATTGTTTTAGAAACTTGCTTTTTCTGAGACGTTTCTAGGAAAAATAAAGTAGACACGGCACCAAGCAGTACTATGTTTTGTAGTTGAAACCTGTAGTAACTCCTTTTTTACTTACTTGCAAGACCTGTTTTCGTTTGTTTGAATGTTTGACATTATCTTAAATCCGTCCCCAGTAGTAATATTTTTGTACGGTTAAAAATACATTTCTTGCTCATGATCAACGGTCAGTCCGTTAGCAATGTGAGTGGGTGAATCATTTCAGATTAGTGGTTAATTTAATATTAATCACTTATATTATTTTTCGTAAATTATCTTATGCACTACCGCAATGAATGAAATTCGAAGCCCTACGGCAGGCATTCCGCATCGTTGTTATTATCAAAGCGTATTACTGCGAAGTGAGAATTTCATCTATATACTGACGCAAAAACCCACTGTAATTAAATGCAAATACCCTTTTAAAGATGTCATACATTTTGGCTATTTCCTTAGCTTTTGAGTGCTTTTGAACTTGCCTATCTTAAGATTACGTATACAAAAGTGCTTAGGCGTTTGCGCTGATATTTATTGCGTCGACCGCAAGCAGCTAGAGTGGGATAAACGTTCGGCAAAAGGTCATTTACTGTTCACGGTCTACGTCAAGATGTAATTAGGATAAGTTGATTTTCTCGTATATTTCAAGACGGGCGTTGTATTGAATTGTAAGAAGTGCGGAGGGGCGGGAGAATTTTCAAACTTTGCCCATCGGTATGTGTTGATGCCGAGGGGCACTGTAAAATGCCTCTGAAACACGCCAGCAACAAACAAGTGACTGCGGGTCGTGGGCCCACAGTGATGTCGTGTGATCTGCTGTGTGAGGCTTACCTAAATAAATCTCTTTATGGCTGTACGGCTCCGCGGTTGTCTCGCCCGCCATCTATGAAACACCACCGGAATTTGGTTTCTATCTTTATTTCTGGTTATTCTCGAGCTGCTGTAATTAGCCTAAAAATGCACTGGTTACTCTCGGCAATCTCGATCGCCCCTTCTTGGATGTTTGCCATGAAATTCATCCATGCATAAATACATATAGATGGCCAAAACAGGATCGCATCTTCATTAAAATACTTTATACCACAATGGTGTTTAAAATGAAGAGGATTAGGAGATCCCGAGTAAGATGTTATTTTCTAATGGTGCAAGCAAAGGCCGGCCTTATTGAAAACACGTTTACCAACCGACTTACGGGAACCGCTCGTCCTTTTGCACCTCAGTTGGGCTCACTGTAAGTCCGTCCAGGCAGTTGCATTTTAATCGGAGTGTGTGAGCAGACGTCCGATGAATAATGAATGCGGGTTTGAGCCTTAAGTTCCACAAATTGGAGTTTCGACAAGGCCCCAACCAGGTGTGCCTTATCTCCGTCTACAATGACTGACTCTTCTTTCATGGTATTCTACGGTCGTCCTTATTATTATACGCTATGTAAACGAGGTTTAAATGATTCCAGCTCCGAGATGGTGAGTGCCTGTTTGTGCCACACTTTGCTCTTAATTTTGGTTATTTTTTTTAAAAGTTTTCTTCCCTTGCAGTCTGCTGTGCCCGTCTCACAGACGCTGTGCCCACACTGTTTCAGGTAACGAGATGTATCGAACGTTTCTATTCACAACATTACTTGCGACAACACTACTGGCCAAAAACACTCTGTCAGAACCTCTCCAATTGGATATCAGTCGCGCTGTTCGAAGGCATCAACAATATCGGCAGGCAATCAAATCCTCGAACATGATAAAGGCTGTGAGCTATTTTCCCACATTTTGGAAATGTTTGCATGCAACATCCTACCGAAATAATAATTAATCAAGACTATTTACTAGCACAAACTGTTGAAGGTTGTCGAAAAGTAACTGAAAGGGGGAAATTTAGCTAGCAAGCAAGGCTGGAACAGCGTCATCAATCATAAGAACTCTAACACGTTCCTAACCTCAGTGCCCAAAAGGGTCAGCCAGGAGAATATTGACTCCCCTTGTATTACATGTGGCCCTGCGCTAAACTTCAGGGGATACCTTTTCCCGTGTACTAACTCTTACTCTAGTCCTAGCCCTCCTAACCCTAATCCCTCTGTGATTCAGCGCGAGGTCACCGGTAGTTCGGGGTGGTTCATGTTGCTTTGCCAAGCCTTTAAAGCCCTTACAGCATGCTAAACCGTTGCCACATAACTTTGATTTTGACTGTTGTTGCCTAGTTCTTCCAGGTTATAACACAGGACTTTTTCAAACGGGAAAAATATCAAGGATTTTTACATATTGCCCAACTGACGGTGCTTGGATGCAAAAGCAGTTTTCTGTCTTTCTTTTAGGTCTGGTCTCCAGAGCTTGCAACAAAAGCCGCAGCTTTGCTAAGTACCTGCCCCGTTGATGCCGAGCGCTTGGAAGAACAAATGAAGAACAGCACAGATGCGATGAATATCGGTTTCAGTAGCTTCGTCAGCCCTTCTCGCATCCGCGGCCCAGAGGATGTGCAGCTAGGGATCATCGATATATGGGGATCTCAGCGGGCCAATTTCCAGTATTCTCGAGGTTGCGGTGATGGCAGCTGTAAGGAATATATTCGGGTAATCATCTAAATATTAGTCTTTTAATTTTGAAAAATAACAATAAGAACCCGAAAACGTTAACTTTTATGGCAATCAAGTGCATTACGGAATCCTTGAAACACACTATTTTTATCCAAAAATTGACAAACTTTCTCAACACTGGAAATTGCGGTAGGCAACTTGGTTTTTACCAGGAACTAAAAAATCTTTGACAGGCCGCTTTAGAACCATTACGTCACAGAAGTCGATATTATCTCCCCGTAACTATGACAGCCTGGACTTCAAAATGCAAAATTTATGATTGTATAATGATGGAAAGCGGGCAACTGATAATATCTTTTTTTCTGCCAAACTGAGAAGCAAGAAAAATACAAGCACTCCGTATTCGTTCTTTAGTCATTCCATTATTTTTTCCACTTTTTCGCGCATCTGTTAGAATAGCGCTTTTGAGCACATTATTCGGGCAAAGTCAAATTTCCCATGGCGGCTCCCACGATTCGTATTTAGTTCCCCATGGAGGGAGGATGATGCTAGAAGCGCTTAAGTGCCCGTTATATAAGGCTTGTTCGTTTAATGCCAAGTTTATTTAAAGCATCTGTCCTGAGTTGCATATGACGTAATAGCACCCTATTTCTACAAAGTGTAAACAGTCAGCAGACACTTATTAAGTATTTTTCGGGTTCAGTCCGCATAATGCCCGATAAAATCGTTCATACAGTCGTTTGCTACTACTTCGTTGATGGGTACCAATCTTTAGCTTAAAAAACTGCAGCAATAATACTCGTCATTCCAATTCTGCCGCAGTCTATGCACTTGTTTTTATAGATGATTTCGGCCGGTATGTATCAACTGGGTTGCGCCATGGCAAAATGCGCAGACGAATCCATACTGGTTTGTCTCTACAAGGACAGGTTAGTTTTGGCTTACTTCAAACATCGTACTTTATCCTTTCTCTATCGCTTTTACGTAATTAATGCTGAATTTGGTTGATTGCTCTAGTTTTGACCAACTTTAAGGAAGTAAAGTTAAGCAAAACAACAAAGAACGAAGTTTTGGTATCATTCAGAATCTGGCGTTTGTGCACGCGATCGAGAGTATTTCCACTACGGGATTGATTAACAAGACCACACTAACCCGTCACACAGCAGTGAAGCCTGCAGTAAAAACTTTGCAGGTTAACAGGAGAGAAAAAAGGCAGTGAACCCAAGCCGACTGACAAAAAGGAAAATTTTCCTCCATAGAAACAAAGAGGCGAGATCCTGGCAGCAGTAGAGCAGGAGACGCAATCGTTTGAACAAGATATATATGTGCGCGGAGTTTCGAATCCACATTTACGTCCATCATCAGAGGCGGAATTTGATTGTCTTCGACACAGCCTGATTTTCCTCCTAGACCTAATGTTAAGCCAAAACGTTAGTCTAATTGAACTCTTTTTTGTAAAATTCAGCCCGGTTTTTTGCCTCTCTGAGGAATGAAGTCCTCTCCAGGACGTCTATCAGGCAGCAGCGGATAGGAAATTATTTTCAGATCGTTGATGACGCAGTAAAGGAAGAATAGTTTGCGCAGTACGATATGCCAAGAAGACAGCTCAGACCGGAATGGCAACTTCTTGCTTAGTAGGAGTCACCAGCCAGTCATACCCAACCACGGAGATTCGCAACTCCTGGCTTCCGAACCCGCGTTCGCGATGCGGGCATGCTTGCCCCGTCGTGTCTTTGGGCTCGCTATGCGACTGCCTGCGGTACTTGAAATGGGACCCAAGGCACACTGAGGCGAGTATATCCCGTAGTGCGTTTGACAAGCGCCCTCTACCATGGAAAAAAGTGTAGCAGATCTAGTAAAAGCGGTTTATTTTTTCAGCAAAAGCAGCGTCCGGGGAAGTCCTAAGAGACCAGACCCATGAATGAGCTATCACGGCACGCCAACAAGCACGTTAACCCTGACTGCTGGGGCCCAGAACTGAGCCAAATAACACGTTCTAAACCTTCTAGGATCGGAGGATTTGCGCCGATGACAGTTCGACCGTGTTTACCGACTATGTCTGCCGTACCTCCCACGGCATCATGGGACGCTTTCGCATGAATCATTTTACAGCAGTAACGGACTTGCGCTGCGCTTACTACACTCTGTCCTCCTCCTCCTCCTCCTCCTCCTCCTCCTCCTCCTCCGCTAACTTGAGTCCGGGGACAAAGTCAAAAAGACTGGAGACAAAATCGGGCACAGGTCGATGGCGCGGAGTGAACCTGCGCCCAGACTTGCCACAATGTCCCCTTCTGTATAGCCGCTGCCATGAGTCCGCAACCCAATAACGGCTGTCGCGCACTAGTCTGGCTCCCCTGATGGTCCAGCGCGGCTGCCAGATGGCCCGTTTCGGGATGCATTTAAGTGGAGATATACAAGAGAGGGAGTAGTGCCCTTGAACCTAGTACTGTATTCAACTATGATCCCTCACGTAAATTGACTGAGTCCTACTGTGCGTCACTGAGTACGATTAGATATTTGTTACAAGAGGTATTTTTTCTAAGACAGTAGAAGACTTTTGAATTTTACTTTTTTTAAGAAAAATTATATACATATATATTATATTATTATATTATATGTTATTATTAATATATTATATTATTATATATATTATTACGACAAAAACACCCTGCTTGACATTTTTACCACAATAAATTATCACTTCAAAAAATTACATATTATCACGCAAGCTGGGTATTTGATAATGTGCAAAAACACCACGCATGTTCAGTCCGAGAGCAATGCAGAAATTCCACGGAGTAACCACTTGAAACAGAGTAGGTTCTCGTAGTGAATGGGGAGTAGTCTACGGTTCGATAATGAAAAAGGAAGTAAAAATGCCCTCAGTGGTGTGATTTAAAAGCGATTTGGCACGCACACCAGTGATTTTCATGAGAGGAATGAGCAGCTAGTCGATGCCTCCGAACTGTGCATATAACCGCACATTCCGCCTGAGAGTAGAGCGGGAATCGATTTACGCATCGCGCCATCAACAGTAGCCTCCACGGACATCGATGGGGTTCTGCGTCTACCTCAGAGTATCATCTACTTGCGTAAATAAAATGAACAAAAATGAAT
>CACRXP010000139.1:577754-632948 GCA_902702965.1 Spirometra erinaceieuropaei | reverse complement strand
TCAGTTACTTCAGGATGTCGGCTTTCGAAATTCCTTCCGGCTGGAGGCAAAAACTACACTTTGTAAAAAATGACTATTAAAGTAACATGAGTTATTCTCATTGATTTTCGATGTCCCTTGAAGTCCAATTATATTTCATGGACAATATGTATAAAAATATTCCTTTTTTTGCTCATGCGGTAGAAAGTTACGTCTTCGTCTAATTTTATACTCACAGGAATTGTATAATTCGGTCTTTCCAATTCCCGAATAATTTTGAACCCGGTCTGATGTTACACTTGCATTCAGAGTTTTCAAAATACAAGACGTATATTTTCCGCATAAGGAAACCCACGTATTTCCCTCCGGTATTAAGCGGAGATTATATAGGGTTCATTAAATTTGGCAGTGGATTTGATCCATATTGTTAACCTTACAAGCCACATTGGTATATACAGAGACATGACGATTTACGAACAGCCATTTCCCGGTATTTAAATATTTCACAATTAGAAACCTTTTTAAAACCGAATTATACTATTCCTTCGGGTTTCAAATTAGAAGACGTATTTTTCTACCAAATGAGTAGAAGAATAAATAATTTTAAGCACGTTTTCCATGAAATATAGTTGAAATGTTAGGGACATAAAAATCAATGAGAAACATGTATGGTACATAAGTCGCCACTTTTTGCAAAGCGTGGTTTTTGCATACAGCCGTAAAGAAGTCCGTTCGAAAGCCAGCATCCTGAGGTAGCTGAAATGTTGTAGGATTATGTTGCAGGCTAATTAGTTTTATAACCCTACTTAATTAATCTTACCGAAACGAAAACTCATTTCGGAGTTTCAGTTGACGTTTAATGAGTTGGCCCACGTACTGTTATGAGGCAGATATGGTGAATTATGCAAAGTGCGAAATTGAGAAATTGTCAAATATCACCTTTGGTTGTCTGAAAGTAGATGGGCGAATCTCTCTATGAGATTGCAAAACAGCATTTAATTGACACTTTTCGATGATGACAGTAAAAAGCACGTTTTCTTTGAACATTTTAAGTAATATTCTGTGAACACCTGGGTTATGGTCAATTAGCAGCTGGAGACCTTACCGATTTTATGCCGTTGGTTTTTAGGATAAGAATACTCAAGCTTTGCTTCACAGCACTGATTGGGCCAAAAACAAGAGCTAAAGGTTAAAACTGATTAAACGGCCATTAATTTGAAATATTTCATTGTGTAATGTTTGTATATTAAGGCGAGTGTCGCGATAATTATCCGAAGGAATGTCGAGGCCTAGCTCCTTGTGTCCGTTAATTAATTTTTTGTCGATGACGCAAGTTGCAGTTATGCGCCCCGTTGTGGACTGGAGAGGTAAATGTACCCCGTGGACATTTACCTAGATCGGAAGCTTTGCCTAGTTTTTGACAATAGTATTGTAAATAGAAAGAATGACGGAATTCTGTGGGGTTCCTGAATGTGTTCGTTACTTGCGAAGATTTTTGGTTTAAGTCGTGTTTAGTGCAGCTGTAAGTTACAACTTACCACGTTTCTGTGCAAACATAAACATTGGTTGATCTACCATCCAATGCTAAATATTTATATCATGCGTGTTCTTGTTCTTTACATCGTGACCGTCGATGTTGTATACGAACTAAACAAGATTTCATATATGGTCAAAGACAGTTAAATGGGTCTGTTTAAGCCCTTTTTATACCATTTTCCCACTGTCATAGAGAGAAGAAAGCTGTGTATATATAGAGCCCGGTGGATTATCTTTAAATTTCAGAAAGTTCGTAGTCAAACTAAAAACGATCGCATATTATAAGGACTTCACAATCGAGAAGTGCTTTCGACAAGGACCAAAAAGAGCAGACAAGTCACTTCTACTTTTTTGCCAGCATCGGCTAACCGTAGCCCAACCGCAAGCTGAACACTTACGGTTTTAGCCAGAGTCAGTTGGTCACTGAGCATTTAGGTGAGAAACGTTACTAATTTAATTACAGACGCAGGTCGCTTTAAATGCGATATAAAATATTCAAAACTCTATTGCGATGGCTTTTGCAGACCTTTCTTGATGGGTGTTCCGGTTTTGCCTTAGGGGTCCAAATCTAGGGTTTATTTAGGTTGCAACCGGACGAGAAGCAAGGAGAAGGAGATTGAAGTGGCCATTTTCTAAATTATTAACCGGCATCAACCGACAATATCTAGATCCTGGAACAGAGTTGACTATTTCCGTTTTACTATTAGCGGAGGCTGATAATTAAGCAATATAGCATTAAAAATGAATACAAGAGAGACTGAAATAGCCATTTCTGGATTGATAGCCGTCAGCGTCCAGCCCTACCCAACTTCGAGCTAGATAACGCTCGAGGCTCGAACTTGCAACCTGTTGTTTAGAAGTCCGACAAGCTAACCATTGAACCACGTGCTCTTTATCCTTGTCTCTGTCAGTAACGCTACTTTGCTAGACTACGCGTCGCTGTGCGGCCTCTGGTGGGAGTCAAGTGAGCGCCAATAGAATAATAGGACGAGTGAGTTCCCCTAAGACAATCGGTGCGCTTCCCCCTCTCACTGATGCTTACATTCGCTCGATGAAAGTCCTAGTCGACATGACGCAGCCCGGCAGATCAAGTGGTTACCTCTTTGGTGGCCAGTCCACCCGAGTTAAAACTTCCAACCCTTCATGTGCTCTAAATTTATGTCAGGAGGAGACATCCTAGGCCCTGTCGTCCTTGTCGATATTCCTCCAAGTACTGATCATTTGTCGCTGATTCCACCTCCCAAATTCGAACAGAAATTAACGAATTCCCTCCTGCAACCAGGACAAATCGTTGAAAGTTACTGTCAAGTGACTAAGTAATTACCAAAAAAGATAAGTAACATGGCAAGTAAAAAACAAAATGGCAGTTCTGCATCCCCTCCAAATACAGTAACTCATTTGGAAGACAAAACGAAATGCAGAGACTTTCGGGTATGGCACGGATACGTGTACTCCCGCCTCCTTGAATTATCTTCCTGCAAAATGTCTCTTCGGGTTTATAACAGGAATGCAAAAACAAATACTTTTATTATCTATTTAAGAACTCCATGGTTAATTTTTTTTAAAATAACCCTATCCTCTTACCCTCATAGCAGGTGTCGTGGCGCAATTCGTTTATGATATGAATTTAAAAGAGGCATATAAGACAGGCTTTAGTGGTCCTAAAACATTCAGTCGCGGCTCATCAGCGACTATCTGTGGCTGTTTGACGTGGATAGCGAATAAAAAGTATATATAAAGCCGAATACGCGGTAAAATATCAGTTTAGTAACTCGGGAAGTACTCTAGTAGTCCCTAGTCTTTTGATTTACACATCCTATTAACGTTACCATGCCATTTCCCTTCCTCTATCGTGTTTTCAAATGAACCTTTGTATGGCAACGAAAATGTGCGTACCGAACTATGATTCTGCTATCCGTGCATTTATTTCCTGGTTAAATTTCGCTTTCTGTGCACTGCTCATTCGTTATTCATGCTTTACAGCGATGGCTAGCATTTGATAAGTCGCGGAGAACTGTTTTCGAGACCCTTAAATCATGCTGTTTATGTTTGCGTTCAGACCCAAAGAAAGGCTGTATTTGGGCATTTTAAAAATTTGACTTTAATACGATACATAACATTGTCAGCAATAAATTAGAGTTCAGGTAAGGCAGAGGACAACGGACGGAAAGAATGCCTGAAGCCATTTTCGGGCATGGAATTATGACAACAGCTGATTTAGATGGTACTTTTGAGTTTTTGTATACGTCCAGTACAAAATCCCTGGTAGATAAGACAAGCCACGCATAATTAATTTTGGAAGATGGGCTCTTCGCGGCTCATTTTTCTGATTAACAAATTACTTCCCTATTATTTTAATTTGTGCCCAATAAAAAATATCCCTATCTTTTTTTCTAAAGAAGGCTTGACTAAGATTAAGCAATTTTTTCCTATTTACGCACAAGGATTCGTGTCAGCCTACGTAGAACACCTCTTCTAAACTGTTTACCAAGACTAGAGCGTTCCTATCCTAGTGGCACAATTCGCATAACACTACCACTTCACCTTTTTTTCCAAATCAGCGGCTTCAATTTTAAAATGTTATTGGTGAAATTGAAGAAAAGCAGATATGGAGTTAGACAGTCGCAGCGTACACCCCCTTCAAAACTCGAAAAGGCAGAGTGTAGCCCTGTTTCCGACCACGCTTCGGAGGAAGGTATCCTACAGAAAACCGCACATCATTTCCTAGTTGAAGGCAATGTAAAAATCGGAAAAGGTCAGAAGGCAAGCGTTTGGGTTTCACGCTCACAAGTGAAACTGAGACATTACTGTGGGTTGGAAGTGTCCTAAGATGAAACAAGGGATTTTTTCGCATGTAATAAAAACCGTAAACAATGTAATGTCGGCGGCAACTGTCCTCCATAACTGACTAGGCCTTTTTCGCGAGCGTGTGCAGTTGCAGTTATTGAACACAAAAAGGCTGTGTCCCTGAACAAAAAATTCTTTTGTCGAATGACACTGAAGTCTAACTAAATTAAAAGCGTTTGCCTATGCAGGAATCTGAGCGGCAGGCCTTAGGAATATTAAGGTTCGCATTCCGGGCGCCTTGAGCTAGTTTCCAAGGAAAGTAAAGTTAGTGTTGAAGTTAGGGCTAGGGCAAAGAGTAAAAGTTAGGGTTGCTGTAAGGGCCAGGGTTAGGACACGGAACAGGTATCTTTCCTACCTCTGCAATATATGATCATCTCTTTAACCGCTCCTTGCCTCCCGAGTAAGCTTACGTAAAGTTTTCTTAAAACATTTTGAAGGTGACGAAAGTAATGAGTCGATTTTACTGCCACAGGGCAAAGCTCTGTTTATGAGTCGACCTTCTGCACTTTTTATAACGGGAAGGTCTAGTGTACATATACATAGACAAAGTAATCACTCTTTCTCCTCCTTCCTTACAGTGACTCTGAGGATTTGCAGTACGCATTTGCAGAATGCAACCTAGGAAATTTTACAATTAGCAGGATGTTAAAGAGATGGAAACTACCACGTTTGAATGGCACAGAATAATAAATCTAAACCACTTTGTAGGAAGTCTGAACATTTGGACATTTTCTATTCGAATAGGTGCACACCCAAATTAGCACTAAGTCTCTTATTGCATCGATTTAGTCTGGAAAACAAAGGTGGCCAAAAAGATAAAGTATTGCTAGGGGCTAAGGGAGATTACCGTATTACGCTAGTTAATCGCTGATTAAGCATTATCTTCTTCTCTAAACGAAGGATTATAAGTCACGAAATGCTAATAACCGAAAGTATGGGAAGCCATGACTGAGCGTACTGAAAAGATAAACTCGAGTTAAACATGATCTGTCAAAAAGTCGATGAGATTGTTAACTTAGCGACTTAATTAGATCATCGCTGGGCCTCGAACGACTTGACTGGGATCGCGATTTCAACACTGTGGAGGTTATCGATTTTTCTATGTTCACTTAGTCTCTGTGGATGTGCACAAACAGGGACGCTTGAGCAAGCAAATGCTTGCAGCTACTTGACAAAGGGCTGCCTCATTTCATTGATGAAGAGTCGTTACTGGCTTGTTGGCAGGTCTCATTAGGAGCACAGCGACTTTATAATGGTGCTGGCGATCGCGTCGACGGCTGGGCCGATAGACTAATGAAGATCAGGACTAAAAATTTCTTTGCGGAGTAATAGCACATCCAGGAGGAGATGCCAAACAGATTTCAGATCGTCAAAACGTTCTCAAGGTCGGATATAAGGAAGGGGAGGTGAAAAAGGCCGTCGGCACATACCACTGTTTGTCACATGCCTTTGACCAAACGGCGGTCGACCACGGCCGTACTTCTTAATAGTGTTCTAGGAATGTTTATCAACGTATGTCTAATGTGAAGTGGATTTCACATTGCGAATCTTGTCAACAGCCGAGTGGGTTTAATTTGGACTAGCTTTGGTATGCGAATTTATGATACCGAATAGTGCACCATCGTTTACATCTCAAACAGCATGCAAGCGTCTTTGTATGTGAACTTACGCAAATCACTACATTCACGCCATATTCCTATAAAGAACTTTAAGTTTTCCGTGTAAGCTTTGTAAATGCCTGATTGACATGAGTGTAACTTATGCCGACTACGCATTGTGATCACAAGGGGGCATGTAAATGGATTTAAGTCTCAACTTATAAGGCACCATATTAATTTAAGTCCAGTAAGCCAAATATCATTCCAAATGTTCTATAATTTTGTTACTGAGCGCATGGCGGCTAAGTGTATTCACCCCTTTTGTTCGAGACAGTTTAAATATGGTGAGTTATGCTGAAAGGAACGAAGTAAAGTTTCTAGAAGTTTGGTGAAGTGTGAGGTGTGGGCAAAGCGGATGCTTCGAGCGATTGCATATAAGCGCAGTTGTAAATTCTGAATTTGATTCATTCTCAAATGCGTCTTCTCGTTTGTGTTCTTTCCTACATTTCCAGGTAACGAGGATTTGAACCATTGTCTACGGATGCACTGGTATTCATGAATATTATTAATCTATATCATTATTTCAAATGTTTAAGAATTTTACGTCGCAGATTCTGCCTAACGGATGACAACAAGAATAATTGTGCACTGGCGGTTGGGCCAGATATTTTGCTTTAAGTTCACAAAAATGCTTCAGACGAACAGGAATTTGCAAAACTGATGTTAATAAAAAAGTGGCTTTTAAGGGCTAGCCTTGAAATCGTACTCGCAACCCAATAATCTGGTTGCATGACAGCCTTGATCGCTAAGATGCAAGGGTTTAACTTCTACTGGATTGTAATAGGGGATTTTTTGCAGAACTAGGACAGTCCAAAGATCCCTCTGTGTTAAAGGAACTCAGTGGATTTCTGAAGTTTGACACCAGACTTGCGGAGGCAAATGTGACGAAGAAATTCATATCAGGATGTATTGATCGTGGAGAATATCCGAGGTACTACTGGAAAACCTTACGAAAAGGCCGTATCTCAGCCACCTCAGCCACACTAAGAGGACAGGCAGAAAGTCATTTGGCGACAGTCAATACAGCAATTGAGGAATTCCAGCGGAACCTATGTCAGAAAACAGCAGCCCTCGACCGTCTTGGAATTTTCGAAAGAATGAACTTTGAAGACTATGTGCGGACGGTCAGAAATAAGAGAAGCGAGGCCAGGTGGACGCAACGCCTACGAAGTGTCCAGCCAGTGAAAGCGCAGTCCACACTTCAAACAATCCGGAACGGTACGTCCATAACTATTCTTCAGTACGCCATGACAAAACTCTCGTAGAAGTGCTATTTCTTGGTTCTAAGTTTTGCATTGCACGGTGAAGGCAGAAGTAACTTGAGCTCGAAACCCAGTTTGAGTCCCTTTAGCCCGACTAACGATCTAAAACCCTCCCAACCTAGATAAGTTGATTATCTTAAATCGACCCTGGTAGACTTCTATGAACAGTATTTAAGAAAGGCTCCTAGGAACAAAGGTCCCCTAACAAGAGGCCGCCTTGATAGTCTCAGGAAGCTTCGTTAAAATGAAAATAGTGCACTCACCAGACCCGACAAGGGCTCAAGAATAGTGCTGATGGATAAGACAGATTACGTGGAGAAACTAGAAGACGTACTTGTGCGCCGGTGTACCACTGGACAGCTGCAAACTACAGTATTCCGAAAATCCACCGACACGAGACAGATCCTACACTTCAACAGCAATCATCCACTGTCTCACAAACGTAGTTGTGTCCGCACTCTATTCCAAAGAGTCGAAACACACTGCAGCACACCAGAAGATAAAAGGGTCAAACGATTGTACCTTGTGGACCTATTTGCAGCCAATGGTTATCCCAGGCATTTCATCGAGAGAAGCAGACGTTGGGCGCCCAGACAACGGCCAAATGAGCAGCAACCCGAAATCTGGAGGGCCATTCCTTACGTTAAAGGTGTCTCTGAAGCGGTCTCGCGACTGTTACAACCCACCAGAGTAGGCATAGCCCATCGACCACAAGCAACAATCCGACGTCGCCTGATGCAACCTAAAGACCCATTGCCACCCGCTGAAACCTCAGCAGTCATCTACAAAATAAATTGCAATGAGGGTGACTGCAACTATGTGGGAGAAACTGGGCGGAAATTGCAAACTCGCCTACAAGAACACAAATCGGCCACTCGGAGGTTAGACCCTAACTCTCAACTAGCAACACACGTTGGGGAAACGGGGCATACTTTTGACCTCCAGAGGGCTACCATCTTAGGCCGAGGCAACACAAAAACAGAACGGCTAACTCTCGAGGCGTGGTTCTCCGATGCCCACTCTATCAACAGGCATCTGGACCTTCCTGCAGCTTACAAAGTCCTACGTCATCACAACCGTAGAGCTCAGGACCAAACAACCACACCGGACTTAAGAAGACAGCACGGAGATAGCCCGACGTTGAGCTTACTCGGTGAGGAAGAACAAGAACCGCCAGACCGACCGCCCGACTAAAGTCTAATCAGCTCCCCTCGACGGAGTGGTGACTCATAAAGCGCACAGGCAAAAACGCCCGTCAACCATTTCCTGAGAGGCCGACGCAGCGCGAGGAGAGAGAAAAATCGATCAGCATGAGGCCGGCGAACACAGCTTGCCACTTTAAGTTAACTTTCTGATCGATTAGGTGCAGTTTACGCTTTGACAATGAAGAGCCGACCCAGCTCTTTGAAACGTCAGCAGTTAAATAAACCTGTTCCGGAGAGCCAATTTTCTTCTTCTAATAATCTTCCCGGATCTCTAAACTTTTCCAATCTGAGAAGAAATTTTATCGGACCGTATAAAGTTTTCAAAATCCGAGAAAGACAGGGATTGAACTGGGACCATCGAGAAGCAGTTGATGAATGTGCTCAAAGATCTCCACAAGGAATGACCTCTGTCTGACAAGGAGTTTGAAGGGCTGAAACCTGTGGGTACGACGATACCCAGAATGTATGGTCTTCCCAAAATTCATAAACCCGAACTACCACTACGTGCAATCTTGAATATGAGAAATTCACCCTATCACGCAATAGCAAAATGGCTGGTAGAAAAGTTAAAACCGTTTCAAAGTTGCCTGTATCCGCGAAGTTAGAAAGACACTTTTGAGTTTGTGGAGGCTATCAAGAACATTAACGGGGACGGACAAACGATGTTCTCGTTAGGTGTATCATCACTGTTCACCAACGTACTCGTAGTGGAGACAGTAGACTTCCTGGACGACTTCATAAGGGAAACAAACTACCCGATAGACATGACAGTGGAGACCCTAAAAGAACTACTTACTCGATGCATACAGAATGTCCAATTCCTCTGAAACGACCAGCTATATAGGCAAATAGACGGTGCGACAATAGGTTCTCCGCTTTGACCGTTTCTCGCAAATGCCTTCATGGTCAAGGCCGAGCAAACGAGTCTTAAAGATACCATTAATGACCTTAAATTCTACGGTCGATATGTAAACGATATCTTTTGCCTGATGAGTCATACCATCGACATCAATGGCCTAGTTCAGAAGTTTAACGGGGGGCACCCCACTCTGAGGTTTACCGCATAGACCGAGGCGAATAACGAGATCGCGTTCCTCGATGCCCTTCTACACAAACAAGAGGATGGATCCATCCAACGCAAGATATTCAGAAAGAAAACCTGGACGGGACAATATTTTAATTTTCACAGTTTTGTCCCCTTAAATCTAAAAGGAAATTTTGTCCAGGGACTGGCGGCTAGAGTGCGACGCATCTGTTCGCCTGAAACTGTTGAAGCAAAACTCCAGCAGCTGTAAAATATGTTCTGCGAAAACGGCTATCCAGAGCGATCCATCCTCCGGAATATTAGAGAGCGTGCCACAAAACCTGCTGTTGCAACTGCAGAGAAGAAAGACTTATTTCCAAGACTGCCTTTTCTAGGAGACGCAGTAAGTGAATTAATGAGACAAAGTCTCAGGTCAGCTCTCGCGAGTGCCTTCCCCGTGGCGAACTTGCGCGTGCTCTTCGCAACCTCCCCATACTGCAGTTAGGGGACGAAGACGTTATAAGCCACATCCATGTGTATTTATTCATTCGCCTACTCCTGTGGAGCGGGATATATTCGCCGTACAACGAGGCGTCTGAAAAAGAAAATACGCGAACACATGCCTGCCTGGCTAGGTAGAGATGAAAATCGATCGATTTTGAGTCCAATTCTCGCACATCTAATCGATGCGAACCACCACGCCGACGCTAAAGAAGCCTTTAAAGTTATCTACCGGGCACTGGCACACTACTCTAACGGCCTGCGCAAACGGGTGCTAGCCACAGCCGAAGCAGTGGCCATTCGACTAGCGAACACAGCACTCTGTTCTCAGTAGACGCAGACACAGGCAGTCTGTCTGTCCTGGCCGACTCCAGACGGTGATCGCACGCCGTCCAGACGCCCTGAGAGCACTCCGACGTATTTGATTAATATCATCTGGCTGTTTACGCCAGTCAAATGACAGGAAAAAATTAACTACGATTCGGCAGCATAAGTATAAATGTTAATGTAAATTGAAGGCGTTTTAGCACATTAAATCAAAATGCCTTGCAACATTATAATACTGGGTTACGTGGGGAGAACTGCGTTCGCAAGTACAAAGCGGGTGAGATGTGCAAGTTTAAGGCGTACAGTACGAGTTGGTAACAGTCAGGGAGACGAATTCGACGACTATTGATCATGGGGGTGGAGTTGGAGCAGGGTAGGAGAACGCGCAGGACTCTCAGGTTTAAACGGTGGTGGAGAAAACGCCGATGGCCTGGGGGAGGGAAAGTGGACCGCATATACCACCTTCAAGAGCTTGAGTTAGTCCACGCCGATGCGGGCAATAAGGCCGATTTCGAAGTGCTTGTCCTTGCGTAATAGGATTTGCTCTTGCTCGTCACAAGACCGGTCTAATAGCGTTCAGAAACTATCTACGCGGCCAAGTACAAAAGAACACGTGATCAAGTTAGGGCTAATATAAAACTTCAAAGAGCTCGGAAAGATGACTCGGAGCTCAGCTGTTCCTTGGTACAACCGTTGAACATAATCAATAACATTCATGTTGACTAGGCTTTGACGCGGCCTGAAAACATCTCCGGGGCTCCGAAACGAAGTGGCTAAAATAAGTTCGACAGCGGAGCGACGGAAGTTGGATCTTACAGAGGTAAGAGGACAGGTCAGATGGTCTCTCCACTATGCGGATCGGGAGTTTGAGCTGATGATAAAAACGTCCGACCAGATTATCTGATGAAGGACGGTATTCTGTCCTGCGCATGTGATATCGTCCGGGTGAGGTCGGTGGGGTTACCAAGATGTCTAGATTTGAGTAAGAGGGAGCAAATTGGCTATGAGATAGCGGTACGGACAAAAATAATAGTAAGGCTCATGCGTAAGTTTACAGTCGTTTTTAGCATATTAAAGCAAATTAGTCTATGTCGCTACATACCTTCCAGGTTAATAAGGAATTAGAATTCTGCAACCGTTCACGCTCCAGTTTTTACATGTCTCCAATATTAATTTGAAAGTTAAATCAGCGCTGATGGTTTGTATTACGACGGAACAAAAGTTCACTGTTTATGACTGTTAACAGGACATTTTGGCGGCGTACTTGTATGTGGCCTGCGCCGAATCTTTATTGCGCGAAGACATGAGAGTGCAGGTATATTTATCATGCGTCAATGAAAGACGCATGTTTATACTCACGTTAGTCCGGCACGCATTCCATGGTATCTGAGACAATCCTGTGCAGAAGAACCATTTTGTTTAAACACACTGGCAGTAGTTTATGATAATATGCGGTGTAGAGAAGGTGAAGATGCGATCACTGGAACAAAAAATTTATTGACCTGACGTTTCAGATTCCCATTCGAATCCATCATCAGTGACAGTCGCAGATAAGGGTAATGGTGGCACAAGGAGTGCAGTATTTATAGCACGTGGCTTCGTGGGACCATTTTCGCACTGTAATTAACAGCTCTCGCAATCACCGCTGGGATCGTAATCGATGCGAAGGTGGCTTGTCAGTCCGCGTCCGAGTCGTTAATTGTCGTGATTTCGTCATCCGTGTTGGATGCTGGTGTGACGATTGCTCGGCAAATTGGCTCACTGTCAATGGGACAATGGCTCTCCCCAACAAATTTTAAATGAAAACGTGGGCTACCTACATCCGAATGAGCTGTTTACTGATATCGACGTTAATCCTCTGTGGGCTTGCGTTTGGCAAAATAGTTGGTAGTCCACCTGTCGTACTCAGCACGGAAAACCAGAGGTGACTGCGTAGCAGTGAAGAGTCAACATTACACATTTTTCTGGCAAATTAACGTAACATCTGCAGTGTTTTAATGGCGTCTGAAAATAAATTCCATTAATTTCGGTAAAAAACTGTTTAATATCCTTAGTTTGCTTAACGGACGATTGGCAGCACATTGTCTCATTTCCAGGACCGATATTGAAAAAGAGCCTTCACATACCTTCCACCAGTGTTTCTGCTGTTGTATGGCGCAGATGCAACGACCATAGCCCCAAATTGTCCCCTCCTCAGCCTTCTTTATGTGGTTTGTGGCTTCTGAAAATCAAACCGAGTGCTGAAAAAATAACAGGGAATTATTCAGGGAATGACTTGGAGAGGAGCGTCTGGAACATGAATTGTCATGATGAACATGGAAATTGTGATGAGATTCTAAGTCAAGGGTACGGATGTGAGCTTGTTTCTCGTACCTGTGCTGGAAGTACAGTGAATATGTCTCAGTGTATACTGATAGATCACTGACTGAATTTTTTCGCCTGCGACTATCCTATGGTTATTCAGTTGGAGCTGGTGACGTTCCACTCAACTATCTACGTCAACATTCCGACCGAGTCTAAAAGGGTATGTTCTGGAGGGTTTTCCTCCAAGCTCAGGAATTATTTTCTGAAATCTCCAGCCTGAAGTAAGTACTAAAAAAGCGCAGGGGAGTCGTTGGGAAATTCCGCGGTCCGCAGAAACCCTAACAACTGCGTCAACCAGCGACTTGAAATCGAAAAAAACACGTGTCTGGACTTTTAATTAACATTCGTGTCCGGGGTCCCGCAAATAAATCGGCATTTCCTTACTACTCACTCTCTGTTGATTACATATGAATAGTATATGTTTACTGTGTTTAGTCTGAGGGATATCAGCTGAAATATTCACATCAATTTTTAAAAGAAATCGGGAAAGGCTTGACTGGAGGATTTTACCTCACGTTTAAACATTGTTTCGAGAAAATAACAAGGGATTTGAGCTTCACATAGGTCTTACGAAACTGAGGAAAGCCAACTGGGTGAAGTACATTTCACTGGCAATTGTCATTTGCCCAGATAGCGGATGTTATACCAGCTAAGTTTGCAAAATTAAATAAAACAACTGACACCTTTATAAACGTTCTGTTTGACGCAATGGGACAGGGCAGTTCCATAGTCAGTAGGAAGTTTTCAGTTTATGGTAGCGGGACGCCCACAGATCTCTTAACGGAGCTTACTCGCTTCGTTGCACTTTTAAGCTCGGTCTAGATCCCCGTATTAAGTCTCACCCATTAGTAATTTGTGCAGAGCGAGACTATCCACAGGGACATTCGGTAGTCTTACGTTGTGCTACTGGTTCAAAACTTGGCCAAGGTGCAATTCAATCTCTTCTCAATCAAAACGGGTATGTATACCTGCCGTGCAATTGCAAAGGCCCTTACAAATTATAGGATGTTCGCTTGAATTTCGCCTTGTATTTTCTTCTGCCGTGCAAAAACATAGTTCCAGTTATTCAAAAAAGAGTTTCATTTTCGACGCCCACGGAGACCTTTCCTTCCGAAAACCTATCCCTTATGTTGGTTCTTACTTCAACAGTTTATCTGTGGGACTATAACTTACCGACTAGCTGCAGTTACTGTGTGCTTATGTGTAAACTATCTTTTTTACTTATGACTTTTGAAAATACAATAGCCAGCATGTACCAACTGAGGAAGAATGTACTACAAATAAAAACCGTCCATTTTTTTCAGAAATCGCCAAATTAACAAAAACCACAATATACATCTAGGTAGGCTTACGCATAAAATCTGCAATAGAGTGAGACCCCGAAAATCGAAACACGCTATAACGAGAGTTTGCAAGAAATCGCACCGGGTACGCTGCGGAACTCCCTGCAGAGCCAAGTTCCTGACATATGCGTCATGCAGCAGCACAAGGCGAGCGATCCTCGGGTCCGAACTTTAAATTTTTACTTTGTGTATGGTAAGTCGATTAACATCTACATGCCACTGACTCCCTGTTGGCAGGCTGTGGATAGCAAGCAGTTATTCCACTAACACTGATGGATTTCAGATCACCTATTCACCGTTACAAAATGAATTTAAAAGGCTTGGCCCGAGAAGCTTTTGCCTTCATTATTTGCTTTTTAAAAAAAACTAGTCGGCCAAAATATAAAAAAACTTGCATGAGAAGGCACATTTTCAGTGACGGCTGTTCTTTAAATAGAAAACAAAAGTAATGCCTGCTATGTCTCGATAAAAATACTTCGCAAAAACCATTTTGAAGTATTACATTTATGACCGCGTGTACTCGAATACTATTCTGCAAGTATGTGGATCGGCTGCTAAGCCTTATTAAGAGGGATGCATAGCCAAGTTTCTCGCAAGAATTTTACTGAGTGTTGAAAACCCTATGGGACTTTCTGCGAAAAAAACGTCGCGGATTTTCCAAGTCTAGGTGATCTATATTGGTCACATAAATTGGGTCTTCTTGTTATTAAAAGAACACATCCTACGCGAAGAAGAAAAGATCCTGTGAACGGCCGCCTTTCCCTCTTATTTGTAAAAATCACTCTGGTCCGACAAAGTGGGTCCCCTGTGGTGGATGTTTCCCCGGTTTCAGGACGGTCAGCACGGATTTCTAACCCAAAGCAGTCTGCACCTGGCTGTCAGCTGGGTTTTTTCGGTCGTGATTAGTGAAAACACGCATAGGCAGCTGCATTCCAGGTTGTCATCGAACAATCAGTTTTTTGAAAAAGCCTTTTTTGACTGGAAGATGATGTTTTCTCTGAGAATTGTAGGGACTTACCTGGTTGCCCTATTTTCGCCTTCCACCCCTGCAAACCAAGTCTGTTTATGAGGCTTTAGTTGCTACGTTCGGGGACACCCTGCATTAACTTCTTATGCGATTTTGCCGATCCTTGCAAGTGATGGCGCCCATGAATCGCAAACAGGCAATGGACGCTCAAGGTTAGGATTGCAGCTATTCCGAATTGAGCGCCTTCGTGTGGCAAAGCAATTACGAAAGTGGACTTAGACCTCTGAACTATCCGAGTGGTAACGCGTGGGCTTTGGGAAAAGCCGATATTTTAATGGCTCTGTAATGTATTTAAAATAGAAACTTATTATGAAGTGACAAAATTAACGCCCTTTTACACCGCCTCAGGGATGGGGTTGGATTAAGTTTGTGTGCAATAACTTGAATACAGACATTTCAAATTTTGTCCAAAAGCATAAAGCGAGACAAAGCACTGTGCTTTCTAACCCTCGATGTCATGATGGCCACCACAGAGAATTGCGATGTAGATGCGCTTGATCACCAAGAGGGCCAGATTGACTAACGTCTCGCGTTAATCAGACTGCGTGGAGTTCGCGTGAGGCCTTGAAAACTGTCGTACACAGGGTGTTGGACATCACGCCAAGGCGCAGGCCTCACGTGGCGCCAGTCTCAGGACTAGACAGCGGGCGGGATCGGACAGTCGAATGGGGAAGAGAAATGAAAGAGGAAGTAAGGTCTATACTGGGCAGTCAATCCTCAAGACACATCAGCACATTCCTCTGTAGAGACAGTCAAGACACGTCCATATGTTTCATGTTACACTAAACGTAGTGGCTTGGATGGCTGCCATATGACATAGTAACTCGGTCTTCTTCTCCGGACCAAGATTTGGGCTCAATGGTTCCTCCTCAGTGTGGTCTCAATGACGCTCCCCGCATGTGAGATCCGAGCCGCTGTCTCTGAAATCACGGTACATTCTGCGGTGAATCAGGTCGTGTGTGGCACCGGTTCAGTACTGGCTACCATGTAATGTATTTCAAAGTTGTATCCTTCAAAGGCACGGTAACGTGATTTTTTGCGGAATGTAGTTTTACCCAGCGTTTGATTTACAGTCCAAAAGAACATCGACTTACGTTGCTCACCTATGTTTCATTGCATAATTCCAGTCCAGTTCCATGAGATCTATTTGCGAAAATGCGCGCTGGCTCTGAAAATCATGTAGTCAACCTTTCTGAAACTTAAAATCCAGTGGAAGGGAGTATTTCGATTTCTTTGAAGTTTCTTAATTATTGTATCTTTTGAATGATAGTTTTCATTTTACGTAAACTTCTTCCGAAATACAGTTTACTAAACGTCTTCATTGTCACTTGAAAAGTCCTTCAGATAGCTATAGAATATCCACTGACCATCCAATCTTGAAAGTTTTGTGGGTTTGGCAGCTTGAGAACCCGCAAAATGTATGTTGGTAATGTCAGTCTGCCTCTACTATTAGCCCTACTGCGGCTGCTGGAGGGGCCTCCGGAAACCACGGGACGAATATGTTCCCTAACGCATAGGGCAACACCCGCATTATTGGCGCCTGCCCAGTAAAGAATGGCCGTTTAATCGTAGAAACAATACACTCAGATGAGTCATGCGTTAATCAGCACTGGAATGTCGATTGTAACATATAAATTGCTCAAGGACAAATGAAAGAGATCAGAGCAATTGCCGAGGGGACGGCGGGATGGATTTGACGCGCATTGGCCCAGGTTTCGATTAACCGCAGAATCACTTAGCCGACAGGATTGAAAGGTTAACTGGTTTAGTACGTGAATTAAAAGTCTCACGACGAGCTGGGGAACCAGCTTTGAGAGTTTACGCAGTAAAGGCTATTTTGTTCCCAACGAATCTGACCTATTTCAAATACATATACATGTAACGATATGCGTAAAGATTCGAGGTCCAGACATTGTATCGCGAAGAACACGAAGAAAACGTCAGCCGGTTGATTGATCGATCGTTGCTGTTCGTGTGAGCAGCATTCAACTTCGCGGGCGCATCGGTGAGACAGTGCTCGGCTTTTGTCACATGACATCTGGCCCCCAACTCCGCTCTTTTCCGTGATCGTTGACTCTCGACCCCGCGTGATCGCTTGCATTACTGATCCTGTCCGGACTGATCCGAGCCTTGTACGCAGCGCCTGGGGCGCTCGACTGTCGTCATGGATAAGGCTGATTACTGCACCAAACTAGGCAACCTCCTGATGGATAAGGAAGCTTATGCGCCATCGACCGTCAGCGAGTTTAAAAAGCTCGTAAACAGCATAAACAATACGATCGTCAAGTTGAGGAAGGCGGGAGCTCTTACGAGAAGGGAAGCGTTGGCCGCAAAAGCCAGTGATGCCGCGATGACGCGCTTTTACGTCCTACCAACGGTCCACAAGCAGGGGGTTCCACTACGTCCCATCGTCTCCTTATGTGGTACCCCAACCTTTGGGCTGTCAAAGTGGCTGTACCAACGACTTTGTTTCCTTACGAAGGATTCGGAGTGGACAGTGAATTAGGCTGAAGAGTCCTTGACGCGCATCAAACATCTCGAAGTGGAGGCATATGAGGTGATGGTGTCATTTGACGTGATCTCATTTTTCACCTCCATCCCACCCGCGCTGGCTATCGACACTATTGATGGCTTTCTCCGGGAAAGTATGAGACCGGCCAACAGCTTAAACGAGAACACATCGTCGAGCTCCTAGAACTATGTCTTAAGACCTTCTTTACATTCAACGGCCAAGACTACGAGCAAAAGAAGGGGACACCGATGGGCTCGCCTCTCTCTGGACTAATTGCCGAAGCAGTTTTGCAGAGGCTCGAGCAGCTGGTCTTCAGCTCGTACTCCCCGAAATTTTGGGTCAGATACGTCGACGACACGTTCGTTGTAATAAAGAGAAGCGAGGTGAAGGCTTTCAAGGCATTATTGAACTCAATCTTTCCCGACATTCAGTTTACGATGGAAGAGGAAGTCAACAATCAGTTGCCCTTCCTGGACGCACAAGTTACGAGATTTACAGACGGTATACCGTAAGGCCACAAATACTAGGCATATCCTCCACTTCCGAAGCAACCGACCTGTCGGTCATAAACGCAGTTGTGTCAGAACTCTCTTTCAACGTGTTTAAACAATCAGTAGCGACGACAGTGGGAGGAAGGAGGAGATGTATTACTTGCAGGCCCTTTTAAAAGCCAACGGCTACTCGAAGTCCTTCATATGCAATTGTTTCAAAAAGCCTCATTTTGAACGGTTGAGTGGAGAAAAGCCCAAGTTCTGGCTCTCAATACCCTATGTGAAGAACGTATCAGAGGCGATGGCGAGAATCCTGAAACCTTTTGGGATTGGCGTGGCTCATTAACCAGAATGCACCATCAGACAGCAAATCATGAAGTCCAGAGACCGGCTACCAACAACGGAACAGTCGGCGGTGGTCTACAGCATGCCGTGCTTAAATTGCAATGCAAGGTATATTGGTGAAACGGGCAAACGCCTCGGTACAAGATTGCACGAACACCAACTTGCAATTAACCGCAATGACAAGCTGTCTTTGGTCTGTGGCCACATACAAGAATTGAACCACGATTTTGCCTTTGAGAATGCGAGGGTAAATGCTCGAGCCAATGAGAGTGTGGCCAGACTGATGCAGAAAAGTAGGTCCCCGACTGGCACACTCAAACGAACTGTAGATCTACATCCCGCCTACCAGGCGCTGCGTACAAGGCTCGGATCAGTCCCGGCGGGCCAGTAAGGCAAGCAATCACGCGGGGCCGAGAGTCAACGCTCACGGAAAAGAGCGGAGTTGGGGGCCAGAGGTAATGTGACCAAAGCCGAGCACTGTCTCACCGATGCGCCCGCGAAGCTGAATGCTGCTCACATGAACAGCAACGATCGATTAGTCAACCGGCTGACGTATGAGAGGCCAAGCGGCACGTTGATTTGACTACAATTACGCAGACCCCGAAGGGAACAAATGTCACGGAGGCCTGTCAGCGGTCAGCCCCGGGGAGCTCTAAGCCAGTCAGCAGCAAACAGACAGGTCAAAGTTCGTGCGTCAAGCACGGCTATAATACGAGGCAGGCGGCAAGACTGAACAACTCAAGACCGGCAGGAGCGACAAGTACGCTTCTCTGATGATGCAAACGAGGAAGTTTCCGAAACGTCAATTCGAATACAATATTGTCCATGAATTCGCCCTCTCTTCTTCTTAGTCTTCTTCGGGAGATGCTGAACGCGATATACAGGTATATATTGGAAGGCAGGCTTACCAAGAAATATAGTCAGTTTAAGTCAGTTTATTAAGGGAATGAGGCTTTCGCCCTTGAGCTCCCTATTCATATCGATAAACAGAAATAAAGTCATCAATTACATCAGCAAATGCGAAAAGGTATGAAGTTAGCGATAAGTGTGAGCTAAGTGCAAACCGCCGCCGCTAAAACAATCATTATTGTATGTACAGTAGGTTCTCAACAAGTGAGCGTCTAGTCTGCACTTAAAGGATTTGACACTTTCGGAAAGAACGACGGCATCAGGGAGTCCATTCCATGCCCCGATGACCCTGTGAGAGAAGGCGTTCCGTCGGACGTCCGAATGAGCCCGCTTCCTTTGCAGTTTGAAGGGACGACCACGCAGACAGTCAGTCCGGGCCAATTCAAAAAATTCATCAAAGTCTAGGGCACACTCACGGCTTCTGACGATCCTGTAGGTTTGAATGAGATCGCCGCGCAGTTGACTGTAATTTAGAGGAAACAGATTTAGTTCGGTCAGCCTGGTTTCGTAAGGCAAATGATGAAGATCCTTGACCATCTTCGTAGCTATCGCCTGTACTCTTTCCAGTCGCTGATAATCTTTCTTTAACCACGGTCGCCAGGCCTGGACTGCATACTCTAAGTGAGACCGGACGAATGCCCCATAGGTTTTTCCGAACAGCTCCTTGTCGATCTGCACAAATCCTCGCCTCAGCGCAAATAACACCCTTATCGCACTTTTGGCTGCCCTTTGACACTGAAGATGGTTTCAGTGAGGAGGTCATTAGGACTCCCAGGTCTTTCTGTTCCACAACATTTGAAAGGGGCTGACCATCAAGGATGTATTGAAAGGAATCGTCCTCCTTACTGGTCCGTCTGGTGCGGAGTCTCAGGACCACACATTTGTCCACATTAAAATTGAGGAGCCAGCGAGCTGACCAACTGTTTAGGCGGTTGAGACTGTCTTGAAGCGCGTACCTGTCTGCATCAGATCTGATGGGTCTCCACAGCTTAACATCGTCAGCAAACATGATGGCGTTGCATCCCAGGTCGTCGACGCAGTCGTTAATGAGTATGAGTATAAACACGTTCTTTGGGAAAACAGACAAATTTATAAGGCATACTCTTGACACCGGTCCCCCATGTCATCGTCAGACTTGAGTAAATATGCAGAAAACAATTAACATTTCAAAAGTGCAGAAAAATCAATAGTCGTTGGGTATTTGTGCCAGTAAATGGTCGCCACGTACGTCATTCTGTATTGATTGGCTCTCGTCTCATCCTTTTTTCCCTGAGATTTCTGTACATGCCATCTAACTCAATGTGCCGATTGATGCATGATTCATCGGAATGTATGGCTTCAAGGAATTCGCGGCCTTTTTGATGGACAAACTCCGACGATGTATTTGCAGTAGATGTGCTCACTCATGAAATGCCAACTGAAATTCCGCAATACGCTTTCGGTTGGAAAAGATTAACGAAGTACGGTTGTAGAACTAATCATCATGCAGCATAACTCTATAATAATTCACTTACCTGAGAATGCCCGCTTTCGAATGAACTTCTTTTCGGCCGCATGCAAAAACTATACTCCGCAAAAATGACTGCTTGAGTAGTATATTTTTCTCTCATTGATTTCAATGTCCCTATAAAGCCAAACAGATTTCACAGAAAATGCACATGAAAACATCCATTTTATTACTCAGTTAATAGAAACTTACGTCTTCCTTAAATTTTATGCTTAAAGGAAGGGTATAATTCGGTTTTATAAAAGCTTTTCTAATCCTTGAATAATTTGGAAACCGATCTGCCGTTATACTTTTATTTAGGGTTTCCAAATTACAACTTGTGTGTTTCCCGTGTATAAAAAATCATGCATTTCTAGAAGCTACTAAGGGGGTTCCTATAATTTAGCAGTGGACTTAAACCGTATTGTAAACTGTGCAGTTGCAGTTTGTCCGAAGGTGTCAAACATGTCTAACTGGTGCCCAGAATGTCAGTTAACATTGTGGACACGTTGAAGTCGGTTGGGCGTTAGCGTTGTGAGGGGCGGCGGCAGTTGAAGTTTGCGTGTATCACGTTTGGCTTTGGCGGGGGTGATGCGGTTGGCTTCGTAGATGGCTGCACCGGTCTTCACTGCCCTCCTCCACGTAGGTCGGTCCCGAGAGAGGTCTTCTCAGCTCGCCGGGTTGATCTGGAGGCGCTTCAGAGAGGTTTTCAGAGTGCCCTTGTAGCACCTGATTTGACCTCCATGTCGTCATGATCCCCTCGCGACATTTGCATGGGAGTGTCGTTTGGGTAGCCTACGTCGTCCATCCGTATGAGGTGGCCGCTACAGCGTAATTGTAGTTGTCTCAACATAGCGTAGATTCTGAGGGATCCCGTCCGCTCCAGTACGTCCGTGTCTGTGATCTGGTCCTGCCACCTCAGTTTTAATATCCGTCGGATACAGCTGAGGTGGAAGTAGCTGAGTCAGCGTTCTTCCTTCATGTAAACCGTCTTGGTCTCTGTTCCACGCTGCAAACTCGGCAGGATGACATACTAGTACATTTTCAGTTCCACGCCGAGTTAAAGACCGTGACGATTCCAAATTGTGTTTTGAAGACGACCAAGGGCTTGACTGGTCTTTAAGACCTGACAGGTCACTTCATCGTCGATTTTGGTGCTGCAGGAGAGGTTGTTGCCCAGATACGTGAAGTTGTCCACCACTTGTAGTTAGGTTCCGTTCACGCTGATTTGCGGCGCAATGTAGGCAATGTTGGGTGGCGGTTGGTGCATGAACCATCGTCTTCCCCCTGTTGATGTTCAGGCCGAAGTTCTCGCAGGCAAAGGGGAAGAGATCCATGCTCCTTTGCATGTCTCCTTCAGTAGTTGCGTTGGGGGCGCAGTCATCGGCGAACGGAGGTTCCTGGAAAGTGGTTGTGAAGACAAGCGATTGAAAGTGGTTGAAAAGTTGGCCGTCCATCCTGTAAGCAATTCGGACCTCCGGACTTTCGTCACGGTAGATGTCCATCAGCATGGCAAAGTACGTGAGACTGAAGAGTGTAGTCACGAGAACGCAGCCCTGCTTCTCTCTGTCGGTTACTGCAAGTACCTTTGAGACAGCTCCATTGTCAGTGACTCGCGCCCTCATGCCATCGTGGAGCTGGCGCACCATCTGAGTGAATCATTCGGGCCAACCAAGTTCCTGTATAGTTTTCCACAGTCTTTTGCAATTCACCATGTCGAAGGCCTTCATCAGATCCCCGAGGGTAGAGTAAAGGTGGGTCCGCATCTCGTGACACTTCTCCTGAAGTTGGCGAGCGACGAAGATCTTGTTCGTTATCCCACGATGACGACGGAAGCCACGCTGGCTTTCCGGCGGGAAACCTTGTTCCAGATGCTTGTTCAGACGGTTCAGCGGGGAAATTCCAGGGTGGTTGTCGCGGATTTGGCGGTTTCCTTTCCACCCGTAGAGGTTCACGTTTGTGGCGCCCATAAAACCCTGCGGGACTTCTCCTCGACACCACGTCTCCTGGAAGATTATTCGTGGGTTGGGAACCATCATGTTTGTAAATCTCCGTAGGGGTCGCGTCTGATCTAGGCGCTTTCTCCGGGAGCTTCTACAAGGCCCTGATGATTTCGTAGAGAGAGTTCGGGTGGTCTAGGTCGGTGTTGGTCTCCACTTTGGGCAGACCAGCGATGGAGTCGCCAGCAATGGTGGAGGGGCGGTTGAGGACGGTGCGGAAGTGCTAGGCCCATCGCTGTAGAATTTGTGTTTTTGCAGTGAGTAGGGTACTTCTGTTGGCGCTGAGAAGAGCCACAGTTACTTTGGTTGGCAGACCGTAGGCAGCTTTGACCGCGGCGAATTAGTTCTTCCATTCGCCACGGTCCGCATACCCTTCGATCTCCTCGGCCTTGCGAGCCGTCTAGACGTTTTGTATCTCCAACAGCCGCTGTTGCACAAGGTGGCGACTGCGGTAGAGGGCTGTTTTCTTTCGACGTTGGGACGAATGAAGTAGGCTTTGTGCGGTCGGTTCTTCTCGGCTAGCAGGTTGCTGATGGCGGCGTCGTTGTCGTCGAACCAGTCCTATTGTTGGCAACGTGCGCGACCGAGGAAAGCCAGGCACGTCTACTGGATTGTGCCTGGGAGTTGGTGTCATCGGTCCTTTACGGAGGCGTTCTCCTCGGTGGCATCAGTCTCTGGAAGACAAGGTAGCCGCTGAGCTAGCTCTTTGCTGAAGTGGAGATGATTAGCATGCAAAGACGACAAAGCAGCATTCGGTTTACCTGATGATTGCTTGCCTTGAGCTCTCCTGCGAGGCTACATGCGAACCTGCATCTTTGAGATGGAGATGATCCCTCGATCCATCAGCACCCGGGATAGCTTTTTTCACTATTGTGCCCGCCGGTCTCGCCTCCGGACTAGGACGTAGTCCAGCAGGTGCTACTGACGTGACTGAGGATGCATCCAGGTGGCCTTCTCTCACATAGGATGGCGGAAGAAGGTGTTCGTCATGATGAGTCGGTATTCTGTGCAGGTTCTTAGAATGAGCAGGCCGTTTTCATTGGGGCCGTCGAGACTGTGGGGACCCAACACTCATCTCCAGGCACCATAGTCTATGCCGACGCGGGCGTTGAAGTCGCCAAAGGACAATTAACTTATTCGCCTTCTACACAAACGCCAGGAGGGCATGCAGGTCGACGTAGAATTTGTCCCAAGCGACGTCGGGGCTTGTCATCGGGGGACGTAGACGCTGATGATGATGGCGAATTTGCATCCCTGGAGAGGCAGGCGGAGGCTCATCAGACGATCGTTGAGGCCCTCCGTCAGATAGGGCAGTCGTCCCACGATGCCGTTCCGGATGGCAAAGCGACGCCCGTGTTCCGTCGCTCTGGCTTGGGGCGGCCGCTCCAGAGGAATGTGCAACCGGCATCAACCTCCTCCAATTGGCCTTGCTCGGAGAAATGGATCTCGCGGAGGGCATCGATGTCCACTTGTAGCGCGCCAGTTCCCGAGCCCCTAGCGTCGTCTTCTGTTCTAGTCGGTTGCCCCTGTGATTGTCTAAAAGGGAAGGAGCATTCCAGGCTGCCAGCGTGAGCGAACTAACCCTACCAGTCTGCCGAGTGTGGCGGCGGGGAGGTGGGGGAAGAGAGAGCGTGGCGCTTCGATTTTGATTGTTTCGACCTTGAGTTTTGCGTCTGCGACCATGGTCGGCCTGCAGACGACATGGTTTCCCAGCATTTGTTTAAGGCACCTTTTCTATCCCCTTCCCCATCGTGGGCGTGGGCGTTTGTCCCAGACGGCTGCCGAGCGCCACTATGAGCGATGTCTTTTGTTTAATGGGCGAAATATCCAAGTTAACCTGGTCCTGCCTACGACATTGCCGGTGGACTTGAAGGGGTGAAGGGTAGAGGAGGGTAGAGAGAGAGGGGATGGAGAGCTTCTCCGTCCCTCTCTAGGCTAAACTGGCTGCAGAAATTTCAGCGGTGAGCAGGCAAATTCAGCAGAACGGCATTTATTAGAAGAAGAAAATTGGCTCTCCGGAACAGGTTTATTTAACTGCTTACAAAGTCCTACGTCATCACAACCGTAGAGCTCAGGACCAAACAACCACACCGAACATAAGAAGACAGCACGCAGATAGCCCGACGCTGAGCTTACTCGGTGAGGAAGAACAAGAACCGCCAGACCGACAGTTAAATAAACCTGTTCCGGAGAGCCAATTTTCTTCTTCTAATAATCTTCCCGGATCTCTAAACTTTTCCAATCAGAACGGCATTTAGCTTACAATAAGGAGAGGCGTGAACAATTAGACAAAAAGCAGGCAGGCAAGAACAGGAAAAAGCAAAGGCAACAAAGAAAATCCAACAGAACAGCATTCATTTTTTAACAAGTACAGACACAGACAGACAGACAGAGAGCAGACGAGCACGAACAAGCAAAAGCAAAATACAACAGAGGAACATTCGCATACCTGGAGGCTCACTTACCTTTTGGCCTCCTACTGTGTTCCAGACGGAGCCGCGTTTCGGCGATGCCGATGCGGTGATCCAGCCGGTCAACCGAGATTACCATGTACGAATATACACACAAGGATACCCTCACCTGGTTTAGCTCTCCGGTCGAGGCGGTTACCGGATTGTAGCTATTAGGCAGAGTCTAGCTTCGGGGAGCCAATTGTGAGAGTTTGATGCCAGCAAGTGGAAGTTAGGCAGAGTCTACACCTGCAACCAACGAGATACCTACTGCGTCCGCCACGTGGACCCCCGCTAAACATCCCTTAATCCCAACAACAAGTAATAAAGACCCAAATAACAGTGCCTGAACCATCTGTTACTCCCACAGCCCGTCATGTTCCAGCCTCGGGAATGGAAGGCTTACAGTTTCAGTCCTGATTAACTTTTTATTCAAACAATGCGTTCTGTAGTAACTAATGACTTGTTCCTTATCGGCTGCAATCGTAATGTGTCCAGGCAGATGTTATGTAATCAGAAGACTGTAGCAGTTCTCGTTACTTCTCCGTAACACAAACTGCTCTGATATAGTATGCTTTAAAAATGCCTGAATAATTAAGAACCCAAACTTGATCTAGTTTTCTACTCAGGCTAACAGTTTGTGATTCATTTGCTAACCCAAATTTGACTGGTGTCAACAGACCATGAACGTTAATTCTGTTCCGTAAAGGATAGGTCAGTGTATTTTCTGCAAGCTAACAATAGCATTAGTCAACTGGACCTTAGTACGCGTCAACTGGTACCCCTTCACATAAAGGTTCTAATCGTGGCTTGTTTATGCGTTTGGCCTAATTCCTGTAAAGCAGATAGTTTTTGGTCAAAGGGTCTGAAAGCCTGTGCCATGCCAGCATCAGCAAACCATGGCCCTCGCAGCCTGGTATGAGCTGGCAGATCCCTGACATCTGGCTCCTTGCCCTTGCGCTTGCGCTCACGCTGAATATACCAGTGGTGGGAATGACTGCCCAGTCCTTATATTTGACCTTCTGACCCCTATTGGGTTGTTGTTGTTGTTGTTGTTGGTGGTGGTGAAATATCCTGGTCACGTGTATGTTGTGGACCAGGGAGTGTGGTGGCACGCCTGGCTGCGGGTTCAACGTGCCAGCCACCTGCCCCCCCTCACGCCTCTGGTCTTCTTCACTCTGTGTTGACACCAGGTCTAGGTGGTGAGTGTGGAGGGTGGAGTGCGATAGATGCTGCGAAAGTCTACTATCACTATAAACTAATTTACGCGCAAGTCACCCTGCCTGCTGCACCTTACTGTGTAGTACACGGTGGGCATCGTCTTAATTGTCGGTCGAACTGTCGTACACACTGCACTGATGCAAGACAGGGCTTTTAAAGAGACTGATAAATCTTCGTTAATGCCGAACCATTTGCGGCGGTCTATAACAGCGACTTGCAATCACTGTCATTTGCCTGTCCACTGCATTTGTGCTGCTACTTACGTCAGTGTCCTGCCGCATTCTGAACCATAAAGAACAAACGATCACGATCCTTAGATCATCACCGTCTAGGACGTTTGTCATACAGAACTATTTGATTGTTTTTCACCGATTGGGTTACCGGACTAGCTCGTCTCTTTCTACTTCGGGACTCTATCTAGAAACCTGCAGGCAGTCGTACAGCATTTGGTAATATGGACAGGAGATATCCAACAAAATCTAGGGATACCGGGATGCCCATTTCTGGTTTATTAGCCGTCTTTTGTCAGTTTTATCCCGCCCCACGTTTTGGGAACTCCTAAGGATCGAGACTGTATTCTTTTGGTTATGGAAGATGGGCATCCCAAGAAACATAATTCGAAGAAGAATGAGTCCTTTGGGAAAATGAACAAACTTTATTTCGTAAATTTTCGAGTCTGGTTCCCCAGCTCGTCTTCAGACGTGTAGTAAGTGTGAAGAAACAGTCAAAATTTAAACAATGCCGAAAAAATCGATATTGCTCTGTCATGGCTGAGGATGGGTTAATGTTCTGGGCTGATGTCCCGCCTTGATTGGCTATTACCTTTTCCATTTTTCTTTGAGATTTGTGTACATGGTATCGAGGTCGATGCGTCGATTGATGCATGAATCATCAGAGTGAATGGCCTCTAGGAATTATTGGCCTTTCTTATATGGGCAGGAACCGACAATGCGTGTTTTATCCCAAGCGAATTTGTGCCCAGTTTCAAGAGTATGCATGGCGACTTGGGATAAAGTGTCAGTAAGTCCAACCCTTTAACCAATGAGCCTCAGACTTTTTGCCCTGTCGATTATGCTTGGAAATATTAACCATGTCAAAGCGTTTGTCGACCAGCCCAATTTTTGAAATGTGCATCATTTCGCAAGACAGGTCTTAGGAGTTTTTTTATTTCTGGTGTAGCGTGGCAATCTGTCCTGATTACTGGATAGAATGCGGCAGCGCGAGTGATCAAACCGGAACGATCAATTTATTATCGGAAAGGACTAATTACGAAATAAAACATTAGCCACAGTTTTTGGTTAATCATTTTCTGTGATTGCTTAATTTGGCGTTACGGCAGACTACGAGCTGATTTAGTTCTGTGAATTTAAGCAGGTAAAAACAGGTCCTTTTTAAAGAAGCCGGACCTGTCTCTAACGCAGTAACCCTGTGCTGTCAGTATTTTCTGAATGTTAAAAGTTGCCTCTACCACGTGCCACTGAGTAAGGAACATTCTTGCAAGGTTTTGGGAATTTTATGTGTAACTGAAAAAAATACTAGTGAATACTTACAAGAAGCAGCTGAAAGGCGACTTTATGGTCAAAAATCAGCCCCAGACAAGCCTATCTCCTTTTAAGCTCCTCAAAATAGTTCAGATCCCGTTTGCTGTTTCTATTTTATAAGTAACCCAAAACATTGAAGATGACGTTTTACCTGTGGTTTCTCATGACATATTCAGATCTCCCAAAAAACTTATTAATAAAGTGAGACTGGCGGTCATCTGGTGGGTTTTAGACTGGCAGCTTTTGCAAGCCTACTTCGAAAATCATCTAATAGCCCTAGGATTGGGGGATTCCTTGCTTTGTAGTAGGCTGAGAGGTTAGTGTGAACAAAATATAATAAAACCTATAGTTTCCGACCCGGTCCCCATGGCTCAGGTGGTTAGGCGTTGTCCGTACACTAGTCGTGCATTTGCTTCCGTGGGTTCTAACCCCAACGGCTTCGCGGAGTTTTCAACAGTCGAGTGGAAGCACTATGCAAATCGGTCTATTTTACAAGTTTCCCGACAAGATAATAGAGCAACTTTTGGTTGGGATTTATAACGAAAAACTTAGCATAATCGTGTTGGTAATTAACTTAAGTCCCTCCGGTCTTTTTAGAAAAAACTAACACCTATAGATTCGATCATTATTGTAAATGGAGTGCAGTAGTTAATCTCATGTGAAACGGTATGTCCAAACTGTGAGTTGAACACTCATGAACAGCAACAGTCTCGAAACTGTCTTTCAGCAGAACACAAGTATTCAGGCTGTGCTATGTATTAGGCTTGCCTTTTGCGAAACAAAAGCACGCTATGCGCTAAAGTTCCGTCTCCACAAAGCGTACTTCTGCTAGATAACCGTATGAGCACACTCGACATCCAAAAATACACACGCAAAGGACAGGAGGCTTCTAGCAGACACTGGAAAGTGAACTTTTACGATGTCAGACTAACCACTGTCTGGTTTACAAAATGCATACTGCTTTCAGCGCTATTGAGGAGCAGTGTGGATTTCTTCCATTTCATGTGAGCTCTAGTATGTCCACGGTGCACTTGCTTTCCGTTTTGCAGTCATGTCAAATACTGATTGGACGAAGTAGTTGTTAGAACTAATTGTTTAATGCTCTAATATTAGGGCATCACATAGGCCTTTGCAGGGATGGCTGTATCTGTAGCACAGAATGAATAAAAGTATACTTTACCTTTCGGAATCTTGCTTGAAATTTTAGCTCATATTCATTCCTCAACGAGGAACTAGACGACAGAACAAGCAAATAAGGACCTCCTTGTTGCACAACGGTTTTGTGTTTAATTTCCATGGAGTTTGGTGTTAGGGTCAAGATTAGTGTTAAGGTCAAGGCAAGGTTTGAGGTCAAAGTTAGGGAATGGTTGGGGTTAGGGTTAAGGTTTGCGGTAGGACACGGGAAAATCGCCCTTTCCGAAATTTAGGCCTAGGCTACCTTTTTCACAGAGGGTTCCTCTTCCATTGTCTTACTGAATAAACTTATCAAAATGAACACAAGCAAGCATGAGCCGCATGTTATGACCGGCTCATCAGTCAGTGCATTCGTGTCCACTGATGCGTGACCCATCGGGCCTATATCTTGTTGCTTTAGTCTATTTTCGATTCTAGCTGGTTAAGATACCTTCAAGAAATCCGTGAAGCGCTTCTTGTTTGGGTCCCTGCAACCGCCTTAATTAGTCGGTATGCGATCTCAGGATATGTTTACCAAAATTCCAAAATGCGTTTTTGGCTTAGGAAGGTTTACGCAAGTGGAGTTGTAATATTGACTGACTTGCGGCATGAGCTCTACTATTTCAGGCGTGTCAGAATTTTGAATGTAAGTCTATTCGGCCACCCACGAAAACCGTACATAATAACCAGATGATTACATAGGCAGTATGCACTTCCCCTATCGATTTTCGATGTCTTTGTAAAGGCAAATATATTTTTTTAGAAATCTTCCATAAAGATATTAATTCTTCTGAACAGATGGTAGCAAATCACGCTTTCTTCATGTTTTACACGTAAATGTGGCTTTTTTAAATAAAAGTTTATCAACCCTCGGACGATTTTGTACTCGGCTTGCAGATGCATCTTTGTCTAGGGTTTGCAGTTTTCGAAGTGTACGTTTTCCGGAAAAGGAAAAGCCCGCATTTCTTTATGCCATTAGACAAATACCGTGTAGGACAGAATGTTGTTACTGACAAAGACAAGGGAGAATGGAGGGCCATTTCTGGCTTATTGGCCGTTGTCAGGCAGTCATACCTAACCCCGAAGTGTAAACACCTAGGGCTCGAACGCGCGATCTATTAGTTAGAAGTCCATTGGCTCGCACTTCGGGGTTGGGTATGACTGGCTGACGACGGCTTATAAGCCAGAAATGGCCATTCCAGTCTCCCTTGCTTTGGTTGGTAATAACATTCTGCCTATGTCATGCGCCGCAGTACGGCTGCTGGTTCGGCTCGAGAGAGAGAGTCCATAAGGCACAACGGGACAAGTTAGTTCCGCAAAAACGATCAGTGAGCGTCCCTCTACCACCGTGTGTGGCCCATAAACTGTTGCAACGAATGCGGATTATGTTGTATACTGAATGAGGAGTGTTATCAAACAGAAAGATATGATGCTATTCGATTGGACACTACGTGCACCTAAATTATCATATCTGTAAATCGTTTAAAAACCTAAAGATGCCATTGTTTAAGTACATGAGTTGAAAAAGACAGTAATTGCTAACGAGAGCATCGGAAACCAATGGAGAACATGAATACTGCATAAGCCGTCATTTTCTACCGAGTGCGGTTTCGGCCAGCGATCGAAAAAAGGGAATTCAAAAGGCAACATTCTGTGGCGTATGAAATTTCACGGGACTACGCCAAAAGTTAGTCGATGTTGCAACGCCACTTAAGTAATCCTTTCCAATCGAAAACGCATTTCAGACTTTCGGTTAACATTTCGTGAAACTGGTCACTCAATGTATTTACTTGCCCGGTCTATAGTTGAAATAAATCGGCTAAGAATGTAAAAGTTGAGATTTGATTGCCTTCTTCATGAAGAGTCCTTGTTCGTAAATGACTTAAAAATTATCAAAGATTGCTACATAAGGTTTGAAGAACTGGCGTTTACACCAGCTCCTCGACGTCCTAAGGGAGATGCAGTTGGTACATGAGCACTCTGCATGCGGGGCTGGAAAGGTCGATGACGGCCATATTTGGCCTCTTTAAAAGATTGGTTTTAGCAGGGTAAAATTCAAAAAAACTATGAATAGCGATGGTGATCACCTGTCCTTTCGCCTGTCTGCTACATAGTGGCGTACAGAGATTGAACGGTCTAATACGATGTTAGCCAAAATGCTGAAATGCGTTTTCGATTAGGAAGAACTACTTAGGTGAGGTTGTGATACTGATTATCTTGCGGCATAATCCTATTGCTTTTCATAATTTGCAGGATGTCGGCTCGTGAATGCTATTCTCCCCGACCTCTTGTAAAAACGGCACCTGATGAAAATGGTTTTTTAATTTGGTATTTTTTTAACACTGATTTTGATGCAAAATTTATTTTATAGCAAACATGCATGAAATGTTTCTCCTGTACTTAATCGATGGCAAATAACGTTATCTTCATATTTTATACTCAAAGAAAATGTAATGTATGGTTTTAAAAAGCTTCATCTCGTAAGATCTTTAGACCGCGTACTTTCTATTCTTACGGCATCGTACATACTCGTTTATTACTGCTCCTCATATAATATATGGTATAGAAGACATCTACTGCAGAATTTTGTGAACTATACTTGATTTTTTCTTAAAAGCGTAGAGGAATATATGATTTTTCTCTTGCGGAAGGTATATAAATATTATTGACTGAAATCACTAAACAGCTGATCTTGCTCAAAATTATTCGGGAATTGGAAAACTTCCAAGGCCTAAGTATACTTGTTTTCGCGTATTAAATATGAAGACGATATGATGTACTACCAAATGCGCAAAAAAGCATCTTGACGTGCATGTTTTCCATGAAACATACTTAAATATATAAAGATATCGGAAATCAGTATGAAAATGCATGTTAATTTAAGTAACCATTTTTTCGAGCGCCTTTCTACAGTAGGAAGGAAGAAGTGCATTCAAAAGCCAACATCCTACGGAGTCTGCAACATTATAGGATTATGCCGCATGAAAATCAGTATCACAATCTCACTTAATTAATCTTCCTAGTCGAAAACGCGTTTAGTAATTTCGACAAACATTTAGTGAGATTGGTCACAGACTGTATGTCCGCAGGATCACTTGTTTCTTTGCTATGCCCCAATTCCCATATGAGGAATTGGAGCACCGATATGCTTTTTTGCCTTGCCAATAATCCGTTCCCTGCTTTACAGATACCTAAATGACATCTGGAGATGGAATGGAATCAGCTGGACTCAGCTTGTGAAGAGCGTATGAGGGAATTGATAAACTAGTGATCACTACAATCTCATTTGTGTTCTGACGTTTCTGATCACTAGGCCTCACACGTAGTAACCGCAAATTGACGAATTCTTGAAATTTTAAAGTGAGTCCATTCATCGCCTGCCCGATTAAAAATTCTTCCTATAGTTGCTTGCGTAGAACTGCAACGTTCAAGACAGTAACGACATGAATTATGCATGACTGAAGAGGAGATGTGACTTCGTTTTAATCCGTTGCACCCTTTCGAATGGCTCAACTACTTCCTGGTTTAAGGCCCGTTTATTATAAACAAACGAACATCAGCTCGTTTACTATGCTAATGCAGTGTAAGACTGTTTATGTAGTGGCGTTTGCCATCCTCAAGGCAGAAAAATGTTTACACATTCTCGTCTCAGGAAAAGAGCACTCTGTCCTGTTTTCATTTGCACGTCGAGCTTAAGTATATTGCCATCTAATTTACGTCAGAGACTGCAGTAACCCAAACAAATGTCCGAACCACTCGTACTCGCAGCAGTTATGTGGTCGTAAGGAGCCGTACAAGACGCAAGATCCATACTATGCTCTCTCCGCTGGGATTCTCTTGGCGCGACCAGGGAATACACTTGCCCTTTTTTAAACCGACTGACGAATAGCAACAAAATGCGTAGACGAACTACCTCTCAACCTCATAGAGGCAATAGACAAATTTTGTCTGATAATATGCTCCTGGATATTGTTACGCTTACGTACCCTACCGCAGGTATGGCATAATCTTGACATTTTTTACTTCTTCCCAACCGTCAGACGGAACACTGACATTTTTGGGGTCGGCAAAGGAAACAAAGGTAGCAAGTAGATCAAACCAAAACGAATCCTGAAATCGTACACGGTTTACCTCCTACTACGAAGTTCTCCAACCACGGAACCACTGTAAACGCAATATAAAGTTGTCCCGGCGCAACAATCCGCAGCAACGCTTTAAGAAAGTGTTTCATAACCGAGCGGTTCCCTGTCATGTTTCCGACCATTTGCCGTGTTAAATGTCCCAGTCCTCCAACTGTGTATTGCGACAGAGCGGAGATACGAGCACTAACTGGCAGTTAGGCGGTGGAAGAGATGTTCACTGTTATGCTTTGTCCTAACCGCGGGAACCAATTCTGCTTCTGAGAGTGCGCAATAAATTCGCTGTCGCAAATTCACGGAAAATTAAGAATAAATGAGCGCTAGTAATCGGACACTAAGTCAGTTAGCCGGCTGCCTCATTTCCTCTTCAAGTGCGCATCTACTTGGGATCATGTTGGCAGCATTCAATTGTCGAAACAAAAACAACAAGGAGGCCGATTATAAGGCATTTATTTTTTTCTCTGACAGTGCATTTCAATGTACACATGAGGCTTTAGATGAAGCAGCGATTCATGTCAGAAAAACTTACCTTTTTAAATTATTTGTGAATACCATTTTATTCGGGATTTCAGACTTCAGATACAGATACAGTTTGGTGGTTCTCAAGTCATGAGTAGATTATGATATTTACTAAGTTGGTCCTTGGAGCCGATTGAAAATTAATGGACGAACTTGAATTAAATTCAGATTGACACATTTTAAGACTGAGTCGGAAATCCGATGTGCTACTTAGGTAGAAATCAGTCAGCTTCCGTAGAATAAGTGCGCTGCATTCGCAAGTTGCCCACAGGCAGCCAGTAGTATACATAAATTCAGTGATTAAATATACTGACAGCATGGACACTAGTTAAAACCCTAGGTACGAATTCCTCTCATTTCGCATCGCTGCCTGACGCAGCTGCGATGGGGTAGACGCATCAATAGGCCTCCATGTGTATTCTGATGCGCTTTTTGATCCCCGCAGGAAGTAATGCTCGACCTTCTTGTGAATTCTGCAGGACACGCTTTTTCCGGCTTGATTCGAAAGTCAGAATGAATGTATTTAACCTGAAATACATCAACTTCAGGGGAGTAGACGCGTGATATTTGCAAACTGCCAACAGGCAGTCAGTAGTACGCATACCTTGAAATATTTGTCCTACGAACAGCACAAATACCAGTTAAAAGCCCAGGCATGGGCATAAAAGCATTATAGGCTTTCACTGCGTCTCAGATCTTTATCGTGTGTTAGTTTAGCTGGGAAGATTATCCAAGTTTTAGAGTCCATAACCCTTTTACAGCACTTCATTTCTCTAGATGATTTACTGGATACAGAGACCTCGTTGCTGCCAATACCAATCAGATGGGCGACGAATTATCTGTAACCAGTATTCTATCATTTGCACCAGTGCTTATACCTGCTTATTTGATCTGTAAATTCAACAGTTTTTCTCGCTAAAATGGTCCGCCATTACATAAGTACTTGATTGATGGAGCAAGTAGCGGTCTTAGCGATAAATTTGTTTTAATGGCATGAAGTCGTTGACAAGATGTTAAACGTCCGTCTCACCAATCGGTATGTCCCGTTGCAAACCTGTATCCCTTTTCTGTTCAGAATTCGACAAGACTACAGCGAAGGCTTATGTCAGCGAATCTAGTATATTAGTAGTCGTAGGGCTACGTATCCACAAGGCCATCCTGTTTTCATATTACCCTTTGTCTTACTCCAAATATAGGCGTCTAGACCCTCGCACCTGGCAGACAAAAAACATCAGTCGATTCGAAATGTCGCATGAGGAAGAAGAAGGCACTTGTTCTCGCCATAGGACGCCTAAGAGAGTACTAGCATTTTGCTAGGATAACGACACCGCCACGTTCGCCAGCGCTCCAACGACCCGGTCGGTGAGCTAATTGCCTCACCAACTTGCGTAAAAACCAGTCAGCGTGGACGGTAGTTCTGTCTGAACATGGGGCGGACACTTTAAACAAGCATTTATGCTCCTCGTGTAGGCTTTCAGTGTGCATGTTTTGGCGGCGGCGACGCCGTCCGACGTGTTTTATCGCGTCACAAAAGAGACTTTGGGAATAGCATGCCACACCCAAGTGGCCCGCCCATCTATGGCGAAGGCTGCGCGCTGAGGTCTGAAGATGCGTTCCGACTGCATCTCGGTTGACCACGTTTCAGTCAGTTAAGATGGAGCTACGGACAATATCATATAACGATTCAGAAGACTATTTGGCAATCGCATGCGTGTTTTTGATGAAACCTCATCAGTTCGGAGCATTTATATAGTAACGAGTTCACTTAAAATGTGCGAGCACCCCCCAACAAGGCTGATAAAGCTCAAAATTAGAAGCATAAGCAAGGTCCTTCTTGGACATTTGGTTAATTCTAGGAAGAGTGTAGACTCGCCTAAGTCCTTGGCGAAATTCGCAAGGTAGTCCCGAGCTACTTAAAACCACTTGGCCGGTGCCTGTCTACAATAGAAGAAGCGGCCACAATTAGGTTACCATAGCGGTCTGGTGCGCACGGAAAAACCTAGCGGAGGTCCCGCAATACCTGGTAGCTGCATTTGTTCCTTCGCTCCCGACTTCCCTTCCCCCCCCCCCCCCCATGATACAGCGACCCAGGCCTCTTTCCATCCACCGTTACCATTATTGTGACCAGCTTGATACTAATCGTCTCAACTTGTCTTCCAGTACTCCTAAAGTCCCATTTGTGTGAAGATGTTAGTATTACTCGACTCTTCTTATTACAAACATGTTTAAATCAGCCCTGTTGTCACACAAATTTACGACTAAAATGTTCTGGAAAAACGCTTAGATGGATTTACAGGTGTTCACAGAGCCAACCTCTCTGATCATCTATGACCCCTAATAAAACAAAGGTTGGACAAAGGAATATGTTCCCCCCCCCCATACTGCCGGTGGTCTTGAGTCGACTTTTAGGGAGTACCTCATCCCGCGTCCTAACTTCTAGCGTCCTAACGCTACTCCTACTACTCCCAAACCCTAACCTAAAGTCACACTGGGATTTAACACAAAGCCATCTGTACCAGAGGGGTTCATCTTGCTGTGCCCCAGTAGTGCGTAAATCAGCTATGAAGATGGTCAAAAAATCAATATTTAAACATCTAATACAACGTACCACACGTAACACGTTGCCAGTCTGCGAAATGGAGTTGTAAATAAACGCGAAGAGGCCGTTGTGTCAGTGTCCATTAACAAAAGTTTACTCACTTCACGCAGTCTAGCTGTGTCACCACCCCCTGTTCACTTTTTTGCCTGCTACTAGCAATGAAAGGTCAAGTCACTCATGGCTGCCTTTCTCAGAATTTCGTACGTCCTATCCTGCTCGTCATCAGGCGAACTTCTTTGACGCAGTTTCGCCGATTGCGCTATAGCAGTTCCTGGTTGGATTGAAGCATGCAACACACCAGACCTAGGTTCAGCCTGATTCTAGGCCACGGTGACCAACTTGTCAAGGTTCCCTGTTGCATATGAAACCGCTAAAAGATGGTTTTCGCTGCTATAGGATTTGCGTCTTTGTGTTTTTCTGACTTGCGGTGTTGCGCCTGATGTTTTTAAATTGAAACTAGCCCAGTCCTGATGTTGTAAATATTTAATTTACTGTTTCCGTTCTTACTGACGCCGGGCTCGGTCTGATGAGGTAGGAGGGAGTAAGGGAGACGCTGTGCAAGTCCTCGTCCCTGCACCCACCCTGCTGCGACCGTTATAACCTCGTATGGTGAATCGTACGACGCGTGTATACTACTGACTGCCCGTTGGCGGCTCATTAATATTAAGCGATTATCCCGCCGAAGCTGACGAATCTCGCTCAAATATCCATACCAACTTTCAGAGCGAACCTATAAAGCTTTTCACAAGGGAGTAGCTCCGAACTTGCACTTTAATTTCTAAGAAGCTTAACAGCTGAAATTTAAAACCTGGAATGTGTGCTGGAGAGTGCACGAAGAAAACTTGGGAGCACATTGATGAGCCGAAACCCTCGCAGCTGTGTCACGCGACGGCAACAAATCAGCGAAACGCATGTGTGGGCTGTACCTTTACAGTCAGTATGGTAATCATATAACATGCAAACAAAGTGTGTTACCTGATTAGCGGAAGGCCCTGTTTACTAAAAACACAGGATCACCGTCAAGTACACCGTAATGATCACGACTAATTATTTCCTTCTGTTTATCCAGCAATATCTGGTGGGCATCCGTATGGCTACCCGTCTAAAGACCAGTCTGTTGTCCAGAAGCACTTTGTGCCTAGATTTCTATCAAATGGGGGGGGGCAGATTATTTTTCACCTTAAGATCACTGGGTATTTACACGCGTGGCCGTCTTACTTGATCGGATTTGATAGCGAGCCTCCGTTTCTCCGGTAAAACACACACGAGCGACCGCAGATGCAGGTGCATCTTACCTCCTTTGCTGCTTCTGATCTTCAGTAGTTGTTGATGATGAGGCTGAGGATGAGTCATCAATCTCGATGGGTCAACTAGTCCATTTTTGATGGTCTGTCACTTGGGATCTCAAAAATAACAGAGAGCACGCTTTTTAGAAACGCAGCTCAGTTCTTAAATTTGCGTATTCAGATATAATGTATTCTTAAAGGCTTCAGGTGCAAGGATTCCTTAAGTCCTGTTTTGAAACCCATCCAAACGTTTAAGAAAACAAATTCAGTAAACGCATGCTTTTAATTATTAACCCTTAGGCCTAGGCAGTAGTATAAGTTATGGTAGAGCGGCCTTAGCTGAGAAACAGCCCATGAACTTCAGTTATGTGGAAGAGGGTTTAGGGCATTCAGACAAGTAAGACTATAAGCACCCCTGATGTCCGACATGTCTGGAGGCCCTCAAACCTCTCCCCATGATTATTGTCCATCGGTTGATTTTCAACTCTAGCTGCTTCACCGTAAATTATATTACTGAACAAACCTGAGGATGAATTATCGAAAACGCAAGTTCTTCAAATTTGATCACTTTAGCTTAGGTTTTCCATCTAAAACTTGATCATGTCTTCCAGAAAGCAGTACTCAGACGACAGTGAACTTAGGTTTGATCCAATATCATCAAGCCCACCCAGGTGCTAACAGAATACTCCATTACCACGACAAAATAGATTAGTAAGTACAATCACTTATAATACTACGCTGGGTGATTGATTTGCGGCCATCTAGGGATTCTGAAACTGCCGCTGTGTGTATGATGCTCCAAACATTTTCTTATTGGCAAATAGGAGGAGATCGGAAGAAGCGTCTTCCGGTTTTTAACTAAAACATTAGGGCCTTGAGAGGAATATGCAGTGCAATCACATGCTTGAAATTCTGCGCCATTCTTTATGTCACGGGTAAGAAAAACGTACTGTTCGATGTCATCTAAAGTACCATTGCGGTCTGTGTGAGTTCCTTTATCTTTAAAGTACACCTGAAACAACTTTCCCACAGGCAAGTCAAATAACAGGAGATCGGTGATGATCCCGCACGTCCTCCATATTTGAACGTCAAAGTTATATACAGGCACAACGCCGGCTTTTGCGAGTAGATTAGAAAAGTATGAAACATATAGGTGTCAATAGCCTTCCAATTACCTTAGCTGATACGAAGCAAATGGCGTTTAAATTGTCCCAGCGCCCCTGGATGTCCTGCGCTTTATAGGGAGAATACAATTCTTGAATGTGACTGGACTGTTAGATTGCACCTCAGTATTAAGCGAATAACACTTGCCAGCTGAAAGCAGCCTATACTATGATATAATCAGCTGTTCCACTTTTTCCCCACCGAGGACCGGAAAAACGAGTTTTCATGTCCCATGCGTGGAAATACCCCTTTAATTGAAAGCGCTATACCGGACAGATGGTGGCAACTGATGTTTGACTGCTGGTACAGCTGAAAGGATTCTTCTGGTCCACTAAGTCAGTGGGAATTCATCACTGTACTAGCTTTCGACGGCACCAGGTTCTGAGTGACGGCTAACGCCAGCAGGCTTTTTAAAACTAGGCCTGGCCTGCCTGCACTCCATTGCGCATGAAATCGTTGTTTTCCTTAACCTAGACCAAGACGTCCAAAAATTGAAATCAGCTTGATTGGCCAGTATCTCGCCTAAAGGACCCAAGTTGGCAGGCGCCAGTTTGATTGAATTCAGTTTGTTTTGTCCTCTAATCGGATCTCGCTTGCATCCCATCCCGGGGTGTGTACGCAAGAACTCGGCGCATGCGGCGTTCGCACCCTGCTGCGTCTGTCCGTGACTACATGCACACGACGCTCGGCCAGTGTGGACGAAGCTAATTGCCAATAGAAGCCCATAGACGAGTTCCAGGACTCAGACTTGAAGAAGGAGACATGATCGCTGGGACAAGAGCTTTATTAGCCTGACGTTTTGGATTCCTGCTGGAACCCATCATCAGAGGCGAAAGCAGACACGGGTGGTTCATGCATAAGGGGCTGCAGTATTTATAGGATGCAGTAGCCATGCTACCGCATACCTATGAATATTCACGGCTCCCCCTTCATTAGGGATCGTTGCACGTGGTGTGATCGCCGACGTTCGCGTCGTTAATTGCCGCAATTTCATCACTTGCGTTGGATGTTGGTATGATGATCGTTAGACCATCTGACGCGCTGACCCTGGTCTGGGCCATCACACCACGCGCAACGATCCCCGATGAAGGGGGAAGTCGTGAATATTCCCAGGTATGCAGTAACATGACAACTGCATCCTATAAATACTGCAGCCACTTATGCATGAACAACCCGTGTCTTCTTTTGTGTCTGATGATGGGTTCGAGCAAGAATCCGAAACTTCAGGCTAATAAAGCTCTTATCCCAGCGATCCCGTCTCCTTCTTCAAGACGTAGCTAATTTTATATATCTGGGGTCGAGGTCGTATCTTTGGCAAAAAGATACTTCCTCTATGCCTATTTGGAAAAAGGGCAATATTTCGGCTGATTGTTTGTCATCCGGTTTCATGGTCTTCGGGAATAGGGCTTAGGAAATATTGTTTTGTGAGTCGTGAGGGAAGGATGAACCTTTACGGTTTTTTTAAGAAAACGGACCATGCGGAGGGATGCTCTGGACCAACGTGGACGTCATATCAAGACACGACACACGTTACTCGGTCTGCCACCCGCAGAAAATGTTACGTCTGAGGGATGTGGTGGCACACCTAGGCGCAAGCGCGCGTCGCGCCACTCACTTACTTCCAACCTCAACATCAAATGGCGGACGGGCTCGAAAAGCGGACTGGTGCTTGGAAGAGGGAAGAGAGAGAGATGGCGACTGTTGAAATCCCCACCCAACGACACTTCAGCGCATCTGCCGTACTATACACAATACTATGCGCTTTTAAACTACCATGGTGTACTAGAAACCGTAACTTGGAAGTTTGCCAACTGATGAGATAACTCGGTCCCCCTTCCAGGAGAGAGTCGGACTGCAGTGTCTTTTTAGTAATGCGACCTCTATTGAATTTTCACGTAGCCGGGATCCAGACAACCTCCTTATTGTTGTTTCTGTCAATCCCCGATCCATCGTAATCATGAAATGCCGGTCGAAAGTTCGAAAAACGTTTTAGTTTCGAAAAGATTAATTAAGTATGATGGCAAAACTTATCATCGTCCAGAATAATTCTATAATGATCCAGTTACTTCTGGGTGCTTTCTTTCGAACGAACTTATATTCGGCGGAATGCAAGAACTATACTCTGCAAAAAATGACTACTTAAGAAGCACGCAATTTTCTCATTGATTTTCGATGTCCTTAAAAGTCCAATTATATTTCATGAAAAAAATGCATAAACATATTCATTTGGTTATTTATTCGGTAGAAAATCACGTCTTTTCTTAATTTTATACTCGAAGGAGGAGTATAACTCGGTTTCATAAAAGTTTCTAATTGTGGCATTTTTAATACCGTGAAATGGCCGTTTTTAAAACGTTATGTATCTGCATTTATGAATGTGACTTGTAAAGTTAACAATATTGCTCAAATCCACTGCCTAATTTTATGACCTCCTTATGGCCCCCTATAACTAACGTAGAGAAATATATGGTTTTCGCACAGGCAAAATGTACAGGGTGTAGTTTTGAAAACTTGAATGCAAGTATAACAGCAGGTCGTGTTCAGAATTATTCGGGAATTAGAAAAGTTTTTTAAAACTGAATCATAACCGTCCTTCTAGTATAAAACTGGAAGAAAACGTGATTTTCTACCGAATAAGTAAAAGAATGAATATTCTTATGCATGCTTTCCATGAATTATAATTGAGCTTTTAAGGGCATCGAAAATCAATGGGAAAATTGCGTGCTATTTAAGTAGTCATTTTTTCAGAGTATAGTTCTTTTATGCCGTCAAAAATAAGTTCATTCGAAAGCCGGCATCCAGTGGTAACCGGACCATTATAGAGTTATGCTGCAGGCTGACTATTTCTACAACCCTATTTAATTAATCTTTTCAAAACGAGAACGCAGTTCGAAATTTCGGCCGACATTTCATGAGTTAGTCCATCTACTGTACGCAGGCTAGACACGTGCAGAACGCGCAGACGGACTGTTTGACGTTGCGGCTGAACCAGCTCCTGGTCATCCTGACATGAAGAATTACGAAGTGCGATAGACTCACCGCAAGTCTACTATCACCGTAAATTGAAGCAATGTTTCCCGGGATAAATTTGAATAAAATACTATTTTGAAATGAGAGGGCGTATATGGGAACAGGATTTCGTTCATAATCTATCCTTACCATGGTAGTGCCAGGCTTATCACGTGGTTCAACCGCCTACGGAGTTCTGGTTTCCTCCCCCGTATTGGAGCGGTCTCTGCAAAGCGCAATAGACGTCCGGTCGTCGTCCGAAACAGGATCTTGAATGCAACAATTTGGTCCATCGTATGGCCTGCGTCCACTAGGTGCTTTGTAATTGAGCTCCTGGGTACCTTATTTTCCGCCTTAAGCAGCCACTTCGGCATGTGTTTAGCTGACCGAGCTGCCAACTGCCTTTGCGTGCGCCCAATGTATTTGCACCCGCAACCACATCAAAACTCATAAATACAGTTTGATGTTGCGTGCATAGGCAAAATGTCTTTAGCTGGTCTATTTGGAACGGCTGTTGTGGTGCTTATGAAGAACAAATTAGAGGCGGCATACGTCCTTTCGATTGTGCACCGAAGTCGTTGCTTGATCACGTTTGACACGTTATCACCCTTGAAGGGGAAGTAGATGATCACTGACTTTTTGGTGCAGATATTTCTTCCGGAATTCTTTGTCTGGGACGGCCAAATTTATCGAGGAATTTCTCCGGATACCCGTTTTCAAGAAAAACGTTCTTTCGGAAAGTAAGTTCGCCATCGATCGTATCGGAGGAGCAGATTCTGGTGGCTCCGTAAAGTAATTCCCGCAGAGATCACCGCTCCTCTGCACTCACCTTGCCGTGAAACACACGGTGGACATCGTCCTTCTCGAGGCTCAAGTGTCATCAGCACTGAATATTGTCTGGGAATGAATACGAAAAGACGAAAGAGCAGGTCTTTTACTCGTTGAGTGTGAGGTGGGTGACGTTATGGCACTAATGTTTTAATTGCCGCGCCAGCTGTTCCTTACATCTCCAGTAAGCTTGTAAACAATTAAATGGAGCGGCTGCTATCACGCTGTGGAGATGGAATTGGTATGAATTTCTGATTTTTGAGGGTAGTTATGTTCTGGTGACTTGTTACCGTAGCAGTTCGAAGAATGTTTAGTTAGACTGACTTTGGATAATTGGCAGACTGGGGACAGAAATCGTATGCCTTGTCTCTGTCTATAATAAAATTTTGCCTAACGTCTCGTATGTCTGATGTGGACTCGATGGCCCTGTAATAGGCGATTCGGATAATGACGAATGAATTCACTGCAGGAGTTACGACCAAATGAGTACTTGTATATTGCTTCACAGTTAAATTTATATTTTTCCGACATTCGATACCATCCTCCAGCCCGCGTACAGTTTTCGCTATATCTCACGAAGAGTAGTTCAACTGAAGACCTTTATTTGCCGAAAGTAGTTTAAGGTTTAGCAAACAGAGTAGACCGCCGGAGATAAAAGGTCTGTAGGTTAAGATCTCAAAAATACCAGCGAGTTTATCGGCAGGCATATTCTCAAATCGCCAAAATGGACCACAAAACCGTTGCCTGTCCTTGTTACATACCAGTCCAGATATCCAATGACCTCCAGGAAATCATTCGAAAACTGCTTAGCGCGGTTGAATAAACACGCATGGCAATCAGATTTAAATTCTACCATGAGTCTTCCGTCCCAACTAGCTAGATGTTACACCCATATACAGAACTTCTACCTGCGTCTACTACCCTTCGTGCATTTGCGCATGCTTACAAAAGGACTTGAGAGGAGAGATAAATTGTTTGTCGAAAGCAGAAGACAGTGTGCCAGGAAGTTACGTGACACCGACAACAAAATTAATCCAAAACCGATGTTTAAGGTCTCCTAGTGCGCAGTGGCGCACCTTATCAACGCAACTCTGGGACAGCAGCCATGCACAACAGAAATCCAGGCCCGTGTGCAGGCAGCTGCATTAAGCCACCTAAATTGCACTGTCCTACCAATGAGCAGATAAAGCTTAGCTCTCCACCTCCCCATGGTCATGCCAGGCTCACCTGCACGAATACGAATCGGCTATGGCGTAGATTTTCCACGCCTAATCTGACAACCTTTTACTGCTTTTCTCTCTATTGTATGTAGATTAAAATCTTTTCGGTTACATGAAAGGATACAAAATGTAATGATACGATTAAATCCCGCTTCGTTTGGAGCTTTGACTTTGCTCAATCCAACCAATCAGGTCTGAGTTTTGCTACTGCGCATGGCTATAAGTAAACTGTTATCAGTAGCCAATCATGAGGCTGGAATGAACCTTTCATTCAGGCCTGTCGCAGTGGAATCGATACATCTCTTTATTGGCAGATCACCTGTGCAGTTTTGCCCACGACCTGTCCGATTATCGTTGTAAAAGCAGGACTGCGCGTACTATTTGCCTTGTAGAGGAGGTAGCCGTTTTGAAATCGCGCAACCTGATTCCCTGTGGTCTACCATTCTGACTGGTACATGCAGGGGACAGTCTCTGTAGGAGATGTCTTAGGCAACGTTCGACTATTTTTGTCCATTTAGTTGGTCCTAGATTTCACTGCACACTACGGCCACATGTCAGTGTCCATCGCGAAGATTCGGGCCTAGAGTGTCACTTGCGCATCCACTGGATCATGTCAATCAACCAATTGTTTACTCCACGTTGTTTTCGTTCTCTGTGTCTGCCCACAGGCCTTGGGCCTAACATTGTGACGCCCGCAGTTTTCGTTCTACGCCCTCCCGCCTTATAGTTTTTCAGCTTCCCTGCGAACCTTCGCAGTCACGATGACGTCGCATCCTGTCGATGCACAGATGCGCATCGGAACCTCCACAACGACAACTGTTCTCTCCTCATGCAATGCATTAGACCGCTTACTTAGAGGTTTCTTGGGCTTGCTCCTACAGGCTCGAGGAAGCGGCCGATTTCATGGGCTCACTTTCGCCGGTGCATGGCCCAATAGTGTCTGCGCACACCATGGCCTCACGGCAGTTCCTGCTGCCATCTAGGACAAATGCTCAGCGTTCTCTGTGGAATAACTTCCTTATTCTGTTTTTTTTTCGTCTCTTATAGCCATCCCGGACCTGAAATTTTAAATGAAATTCTAAAATGCATTTTTATTAAAAAGGATTACTTGAGTGAGTTTGCAATGTTGATTCTCTGACAACATAATCTCATGATATTTCAGACACGGCAGGACGTTGGCTTTCGAACGCACTTATTTTTGATGACCTAGGAAACCTGCATTAATTGACGGATGACGGCTTGAGAATTATACGCCTTTCCATTGATTTGTGATACTCTGATAAAGTCAAATGCATTTTGGGGAAAAGGATGTGCAAAATGTCCTTTCTTGCATCCATTTGTTAGAAAATTACGCTATATTTAAATTTCATACAAAAAGAACGGCAATCTTTCGGTTTGGAATACGTGGTAAGATATGGTTATGTAGACCCGCCTAATGGACAGATTAGTGTTGGGGCTGGAGTTAGGGTTAGGGGTTGTGGGTCGAAGCTATGGTTAGGGGCTAGGTTCAGCAGTTAGAATTAGGGGTTAGGGTTAGGGGTTAAGATTAGGGGTTAGGGCAACTAATTCTCAACCACTCAAAGTACAACCGTACATTCCCAATAGCTTTTCTTTTACATCCAATTACCTGACCTCGTTGTCTGTACGTTTCCCGGCTCTAACTCTTAAACTCTTATTACCACCGGTCTCGTATTACAGGTGACGGGGGTTTGTTTGCTTCAGGTGGGGCTACATAACCATATCTAACCCTCACTTACTAAGAGGTTTTTCAGGTCTGTGAAATGTTCATTCAGATGGCATCGTGTCTGTCCGTCTAACAATGCTCCTCGTTAAGTATACAACATAGTCCATATCCAATGCAAAATTTTATGAGTCCCATATGGTAACTTTGGCAAACCCTGCTTGAAGTACCCCAATTAATTGTCGGTACCCTGTGAATCGTGTCATACAGAAATTGTGATACTGAAGGGGGGCGGGTTACGCGTGGGTCAGCACGCCGGACAGTAGGTTGACGGAATGCAGGCAAAGGCAGAAGACGGTCGGTGGCAAAAGCGGTACTTTCTAATAAAATGATGAATGTACGCCGGTGCGTTATCCAATTGAATATTGCATGGCGTTCCATCTTGAAAGAATGCCTGACCGTCCCCCTGGCAGACACATCTGTTATCCCCCAATTCATGCCCAGTCGTACTCCATTTTCTCTTTCTCCGCTCTTGGGTGGAACTGCCAGTCATCAGTGCAAAATAAGATTTCGCAAGTGCATGCACGATCCGCAGCCAACTGACAGCTAATTGGGGTCCCTTACTCTGTCGTTGCCATATCTTTTCAATGGCTTGGGGGACTATTTGTTTTTCATTACAAGGTGGGTATACAGCTTTTAGACAGAGAACCCTACTCGTAAATACAACGGAAAATCGAACTCAAAATTATGCATACATCATTATTCAAAATTATCTTTAAATCAAAAGATAGCCATCCTTTTAGTAAACAATTTAAAGAAGACGTGATTTGCTAATAAAGGAACACAGGAATGGATATTGTCGCACGTTTTTCTGTAACATATATTTTCATGCAAATCAATAGAAAACATTTGTTACTATTTAGGTGCCTTTCTCAAGACAACGGAAAAGTAAGTTCATTCGAAAGCCAACACGCAGGTGGGCCTGAAACGCCATGGGATTATTTCGCAAGATAATCCGTACTACAACACACCAACCGAAAACACATTAACATTCATATTGGCCACTGACGATACTTAGCCGTTGCAAGAGCATAGTATCCATGTAAAGCCAACAAACCGATGCCTCATCCACGTCCATTTGTGATTACTCCGCGGCCTCTATTGTGAGCCACGCTGTAGGTTCCTTAAGGATTTATGCGTCTGCTATGCCATGATTCAGCAAACCATGGTCCTCGCAGCCGGGAGTGCGCTAGCAGTTCTCTGGCACCTGGTTCCTTGCCTGTTGATGCGATTGCGCTCCCGCTAGGTATACAAGTCGCGTGTATGGCCGCGCAGTGACTTGTGTCATCCTCTTTCTGACCCGTTGTGGTACCGCTGTTGTCGGTTAAAATCCTGGTCAAGTGTCTGTTATGAACCAGTGAGTGGAGCGCCAAGGCGCGCGCTTGGCCGCGTCAGCCACCTGCGCCCTCTCCCGTTTCCGGTCTTCTTGACACTGTGCCCGGGTGGGAGGGGGAGGGATTGCGGCAGGTGCCTCGTAAGTCAGCTCTCACTGCAAAATAATTCCTACAGTGAGTGACCGATCTCATGAAATGTTGGCTGAAATTCTGAAATGCGTTTTCGATTAGGAAGGATTACTTGATCGCGGTTGAAACACTGATTATCTGGCAGCATACTCTTATAACATTTCGGACTCGGCAGGATGTCGGCTTTTAAATGCACTTCTTTTCAATCTCCTGTAGAAAGGGTACTCGATAAAAAATGACTACTTACGTAGCATGCATTTTTCCCATTGATTTTCGATGGTCTTGCAAATTGAAATATATTTTATAGGAACCATAAACAAAAATATGCTTTCTTTTAGTCAATCAATAGAGAATTACGTCTTTTTTATATTTTATACAAAAGGAAGGAGTATAATCAGGTTTTTTAAAAACTTTCTAATCATGAGACTTTTAAAGACAGCGAAATGTCCATTTACATAGCATCGCACCTGGCCGTTTACCACTGCTCCTCATGAAATGTACAACATGGTCCGCATCCATTGCAACATTTTATGGACTCTGTATGATATTTCTTTAATGGAATAGAAAAATATGTGATTTTCTTTACACGGAACGCATGCACCTTGTAGACTGAAATCCTTAAGCGCTAATGCAACGAATGATCAGGCTCAAAATTATTCGGCAATTAGAAAACTTTTTTAAAACCTAATTATACTTCTTCCTTTAATATAAAATATAAAGAAGACGTAATTCTCTATTGATTGACTAAAAGAAAGCATATTTTTGTTTATGGTTCCTATAAAATATATTTCAATTTGCAAGACCATCGAAAATCAATGGGAAAAATGCATGCTACCTAAGTAGTCATTTTTTATCGAGTACCCTTTCTACAGGAGATTGAAAAGAAGTGCATTTAAAAGCCGACATCCTGCCGAGTCCGAAATGTTATAAGAGTATGCTGCCAGATAATCAGTGTTTCAACCGCGACCAAGTAATCCTTCCTAATCGAAAACGCATTTCAGAATTTCAGCCAACATTTCATGAGATCGGTCACTCAAGTCACCATCGTGCCTGCCCTTAGCACACTGTGGGCCACAAGGTGGACATACTCCACAATGGTCTTCGAACGGTCAGATGCACTGGACCAACAGTGAAGTCAAACTGACCCACGGCATGCAGTAATCAGACTGTGCAGTGTCTGCGCCAGCCCATAACTACTGCTACACAGGGTGGGGGGGGGGGGGAGTTGTGGTGCCACGCCTAGACATGTGTCTTCATACACTGCAACCCGATCTCATCAATAGCTGGCTGTAAGGCTCGGACAGTCGACCGATGCATGGAAGAGAAAAAAGAGAGCGAGACCGACTCACTATAACAAATCTGGCGTGCTTCAGTCTATCACGACGCACTAAAAGTTACGACTTAGAATGTTGTCAACTGATGGAGTAACTTAGGCGTCCTCAGAACTGAGAGACGGGCCGTAATATCTCCTACCTAACGTGGGTTCTAAGGCCCTCTCGCATATGCGCGTTCCAAGCCGCCGCCAGTAAAAAACGTTCTGCGGAGGCAAGATCAAGCCTGAAGGGTCGTTCAGTTTCGCCAGCCACTGCGCCGAGCCCGCCATCGGTTGTTTTGGCGAAGTCTTGTCACCAAAGCCCGACGGCTGAGGAAGGAGAGAGAGAGAGTACGTGGTAGATGCCGGGTTCACTGCATGTGGCACGCCGTGGACATTGTCGTCCGCACCAACCGAACTTTCGTGTCGTGCTTACAACGTAAACTGGGGATATTAATATTGGTCGCGACCTAACGAACCTTGACTTTTTTTGTAAATTTAACAAATAGTAATTCCTGAATGCGTACACCCTCATCGATTCGCAGGCAGACCGACACAGGCATGCGTGGGGAAGAATTCCGTGCTGACTGGGGAGTCATTGAAAAGAGCATCTTCTCTTATCCCAACGACCGCGGGACGATTTCTCTCGCCATCGTCACGTGCCAATACGTAAACTGTCACAGCAAGAAAAAACGACAGAAGTTACTGCATTTTTGTTCAGCAGGTTGGTGAGAGTGAGGAGCACGTGCATTCAACTCGCATGCTTTAAAATACAGAAAATAAGGACTGGATTTTGAGTCGGTCGTCGGATTTAGCACAGATTCAGTTTGGTCATAGTAGCCTACAAGTTGGTCTAAACTCCACACCCATGCGCCTACAATTTCAAGTAAACTGAGGACCACTATAGTTTTATTATCGTCGTTACTTAAAAAACAGTCTGCACAATGGCGACTTAGATGAAACTTCCGATGGCCTAGATACTGCTACCGGAAGTACCGCGATTTTTCAAACAGAAAAAAACAGGACAGGGGACAAGGGAACAGTGAAACCACGTAAACAGCAGCGTATGAAAGAAGTGCTGATTGACATTAAAACCCCGGCTGTTTTGACGTCATTCGCAACTTCCGTCCGCGGATTGGCAGTGCGGCACATACTGGGTTTTGGTCGAGTTGTTCTCATGATGCCTAAAGATTGGTTTGCTTTTTAACAATCTTCTGAGGTAGGTTGCGCACTGTCAACTTAAGAACTGCGTTGGACGAATACCAAAGCTAAAACAGGTGACTGAAAGGAGACTGTGGCTTAAAAATCTTTCACTATACCCAAGGCCGCCAAACTTATAAGTTTCGCGGATGCGTTACAAATGAATAAACTTACAGTAGATGTGCTATCACATGAAACAATATCCAAATTGTAAAATTTGCTTTAGATTGGAAAAGATCAATTAAGTAGGATTGCATGACTGGATGTCGGGCAGTATAATCAGGGGAAATTTCAGTTACATCAGGATGCTGGCTGGTGAACGAGCTTCCGTCCGGCCGTCCATAGAATTACATTCTTTAAAAGTGACTACTTAATTCGTATGGATTTCTCTCACTGGCATTCGATACCGCCATAAATTCAAATATATTTGGAAGAAAATCCGCGAAAACTTGTTTCTGTGCACAGTTGGGCGCAAACTACGGTTTCTGCAGATATTATACTTGCAGAAAGAGCTTTTCGCTTTCAAATGTTTGTAGATATGAGGCTTTTTATAACCATTAAGTGTCTACCCATAAGGCCTCGTATCCGTCCATTTATTAACGGTGTTTGTAAAGTTTAGAACATGGTCCACATCCATTGAAAAGTTTTACGAACCCTATATGGCATCTCCTTAGTAGCCTATGTAAATGTACAATTTTCCCTGCAAGGAAAGTATATTGCTTGCAGTCTGAAAATCCTAAATGAATGTTCTGCGGCAGATCAGGGTCCAAATTTCTCAGAAGTTAAGGAAGCTATTCTAAGACTCATGGTACGATTTTTACAGGTATAAAATTTTCCAAAGATGTGATTTGCTATTAGGTGAACATGAGAAAGATTATTTTAAACATATTTTCTATGAAATATATTTACATGCATAGGGGCATCAAGAATCGATGGAAAAAAATCAAGCTACTTAATCACTCGTTTTTTCAAAGTACGGATTTTACAAACTGCCGAAAAAAACCTCTTTCAAAAGCCGGCCTTCTGACTTGACTGAAGTATCTTGTGACTATTGTGCACGACAGTTAGTTTCACGACCCTACTTAAGGGATCTTTTTAATGGAAGACACATTTTGGCATTTGGATTAACATTTCATGAGATAACACATCTATTGCAGATTTGCATGCGGTTGGGTGGGAGTGGAAGAACGGAGACAAAATATTTCTTCGTACCAGACCACTGCCCGGGGAAATACGGCTAACGGAAATCACTTGAATCTGTAGAGCACATGCAATTTTCTTCGAGCAGCTTTCCAGAGCAACGTATCTGTACAGCTATATGGGGGCGCGCTCAGGAAGAAATGTGGGTTAAAGGAGAAAAGGAGTAGTCCTCACATTTTTGCTTAGCAATTATTTTCTCGACGGCAAAACTATGACAACATATACTCATAGCTATTAAGTGAATGAGTGAACCAGTTCTCCGTCCAATTTCAGGTTAGCCAAGGGTTTGTGGAACAAAGCGAAATTGCAAAGTCTCAATGAGTAGTAAATCGGAAGTAAAGGTGAGATGGCAGGGTACAGGAATATAGACCCCCATGTTACATAGTGCCTTTTGCATAATTCAAGTGGTTTAAGATTACACTTAGGGCTGGGGCTAGGATTAACACTAGGACACGAGAATAGGTACTTCTTTGTAATTTATCGCAAAGCAACTTGCAGTACTGCGTAGTGGCTTATGTTGTCGTGTCCGAACGGTGAGGCTGCTGCCGTCTATACTTACTTGGCATCTAACAGACGCTAGATTTCGGAGTTGAACCATGGGTGAGCTCATGTGGATGATTGCTGAGGAACCACTTGGGGGCCTTTGCGGAAACGGAGAGACGAAGTGAAGAGACGAAGGGCTATTTTATCAAGCCCCTCCCAAATATGCCTGTTGACTGACATCAGATTTTAAAAAATTACAGGAGCTTGAGTTTAAGTCAGAATGATATTAGAGATATAGGTTAAAACAATTGGCAGATCAGCTGTCCGCACCTTGCGTGATTTTCGTTGTGTTCAAGAAGTAAGTGGAGGATAGTTGTAAAAAATTCAACGTCTAAATCGCTGAACGGTAGGAGAAAGATTACAAACTAACTAGTCTCTTTTGCATTTAGAGGAGTCTTTAGTGGAGGATATAGCAGTCGAGGCGCAAGCTGCGAAGGCGTGCGACTAGATTATCGTGGATAATCCGGCTTATATTGTGTGCCTTAAGAATTAAAGGTGGGCGTAAACCAGGCCCGTAACCGAATGTTAATACAAGCATTTGTTGAAAGCTTGTTTCGGATCTGATCAAAGAGCGGGGCATCTACTGGGTAAAGAGGAGCAAATAACTTTTACAACGAGGCATAAATCCTTATCTAGGCATATAGTTATGCATCGGCTTTTGAATCTCCATAAACTCTACGTTTTCGCGAAGGGCGGTTTTAAAAACATTTCCCTTTGACGCAGACAGAGAACGCAGTTCACTGTCAGAGGAAATTATTTGCATCTGCCTGAAAAAGTTGAGCTTTTAGTTGCCAGACAATCAGCTCATGTAAAATGAGTACTTAAATCAGTGTTCGACTGCTATTTAGTGCAATACCTGGCAGGGGCGCTTTGTGATAATTTTATGAGCAAATGCTCATGCGGTTTAATTCAAGTAGACCTACGGTGCACACAGTATGAGATAAAAATCACGAAGCGTTGAGTAGGATTTACGACTGCGTTTCCTACTAGAAAGGACCGGTTAAACGGGGATTGTAGTAAAATCTCGAGGCATGAACCCAACCTGATGTGTAAGCGGTTGCATGCTGACTGTTTTTTGGAGGGATTATAATCAAATCTGCAAAAGTGGCGTGAAAATTACTATGCAACTGTACGCATTCTTTGAATAAATTTTGCACTTACACACTTCTAGATGAATTTCCTAGAAAGAACAAACAAAACTTATTTGTGGTACTCACTCGCTTGAAAAGTACTTCATCCTTAAATTACATTTTTGAGGAAAAGTATACACGAGATTTTCTACCTACATGATTTTGTGCATCATGGTGTCCGTGCACTCTTGCAAATGCTTGAATCACTTATTATGTCCAGCCATCTTTTGTTGAAACTTTAGAAGTTATTAGGAAAACACACCAAAAATTGCTGCCCGCAAAATTGGCTTCTGGGGTTCAAAGCATGAATTGGCACATACAGGATCACTCACAACCCGAGCTCAAAAATATTTATTAAACGAAACACTTCCGGTCACACAAACAAAACAAACAATAGGCTTGATCCTCAACAGTTTTTGTACTCGAGGGAAAAATGTAAAACAATAAAAGTTGAAGACTGCCTTATTTGAATATCAAAGCTGACGAATATTAAGAAGAAGGGTCTATGGTGTAACAGGTTTCTATTTTTCCCTTACCACTTGATTCACGAGTGTCGTGAATGTGTGGAGGAAACCAAATCTGCGGCAACAAATGAGAACCATTAAAGATGTGAGTTTCTTAAACGTTGAGTATATTTAAGCAGTTTAATCGAATGCATTCAAACTAGCGCGCTTTAATGTCTATAGTTGAAACTCAGAAATCAGGAGTTGGCTCGCGTCCTGCCTACTGCTGAACCTCTTCTGTTACATATTTTATGTGAAACGAATACAGCCACTAGGCGCTTACATATATGCGGATTCCGCGTGCCTTTCGAAACTGAAACAACATCCACAACCACGAGAACCCGGCTATTTGCTCTTCAGATACATTTGCTAAGGATTTGCTCTAGTTATCTGGGCCAGTATCGTTATTCTCCCGGAACGAAATTATCTGCTGACGTTCCGTTTGCTTGTGATGAATGGACAGTAAACATTTCCTGATTCTATCTAGAAACGTGCAGTAATTAACCATAGTTCGCTCGAAAATCGTCACATTGCTGACTGAATGCTTCTTCAGAATAAAAGAAACTCTGTTATGGCAAACAACGTTTCGCCACGATTTTCCAAATACCGAACTAATCCAGCAGTTTGCGTGGAAGAATTCAGATATATATTCAAATATATTTCATAAAAATGTGCACATAAATATTTAACTTTTTAATTCTTTGACGAAAACTTACGTTTTCTTTAAATTTTAAACTTTAAGGAGTAGTATAATTCTGTTTCAAAAAGTTTCCAATTATGAGATTTTTTAAGACCGTGAAGTGCACGTTCGTAAGACATCGCGTTTTTTCATTTACTAACGTTGCTTTCTAAATTTAACACTTTGGTTCAAATCCACTGCTAAATTTTATTAACCCCATATAGTGTCCTCTTTATACCGTATGAAAATGTAGGATTTTCCATACACGAAAAATATATAGCTTTTAATTTAGAAACCCTGAATCCAAAGGTAACAGCAGGTCGGGTTCAAAATTATTCGGGAATTAGAAAAGTTTTTTTAAAACCAAATAATACTACTCCTTCAAGTATAAAAACTTAAGGAGATGTAAGTTTTCGCTAAAGGAGGAAAAAATGAATAATCTCATGCATGGTTTCTATGAAATATATTTGAGTTTATACGGGCATCAAAAATTGGTGCCAAAAATTCACGTTACTTAAGTAGCCATCTTTTACAGAGTGTAGTTTTGCGGACGGCTGGAAGAAAGTTAGTTCAAAAGCTGGCATCCCGAGGTAAGTGAAAAATCCTGGGATTATGCTGCACGGTAATTACTATTACAACCCTATCTAAGTAATTTTTTTAGTCGAAGACGCATTTCAGAATTTCCGTTAATATTTGGCGAGTCATCGCACCTACTATACTTATCGGTTGGGCATGAGGCTTCGAAATGTAATGTTGTTACGTAGGAATCTCTCATTCGCGATTTCGGTTCTGCCGAAATCTTTACTGAAGGTGCTGTCACCTATTTCTTTCACCCACCATAGTTAGGTTAAGGCAAACTCCCACCTTGCAAACGAAATTGGCCCACATCCTAGTTTCCGCCCGCATCTCATCGTATTGCTCGAAACATGTGACCACAGTGCTGTGCTATAGGTAAAAAGTACATAGGTGGGGAGTAACTGAACACCCTTTACGAGCTGGCTCGACACTACTGTACTCTTCTAGTTGAATGCGGAATTAGCGGCATCGGCCACCGCCTTTTTAATCATTACCTTGATTGAATATTCGGTTTCAAGGGAACCGCGTGTCTTATCAGATTTATTCCCTAAAGCCGACTTCGTAGAATCCGAATAGACTGTGGCAGACTTAGAGAAACGCAAGCTGACGTTGGTGTGCGGCTTAAAAGCTGGCAGCATCAAAGAGTGTCGCTTCCGGCAAGTAACTATTTTTCATCATATAATTGTGCTCGTGTGATTGCCAAAACTGCGCCGCCCTACCCTTGGAGAACAAAACTCTGACTATAGGGAGCAGGCCATATTACACTTAACAACAAACTTAGTTCTTCCTCAATTTAATTGCTTCCATAGCATTGCTTAAATTTATCTAATGTTTAATGCAATATCATCAATAACTTTCATGATAGAAAAATCAAAATGGCAA
>CACRXP010000139.1:541261-565723 GCA_902702965.1 Spirometra erinaceieuropaei | reverse complement strand
GGCCCGATGAAAATTTATCGTAAACACAAGTGCACTCGACAACCGGTCATCTGGGCAGTTATTTTGCGATAACATCAGTGCAAAATAATTAGCCTCGTACGAAAGCATTTTGCGCCGTCATTCAGCGCTAATCAAAAAGGCTTCTCCTTCATGAGTGCAACTTCATGCGAATCTGAGGGGGGGGGGCAGTTGTTTGGGCGTTTACAGCTGCATCTGCATGTTATGGCCAACTAAATGCATCGCCACACGTAGACAGAATTCAAATAAATTGTTTAATTGCTGGAGTCTCGGATGCGGCCAGGAGGTAGGGGGTGACCATCGACACTGTCCTCTCAGACAGGAGGAAAATGCCGGCTGACTTGTACACAAAGATACCTCGTGTGGACGCATGGTAGCCAATGGGGAAACAGATGTCACAATGGCCATAAACGGTGTGGTAGAAGGGAACAGCTTCTTCCCGAGTTCAGAAATGGTCGAAAAGACCGACTATTAAGACTATGCCCTAGTCCATTGCCCTCGGAATGAGGATTTCGTCCAAACGAACGACTTGGTTAATTCCTGACTTGAAATTCCTTGGCGTATTTGTGTGTGCCATGACAGCGTTTCCGTTCTGTGAAGGCATCTACTAAATTGTGTGATGTGAGTTTTCAAATGAGACTTAGCTTATTACTGCAGGTTTTAGTGAAGAAGCAAGGGGAATTACGTAAACCGTTCGTGGAAAGATTATTTTGCCCGGGCTAATTACGATACAAATCCGGGCAATGCTAGCAAATCGGCGGTAAATGCGTTTCGGGGGCTAATAGCGAGTGATGCGGAATTGAGTGTTGATTTGGCTGTGGTTGGAGAGTCGAAGACGAATGTAGCCAACCGGCTGGTGACTAGGGATTCCTTGGCGTGTCTGGTATGTGCCATAACAGTGTTTCCGCTTTTAGAGGGCATTTAGGGCATTTCTAACAGCTGTCTGTCTACTTGCATTTGCTTCCGGCAATTGGTTTGGTTTCCGTCTCTCGAAATTATCCACAGATTGCCTCGTAATTTTAGGTAGGAAATAGGTGCTGCTTCTGAAACCTTCCAATTAACCGTCCTACATGCAAGAATTTCGTCTAAATTAGTATTTAGATAATTTTTTACTTATAATTTGTTCAAAATCTTTCAAACCGTATCTGAATTACGTGAGTTTGGTAGTCATCTGGTGGATTCTAGGTGGATTTCTTATGAAATCCTGCTTGTGCTGTCAGCTTGCTGTATCAAATTAAGTGGATTCTGGACGTTGGAGTAGGCTGGGAGGGAAACTTGACCCAAATGTGATTAAACTCGCGTCTCCTGGTGGGGCCTCCTAGCTCAGGTGGTTAGGGCGTTGACTGTACTAAAGCTCTCCGCTTGCTACCGTGTGTTCGAATGCCACCATGGAGCCGAGTTTATCGCAGTTGGGCCAACATGAATAAAAATTTGTTGGCAATAGAGTACCTCCATAACGCCTTTCTTCCTTTCGAAGAAGCATCTATCTAGCAATTTTACGTGGATGTTCGAATAAGGCTTGGCAGTTGACTGCATGTTTCTAACCAATAGCAAGAAGCTACTGAAAAGAAGACTGGTCGAATACCGGAACAAATTGCTTATCATCCTGAGTTTACGAACTGGCGAAGGAATCCACCCTCAGAAATAAAAGCAGTAACAGAACAAACGATAGTCATAGGGCGTATTAGCCAATAAACGGTCAGTGACGCATTCTAGTGGTGGACGTACGGGGTCCTGTATGACAGCGCCAGAGCGATATATCGATTGACTGAGTTTGTGGCAGCCAGACATCATGACCGGTCTGGCGTCATTGTTCCAGACCTCGCTGCCTCAAGGTCATTCATCCCTCGGGGAGCAGGCTTCGATCACTTCTCGTATCGTTTTGCTTCCGGGGTGGACGATTTTCCTGGCGGTTGCGAAGTCAAATTCATGACGAATTTGAAAGTTGGGGTAACAGCATGTAATAATTTGCCGTTCCTTTTCACAACCAGATAGGTTTATGCATGCGCGATCGGAGCGCGCATCCTGTTTGACCTGTGAAGTAATGAAGATAGTTTGGTCACGAGAGGCAGTACACTATCCCAGGCTGCTCTCTGGTACTTGACCGTCAATTTCCGCTATGGCCACCGTGTGCTCCACATCAGGGTGAGAGCAGTGAAAGTGGCTTGATTGTGAATTACTTAAATGTGATGGTGAACTTGCGCAGCATCAATTGCAGAAGACCGGAGATGGGAGAGGTCGCAGGTGGTTGATGCAGCCGGAGCCGCCCCTAGGCGTGTTACCACACCCGGCTCGGATCTCACGGAATAGGAGTGCCATAGAGGCCACATAAAGGAGAAGCCATAACCACCTGACTCCTAATCCATCATTCGGTCACTCCACATAACAGACAACACTGGGCCGACCATGAAATCCAAGTTATCCCCTCAATTGGCAACCTTCCAAGCCAGGGCTTTTAACGCACCGTGATTGGCTCAAGCGCATCAGCTTGTCTATAGCGTAGAAAATGCGCTGGGTCGTCGACCTAACTCTCTATTTTCACTCCCAAGCCCCAGCCACTGTCCGAGCCGGTCAGTTGTCTGGTGCGGGAAATGGGTGCAGTGGCCGACACAGCTAGAGAGACTGTCTACGCGCGCCACATACACGACGAGCCCCCCAACCGCACGTATCAGGATTTCACACACAAAATGGATAGAAGGCTTGGATCTAACCTGCAGCAGGAAAGCCAGACTGAGAAAGGCGTCGAAAACACACTTGCCAGCTACGCGAGAGGTGTCGGTAATGTGGGATTTTTAAGGGGCGTATGCGTGGTGTATATATTGTTGGAGGAATGTGTAGGGTATGCTCCTGACTGCAGTGATTTGCTCCAGGCTTTCATGAAGGCACATATGACCTAATATACCTATTCGGCAAATGTATGCGCATGGATATTATGGGTAGTTAAGGCGGGTGCGGAGGTTGTATGTTGAAGCTGTGTGCGGTGGATGCGCAAGTGACCGATCAGGTCGATATGTGATGTACATGTGCGGTGGCGGTAAGGACATGATGAGTTCGGGGCTGCAAAATCGGTTGGGGTGGTGAGGGTGTTGACCGAGGTAATGTTAGTGGATGGGGAGTTGTTAGTGCCGGATATGGGAGTGCTATGGGGTGTGCGGGGTGTGAATGGGGTGTTGATAGTGTGGTAAGCTCCGCATTTTTGGGTGCGCGTGTGGCCGAATAGGCCGATGCGGTGAGCAAATGAGCGTGCTCAGTGCGGACAGTGGAAGCGGGTGCGGCTGGTGCATGTCGGGGCTCTGGGCACTGTGCGGTGGATTCACAAGTGACCGGCCAGGACGATGCGTGAGATGGATTTGCGGCCGCAATGATGACCGGTTGGGATCGAGTCCACATCTCTGGAGGTGGTAATGATGATGGTGAGGGTGTTGGTTGTTGACAGGGCGTTAGGACCGTTGCGGTCTGTGGCGGGGGTGGTAGAGGTGATTATGTTCGTCATCGCCGCGGTGACTGTGACAGAGATGATGGAGGTGGCGGTGATCGACGGCGGTGGGACAGAGGGATTGGGAGCGACGGTGATGAGGGTGGGCGCTGTCGTGGTCGGCGCGGGGTTTGGAGCAGGGGCAGTCGGGGACGGCAGTTGTCTTGAAGAAGAAGACACGATCGCCGGGACAAGAGATTTATTAGCCTGACGTTTCGGATTCCTGATCGAATCGCTGATGATGGATTCGAGCAGGAATCCGAAACGTCAAGCTAATAAAGCTATTGTCCCGGCGATCGTGTCTTCTTCTTCAAGACTGCTTCCTGGGACTCGTCTCTTAGCTTCTATTGACAGCAGTTGTCGTTGTCGGATGGTTGGTGCACTGGGTCAGAAAATGCCAGACGAGGCCCACCAAAGAGGGCATGTTGGGTGGAGTTGAGTGACGATGTTGCGGGACAGGGGTGCCTAAAAAGTACAAGCTTCTCCCTTGGCGGCGGCGATCCGGTCTGCCTCGTAGATTGCTGCGCCTGTCTCCACTGCATTTCTCCAGACCGGTCTCCAAGGCCTCGGGGTTGATGTGCAGTAGTTTCAGGGAGTTTGTAGCAGTCCGCGCTTTCCTATGCTCCGCCGCTTTGTCTGTCTGCCTTCCTGTCCGCCTCACGCTCCCTGTCAATTCGCTGATGGGACCGCGCGAGGCTGGCTTGTCACTAGCCTCTCGAGAGCTCGAAGCCAGTCGAATCTGGTCCTTCTCCGATTAGCTGGCGGACGCTAACTGGGACAGACCGAAAGGCGCACACACGCGCTGGGGTCTATGCACCTCAACGGCGAACACGGACGAACACATCTTGCCTGGAGAGATGGCTTGCAGCGACTGCTTGCAAAGCCTTGTGCACGCACCTCCTCAGCAGTAAAGGTTGTCTAACCCAATCCGCTTTCCCTGACTTCTGACCTGGGAACCTTTGTCTTGTCGACCATTGTGAGCATTCGAGCCAGCCTTCAATCGCAACAAGTTCTTCGGAGTGCCCTTACATGGCTGTTTATGTCCTCCTAGTCGGCTAGCACCCGTAGCAGCATCGCCGTACATGAGTCATTTGTGTAATCGTGTATCACCCATCCCCACCAGGTGGCCACTCCATCACAGTTGCCTCAGCTTGGCGTGGATGCTAATGCTTGGGTCCAGGACTTTCGTGTCCGGGATCCTGCCCTGCCATCTCAGCCTCACAATTCTGTGAGGCAGCTGAGATGGACGTTGTTAAGCCCTGACATCGCTAGAGTAGATGGTCCATGTTTCCACTCTGTGTAGAAGTGTCATCAGGACGACAGCTTTATACACCCTCAGCCTGATCTTCAGGTGGAGGCCGTGGCGGTTCCATAAGGAGTTCTACAGCGTGCCGAAGGCTTGGCTAGTTTTAGAGATCCGATAGGCCACACCCTTGTCGATTTTGATGCATCGTGAGAGTATGCCGCCTAAGCAGGCGAAGTTAGCCACGGTCTTCAGTTGAGTGTCGTTAACATGGATGCGACGAGCATTGTGTGCGGCGTTGGGTGGCGATTGGTGTATGACCACTGCTTTATCCGTGTTGATGTTCAGTCCGAAGTTGGTGCATCCAGGGGGGGAAGAGATCCATGCTCCTTTTCATGTCTGCTCCTGTACCGAGTTTTGGAGCGCAGTCTTTCCGGAAGGGCGGGTCATGGACTGTAGTCGTGGAGAGGCGTGTTGAGGCCTGCATGCGCCGGCTGTTAAGATGTCCGTCGGTCCTGTAAGCACTGCGACACTGGGGGTGGTTATTACGGTATGCGTTCGTCAGCAATGCGGAGAACATAAGTCTAAAGAGGGTGGGGCGAGTACGCAGTCCTGCTTCACTCCGTTATTTACTGCAAATACCTAGCCGGTCCTTGATTCTCATAGTCCAACTGGGCCTGGTAGCTTTGGTCCAGTGTGCAATTACGACACCTAATCGCACAGCAATGCGCTTGGTCGCTTCTGGAACTTCCATATTGTACGGTGAGGAACATTGTGCCCTTGTTTTTATTTCTGCCCCGGCCCTCCAGCGGCGAATTAGTATACATCAGCTTGTAAACGCATAACCTGGTTGCGGATTTATCAAATGTCGTATGCTTTTTTCTCTGGGTTGCTGCAGTGAGTCCGATTCCACGTGAATAGCATTCTTACACAAGTTCATTTGTGATCCATTGGGTGGTTGCTATTCTGCTGTTGCCCACGCCTCTTTGACGTTGAACTCCTGTACGAGTTTGACTGCTCATTATGATAAGCAGATTGTTCCGAAACTCGATGAATCTTCCTCTTTCTCACTCATACATACACCTGACACTCGGACATTGGCTTCCATTTGTGAGTAGCAAGAAGTCTTTAGTGTTTATCCACCACAAACAAACCCCTTGTGAACAGATAATTTCCCAACAGGGCGATTACGATACAAGTGCAGACAATCAGAGCATATCCTAAATAAATATGTGTGGAGAGGAAGCAAGAAGGGCTGTGCAGTCGGAAATGGTTATGCGGATGCGGAAGGGGTGCGGAGTCTGCATATGTGCAATCACCTAGTGAATGCATCTCTTCCACAAAAAATATGTAGCCGAGGGGGTACTGCAGTAGACAGGATATGAGCCAACCTCTGGCTTCTGGAGTTTGACTTTCAGCACCAAAGTGTTTTAGTTCGGACGAGTTCAACTAAACTGCTTAAGCAAGGCCAACGATTTATAAATTCACATCATTATGGTTCTCACTTATTGCTCAATATCCGACTTTTCCAAACTTCCGCGACACTCCTCAACCAACTGACATCGGGACCGCAAACCTTTTTTATTCATACCTGCCAGTCTTTAATTTTCATTATTTTTTTTCCTCGATATATGGGCGCGTCCACCGATGGTTGAGAAAACTGTCGAGGAGGAGGTGCGCTATTTGTGTCGTTAGAATGACGGAAAACAATTTAGCTAGTCCATTTTCTTGGAAATCGTGCTGTTCATGAGCGTGCATTTGTGAACCCAGGTTTCAGACTTCTTGTTTTCTTTAAGTGAGCATGTATTTTTGGCGTAGTCGTTGCATAAGTTTTAATTAAAAGAGATTTATGATGACAAGAGTTCTTATAGGGGTTAACGGCAAGCCCCAGAATTTGTACGGCTTTAGCTACAGGGAGTGATCTTGTGATTTTTCCACGACTGGGCATGTAATCCAGTGTCATCGGATCAGGCGACGCTGTTTAAAATTACGCAAACTGACTCTAATCCCTCTTATGAATTAAGGAGCCCCATGAATCCGTCCAAGTTAGACCTGGATGGTTATTAACAAGGGTGTTTACTTTAAGAATGATACATAAACTACTGTTAACTAAAAATCTGATAATTGCCTTTCCTTCAAAGCAGGGCGCAATTTTTCCGCCGAACCTTGTTCTTTCAAGACAAGTACATAATTAAGTTAGCAAAGGTTTACAATTATGAGGTGATTTTTCGCCCTTTTGCAGACTGGGCTAGAATTTCCCTAAAAATAGTCTGCTTGTAGCTGCATACGCATAAACTTGAGATCTTACCCCTTGCTTGTAGAACTACAGTCCAACTGAAACTATTGCTGATAAAAGAAGGCGTAGTCGAAAGTTGTTATCGGGGTTACAGGTTTCATATCGCACAATGTACGCAACATAGGCTCACTTGACTAGAACCATGCGAGTATTTATGAGGAGAAAGGAGGAAATCGTATTTTGTAGTTGCTAGATCTACTGCGGTTACCACAGCTTGTAGAAATATTCTGCGGCGAACTGATGCCGACTTTATGAGTAAGAACTTGAGTCGCCAGATATTTCCTGATACATACTGTAATTAGTTATCAGGGAGAGAAGAAGAGAGAAAAAGAAACATAGCTGGATCCAGCAGCATTTGAGAGATGTATCTGCTGGGTTTCCGCATATCCTTTGATTGACAGTATACACTTTACTCACCCGCCTGAAAAGCACTCTTCCACGGGTTGTTGTCATGGGATCACTATTTTCATTCACCGGCAGGCTTTACCTACCTTTCCGTCTTCATGCATAAGTATGTGCATTCTGCTAGAGGTACTGGAGTTGTACGATATGTCATAATTTTCAGTCCATACGCATGCTTCGCTGATATTCTGCTGCTGCACGACACAGCTGCGAGGGGTTCGGCTCATCAATGAGTCCACAAGCGTTCCCTGTGTGCTTTCTGATAGGTGGCAGTTCGAGTGTAAATTTCAGCGATTTCCACCGTGTGCCCCACAGCATGGTAGAGCACGAACGGTGACTTTTGCTTTAATTAGTTTACAGTGAAAACAGGCTTAAACAGCACCTACCGAACTCTCTCCTCCCCCCGCTTGGACCTGGTGTCAGGACATGACCAATAAAACTGAAGGCGGTAGCGGCCACAGGTGGCTGACACAGCGAATACCCGCACCTAGGCGTACCACCACAACCCCTCGCCCACAACTTACACTGAACGGGATATTGCGCAAGAAAAATAGAGGGGCGGTGGAGACAGAACGAACACCAATTGGCACGGCTCGCGCTAACAACTAGGCCTGCCCTCGCACCCCAAATATTGACATTTGTTGTGGGCGCGTATTCCGATAACGCTTGCCGAACTCCAATCTGACCCCTGTATTGATCTGGTAGACACTCCAACATTTAAACTGCAGGCCCTTAACTTCCTTAGAAACTAGTCTCCAAATTTGGGTAAGTCAATCTATTTAAGACTTGTAGGCTCAGACTGAAATTTGATACGAATCGTTTGGACCATAGTACGTCAGCTACAGCGGAATAACTGCGTAATATTCACAAACTGTCAACAGGCAGCCAATAGTATGTGTGGGCTGCACAGTATACTAGACGGCACAGATACCAGCTAAAAGCTCAGATACATGTTTAACCGCCGAATGACACAGCTGCGAGGAGTTTGACCCAGCCGGGTTAATCCCTACCGTTTGATTAGTCAGCCTGTTAGCTACACCAGCATGTCCTCAGCGAATTTGGAGAGTCGCGTCCACTGGGCGGCAGGATAAGCCGTCTGCCCTCACAAGTGGCGCGCCTTCGAATTTTTGATGCCCACAAGCGCAACCGATCGACGACAGCAACGACATGGCCGATAGTTCACGTCTGTGAATATACGCTGAACACCGACGCTCGTTCCTTCTCCTTCTCCGACCACTTGCAGTTTTAGTGCGTGTTATTTGCGAAGGCAATTTTTAACTGAAAATTCTGATCACGTCAAAATAACATGCGCCCTCTCTCTCTCGCTTGCTTCATCTCTCACCCCTCCTTATCTCAGCGACTGGCGGCACCAGTCTTTGCCCGATAACAGATTGGCAATGTCGCCCCTCTCCCCAATACCATTTCTTAGGAGAACCGTTCAGCTGAGTGTTCCGCTGTGATTTATTGGCCAGCTGAGGCAAGGTCTTGACTTTGCAATAGCTATAGGACCGGGTGGAAGTCTTTGTTGTTTTTTGCGGACCACAGGTTGGTGAGCCCTGAAGATGGCAGTAGGCGAGTTAAGCGGTTGTCAGCTCTAATGAAGATTTCTGTTTAACTGCCTTTAAATCTACTGTCTGGTTATTCCGCGGGCATCATGGCAAATGATTGTGGTGAGGATGAAGCGTGCTCGGTCACTGGCATTTGGAATAGTCCTTCCGAATGTGCTTCTCCAGCTGTTTTAAGTGCAAAAACCACTTCTGAGAGGATGAGTGAGGGACTGGAGCCTGCCCATCCGTAGATGCCCCGCACACCTTAAGCATTGCAGAAACCCTGCGTACCTCCGTCTGTCCGTCTCTCAGTCGTACAATCTAAGTTTTGGGTTATTGTTTCTAGACGGATTCTACAATATCATATGAAGTAGACGCTTGTTCCAGGCCACCCAGTCGGCCCCTTTTTCAATTGCATTCCGGAAATGGCCTTTTGTATTTACCATGTGTACTATTTGAGATCATTAAACCGAGTTTTGGCTATATTCGAAAGGAAATTGGCCCTCACCGCAGAGAAAAGACCACTGTGGGCACTAAACTGTCCGTATTGACCCAACAGCTGCTAGATCCATGTCCTCTGGTAAAAGCTGGGAATATGTATTTAGAAAGTGAGAGGACTCCCTACGTTTTGTGTATTGAGACCATTATTCGGACATTCATGTCTCCGATATGGCCGCCTTTTCGTATGGGTGTTAGAGAATGCCAACATTTTCTAACACCTTGCGGAAGTGCAAATAGCTTTCCGTGATGTTTATGCATTACCGATAAGAGTTCTCTACTATGCGCTGATTCTGTGAAAACACTTTAAACTTTACGTGCACCAATAATCTGAAATTAATTAAGACTCATGACACGGTGTCTCTCTCCCGGCTGACCTAAATAACATCGCCGCTATCTCAGATGATCAATGGGCTAATGTTCGAATACAGTTTGGAGGGAAGAATGTTTCAGGTGAACTTTTCCTCTAAAACTTATCACAGTATCTGAACAGCTGACTAAAATGCCATTTAATCACCCTGCGATGCCTTTCAACTTGAAGGTTGTTTTTAGTTATTATTAAATTAAGGGTATACTCTTGATATAAAAACTAATTGCAGGCCATTCTGGTTAAAAAGGCTCTCGAATAAAGTTAGAGGGCCCTTTCTAATGTATCTTTTAGGTTAAAGATTGTGGGAGTTTCATTCGGTCAACTAGATGAACGTCAGACTAATCCTGATCAGTGTTTTCGGGCTTTGTGCCGTTTTCGTATAAACAAATCGCTACAGAAATGGGTCTCACTTCACCTACATTACTGGCTGGAGATAAATTTAACAAAAAGGGACTAGAATGACCATTTAGAAGCCTATTTAGTTTCTACCTAGCGCGAGGGGGCACCGCGATTCAGGCATTCGCGGACGCTCATCCTTATGGTCCGGAGTACTCTGGACACTATAGACAATGAAGATCGTGATAATTTGCAGCCGGACGGGGTTTTGTGTTTCTAATCAGTTCTCATCAGCACTGTACCCGAGTCCGCAAATTAGCATCAAATCACTCTGTGACCGACCTAATGCACGACACATCACATACATACGAGTCGCCAAATCGACGCAAAAGAAGCCCTTCGGGTTGTATATCATGCGAAGCAAACTGCTCTAAAACAAAGGGTGTTTGCAACAGCGGAGGCATCGATTGTTCAGCTAGCAAGCCCACCGTTCTGAGAATGTCAAAAGATGTTGGTGCAAATGTCCCATTTTACGTGGCCAACGCCGACTCCAGGTGTTAATTACACACCGCCCCATCCCCCATTACAGTGCGTGTCAACACACAGGCATCGCTCACACTCTAACTCCGACCTCCCTGGCCCAGCCACAATGGCCATAACACTCCGACGTTTGCCATACGGACGGCCTTAGAACGAGGATTGTGAATAGTTCCCCGAAGCGTCTATAAACCCTGTTCAAGACACATACTTCCATGATACATGTACCCGTACTGACCTGATGGTGATGACGACGATGCCTAGAATACGGTTTCATTTAAGAAAATTAGCTTAAACCCCTCAGCCACACATGTGGAAATGCGTAAATATCCACCTAGCACACCATGCTGAACGGCGGATATCGGGATAGCAAACAGTCAGTTGGTTGGCTCCTACTGATCGTGCGGACGTTCACTAGTCCATAATGTTGCCATTAGTTGTTGCAATGTTGCGATGTTACGGCGAACCGACTCTGTGATCAAAGGCGCCGACAGAATATGGGATGAGATGCTAGTTTGTCGCTTCGTAAGCCTACCGTCTAATAAATGGCTCAGTAATTATTGGCACAGTCACGGTCCTAGTCGTACTTTCCGTCTTTTAGTGGCCCAGGCAATTTTAAATATTCATTTGGAGCCATTTCAGCCCAAAGAGCTGCTCACAGCGTTAATTACCAAAAACTGCCCTCCCCTACCGTCATCTCCTCGCACTTTGAATGCCAGCAGCTTTTTAATAGTGACAGAACGCTAACTGATCTAGGGGTCCATTTGAAATTAAAAAGATTTTTCGATAACTTCCTTCTTTCTGCCAACGAACTCAATAACGATTTCAAGCTTTATTACGACCAAATTAGATTCCCTTTGAGACTGAACCATAGTCTTCTCTTTCTTCACAATGAATTGCTCTTGAAGGCATATTTTCCGGTAACTTTGAGCAAACGAGTTTAGAAACCAAAGTATACATCAGCACAGACATCTATACTTTGCTGTAAAAGCTAGTTTCCTCCTTTTCACCAACTAAATGTCCCGCCCGTAGCCAGCTCTCGGACAAAATTTTAACAGCTGCCTGTCTACTTGCATCTGCTCCTTGTTATAGTATTGGTTCGCGGCTTTCGGATTTATCTGCAAACGGGCAACAGTAAGGAAGAAAATACACCTGTTTAATGGTGTGTCCTAATCCATGGCCCTGGATAAAAGAATTTTGTCCGAAAATAACTATTTCATTGGTCCGTTACTTGTATTATATCGCCCAATAGCATGACGCCAGTTCTGTGCGAAATAGTAGGCAGGCAGGATAGCCGAGAACAGCTTTACTGCGATAGTCACTCTGTGTGCATCAACTCTCGATCCTTCTGCCCGTAGATTTGTAATGAAGGGTTCTGTCCTTGTCTGGTTTGTATGTTCCTACCGGTCCAGCGCTGAGCGCCCGCATGGGCAGACCCTCGTGTGTCGTTGACCCCCGAGGGTCTCGCGTAACTCGGCCGTGTTAATTGCTGGCTCGCAGGCGGGCTTGCTGGGCAAGACTTCTCTGCGGATCTGCAGCAATTCTTCGCCAGACGTGACTGCCACACGACAGGAATGGTGCGCCATGTTTCGGGCCGTCCAACAACTTGGAAGACTTTGGCGAGACGATGTATGCCATAATAGTTCTTTCCGCCCGACAGAGGTGTTCAAAACGCCCAGTGTGGATGCACTTGCTCTTGGCGCTTGACGATCTACGCTTTAGGCGTGATACGCATGTACAGTAGATGTGCAAACTCATGAAATGTCAACCAAAATTTCGAAATGCGTTCTCGTTTCGAAAGGTAAATTAAGTAGTGTTGTAAAACTCATCATGATGCAGCATAAATCTATAATGATCCAGTTACCTCAGGGTGTCGGCTTTCGAAAGAACTTATTTTCGGCTGCATGCAAGATCTATATTCTGCAAAAAAATGACTACTTATGTAGTATTCAATTTTCCTACTTATTTTCGATGCCCTTGAAAATTCAATTATATATTTTATGGAAAACATGCATAAAATATTCGTTCTTTTACTTATTCGGTAGAAATTCACGTCTTCTTTCAATTTCATACTCAAAAGAAGAGTATAATTCGATTTTAAAAAAACTTTTCTTATTCCCGATTAATTTTGAACCCAACCTGCTGTTACATTTGCATTCCATGCATTTCTCTACGGTGTTAAAAGGAGACCATATGAGGTTCATAAAATTCGGCAGTGGATTTGAGCAATATTGTTAACGTTACAATGCACAGTCGTAAATGCAGATACATGACGTTTCATGCACGGCCATTTAACGGTATTAAAAAATCTCACAAGTAGAACCTTTTTTTCAAATCGGACTATGCTCTTCTTTCGAGTATGAACTTGGAAGAAGACGTGATTTTCTACCGAATAAGTAAAAGAATGAATATTTTATGCATGTTTTCCATGAAATATAATTGAATTTTCAAGGGCATCGAAAATCAATGAGAAAATTGCATACTACATAAGTAGTCATTTTTTGCAGATTATAGATCTTGCATGTAGCTGAAAATAAGTTCTTTCGAAAGCCGACACCCTGAGGTAACTGGATCATTATAGATTTATGCTGCAGCATGATTAGTTTTACAGCACTACTTAATTTATCTTTTCGAAAAGAGAACGCATTTCGAAATTTTGGTTGACATTTCATTATTTAGCACATCTACTGTAAGCCATTCACGCAGTACTAAAAGAGCTGTCAATAGACCTGAACTCTAAGTTAACCCAAAAGTCTGTCAAAGAGCTCCATAGTATCACTTTGAGATCCAGCTATGTTGGCCTGCGTTACCGATAAGTCATCTCCCAACAAGGACAGATTTCGTAAGCCGACGGCTGGCCTGAAGTGAAGATTTCAACAGGACTAAAATCGGAAATTAGAGATCCTTATGATTCAGCATTAAATTTTGAGGCCTCTTGCATAACCACTGAAGTTCTCGTCGAGGTGCAAACACTGGCCGTCAGAAGTTTATTAAATTAAACGCCACGGAAACGGGATTAGCAAGTCAGTCTTCACTACCAGAATAAGTGCTCAACCACTTAGGAGGTCGGCATCAGGGAATCATGCATCACGTTTTTAGCCAGTCGTTGTTGTTTTGTCTGGGCGGGGAAGTGTACGTCTGGGAAATGTCAGGTTATGGATAATCTGTGACGAACAACATCAATCGGCGTCATGGCGCTGCAAAGCCGGAGGCCTAAATTGCACAAGGAGTAAGCTTTCCGCTATTAGGTAGAGCCGGGCGAAGAGAGGGCGTTTGGACGTTGTCGCCAAGCCTATTAGACAGTCATAGTGTTTCGGTGTATAAACAACAGTTTAGTTTGATACCATCAGTGGAGAATAATTTGTCTCGCACGAAAGCTTCATTTTGAGCCTTCACCGAGTGCTAATCAAAAAAGGAGTTGTGATTATCCTGGAGTGAAACTTTATGCGAACCTAAGGGAGGCCAGTAGCTTGCGCATTTAGCAAGACGTCTGCATTTGGTGGCCAATTAAATGCATCGGCACGTATAGACAGAATGCGAACTACTTGTTTAATTGGTTGAGTCTCGGTCGTTGTCAGGAGGCTCTGACGCAAACATTACACCTACCTTTCCATTATGCGATATAAGATGGGCAGGGCGTTACCATTGTCACTGCCCTCTCGGCATGAAGCAAAGTCAACAGGAGGGAAGTACGGACTGATTTATTCCAACTTGTACATAGACAAATACCTCATCTAGGCGCATGGTAGTAAATGGGTAAACAGATGTCACTCGATGGCCCTGAACGGTGCTATAATCGAGAGATGGCTCTTCCCACATACAGGCAGGTATACATCAAAAATGGTCGAAAAGATCGATTATTAAGAATGTGCACTAATCCACTGACCTCGAGATAAGGACTTCGTCCAAATGAAGTACTTGGTTGACTTGAAATTCCTTAGCGTGTTGGTGGGTGCCAGAACAGTATATTCGTTCTTTAAGAGTATCAGGTAAATTATATGCTGTGAGCCTTTAAATTAGACTTGGCTAATGACCGCAGGCTTCAGAGGAGAAACAATAAGGATTTGGTGTTTATCCACCACAAGCAGGCACCTTGTGCGCAGATAATTTGCCCCCTGGGGAGATTCTGACACAAATCCAACCAATGAGAGCAAATCGGCGGTGAAGGTATTTAAAAGGCAGACAGTGAGGGCAGCGCAGTTGAGAATGTTAATTTGCTTGTGGTTGGAGAGACGAAACCGAATGTGGCCAATTGGATAGTGACTATCTCCGTCCCATGACACAATCTGACCGAAAGTGAGCCCACAGAACACAACAATTTTAACCTAACATTAACTTCGGGATTTGAAGTTCTCACATAAAAATGCTTATTCGAAAGTGTGTAATGAATGTTTTTAAGATGGTCAGCGTTTATTTAACTCTACCTCTAACGGTTTTCATCTGACACTTTATAGCTGACTATTTCCACGAATTCACAGCACTTATGAATCAAATGACAGTGGGAATAGAAGAAGTCTATCCTGCGACAGATAATGCATGACCTCCAATTTGGTAGCTGTTACGTAGACTAGGTTTCCAGATTCTCGAACGGACTATCTGTTTTGAGTGTATACTCTAACCAACTTGCATGTAGGTAGGTGAGTAGTAATCTTCAGGTTGAAATTCTCGTATCAGTACTGAATCTACCCCTCTAATTTCCCCCCAAAATTAGTGCGTAAACTTGGAGTAAATCCTTCGGAGCGGAGATTTTAGGGCCGATCAGAAAGAAGACATGAATGGTTGCGTTGGCATCCACCAGCTACTGCTAGATAACTGCGTAATAGTCACAAACGGCCAACAGGCAGTCATTAGTATGCAGCAACTAAATGCAACAACTAAAGCATATACCTTACTGGCGGCACACGTATTAGATAAAAGTCTAGACATCTGTTTCACTGATCTTGTTTAGCTGCACAAATTGCGTCTGTGTCACTATTAACCTCATTAACAACCTTTTTTGACAAATAATTCCATTTATATTACTCGCATGCTCCAGAAGGATCACACTTAGCCTAGTGCTGATTTATCTGCGATGTTTTTCTAAGCTGATGTAGCGGTTTCGAAGTTATATTTTCTCTCCCGCGTAGGTTTGAAGATAGTTGTACTATTGTGTGACGATGGTGAAGTTTAGACGGTTAATTTCCTGCCCAGGAAAAGCAGTCCTACCGGCATTTGCACGCGACATGTCCATGGTTTGTTCTAGTTCAGCAGATAACTTGTAAAGTGTACATACAGCGGTTATGCTTAATGCCCATGTATTGTTTTAGCCTCTAACTATATCGGGAAGTTTGCCGTCTACAACGGACCAAGCAGAAGATGCACTGGACCAACACGGGGACTAGACACGCGTTATTAAACTACGCACCCATAACGAGTGCCATACACAGGGGGGTGGTGGTTGCCCGTCTCGACACAGGATCCTGCCGCGCCAGTTAGCTACGATCGGTCCCGCCTCTGGTCTTCTTGACTCTATACTTGCACCGGACCCAGGAGGGTGGGGAGGAGAGATTGTGGTTGATGTGGCATGAGTCCACTACAACTATCAACTTATTCACACCTAACTTACCGTTCCTGCACCCACCCTGTTCAGGAACACTCGGCGAACATCGTCAAAAACGACAGCTAAGCTCTCAGGTTGCGCGTTGTTCACGTCTGGATTTAAATTCGTTCCAGTTATGATCTAGAGAAAGTCAGTATGTCCACCATAGAAGTTCACTTCAATAAAAATGTGAAGATTCTGCACTTTGTGGGCGACAGTAAACACGCAGGAGGGCAATATTAACCTGAAGAACCTCGTGAAGACATTGGTACACCTAAATGAAAATGAGTCAGAATTTCGACGAAGTCCCATTTCGGGCCCTTGCGCTGTAAAGCGGAATGCTGGCTAGGTCTCACATCTGGCTGGACCTGTTATAAATGACTAGTACACCACAGTCTGCGTTACTGTAACTTCTAGCTAGATTTTAATCAAAGAGCAACCAGTCTGCAGTCAGGAGTTTCAGTCGTTCAGAGACGGGGCAAAAGCATGTGTGTAGACTGGCTACATGGGGCAAGACGGACCCAGAATCCTATTTAAAGAATATTGCACAGCAATTAGGCCCTACTAAATTGCTGACGACTTCAGATTGCATTCCCGGCCAGATGGGGCAAATTTATGACATGGGAGCAATGAAATCGGCAACAATTATCAGGTAGTTGTCTACACCAAGTTATCTCACTGTTCTGAGCCGCTTTTGAGCCCAAATTACGTTCTCTCTATCTGAAGATCTTACACTTTTTGTAACCGAGTTTATTTTACTTAAAGTCTGCATTTCAAAGGCGAGAATCTGTCATGTGCAGCATCGTGCATACGTAAATCGTGGACGTCGGAATCCAGTCACATAAATAACTCGGAGGAATCCTGTTAAAGTGCACTTTTTGTTAAGTAAGAGTTGCTAAACGATCTTCCATGTACTCGCTTCAGTTGGCTGACGGTGATAATTTCTGACTACAGATTGTTCCCTTGCATTTATGGTTCACGTTTTGGGATCAGACTAACACGCAAGCGGAAAATGCAAGTCTTGTTATAGGATTCCAGCAGGTTGCATATTTCTCGTAAAATTAATAATTCTGGAAAATAACGCAAGGAAATTAGTGTAAATTAATGTTTACCTGAGGTGATCTTCTCACCCTTCGTCCGGTGAGCCTTTAACAACAACTTATTCGCTGCATTAATACATTCCTTAATTTATGGCTCATCATAAGGCAGATTGCGGTAATTTGTAATACGAACTTAAATACTGTTGATGCCGGAATAAATAACCCCCCGCGCAACGTGTTCTTGCAGTAAATTCCAGGGGAAGCCTATATCCGTATCCAAAATCTGACCCTAACCCTGAACCTTCTAACCCCATGATCCTAGGCCAAACACCACCAAGGTACTCATTATATGGGGGGGGGGGGTCCATAATCGCCTGCCCTAAATCAAACACTATGATCACTGGGGAACAGTGATAACTGCAAAGGAGAGAGAGCAGCATGTGAAGTGATTGTCGACAGCCGGATCTCCACTACAGCAAGGAGATGCGTTCATGTTGAAAACTATCGTCAACACGGTGATTTCCAAGTGTAGGTTGAGGTACCTTTAAGAAATAGGCAGTGTGTTACATGAGAAATCCATCGGTGGGCCCTAGATATTTAAAGGAAGGTACAATAAAGAGACTACCTGAAACAAAGGCACCCTTCAATCTGCCGGTTTACAGAGTCGTTTAAATTCAAACCAGCACATCCGTAGTGATCAAATTAATAAGGATAAAAATGTCTGCACACATTTGATAGAAGGTGACTTTGCCGATAACCCTTTTTCATTGCTGCATCAGGCTATTACACTGAGATAAGTATTCGAAATTCTGGAATACAGCTGGCCGTTTGTTCATGTCCATCGTGTGCCCTACAACAGCATCCGCAACACCCTTTCAACCACCTAAGCTCGCCTTCAAGGCAGAGTCAAGACGACCGGGGTCGGGCTCGGGAGCAGTAGATGGCGAAACTAAATAGCTCGTCTACGCGTGCCACGCACGACCCGGTACCGCACAATGTGCCAGATCTTTACATGAGGTCCCTCGGATGCCACGTGCACGAGTGCCGTGAAGGTCATGGACTTGCACGAGCACACAAAAGGTTGCAATGGGGATAAGAGCGTACAGCCCGCATCAGGGTTGACGAATGTGAAGGCCGAACACTGGGTCACGGTATAGGCAGCCGGTGAGAGGTTCTTCTGTGCGTAGACAAACGTGTTCATTAAACGGGTCTGTCAAGAGTGATGTCGCGACGACAAGTTTTCCAGACAAATGAGAAAAAAGTAGAGAACCCATAAAACCCTTAACTGGAACTCGAAGTCCTTGTCCCTCGAGAAGACTGCATATCAGGTCCTTCAGAAGGTAAAGTAGATATTCCCCTCGTCGAAGGTTAATGAGATCGTCACCGTTCGGAAGGCGCAGCGGCAACTTACGTGTTGGACGATATATGGTGGGGGAGTCTCGCGCGACATCCATCTATCCCATTACTTATTCACCATTGTCCAATGGAACGACAGTGTTGAGGAGATCAGAGGTTAGCGCGGACGCAGCTTGTCATTAGGACGACTGCAAGTCTACGCGGGCAACGCGCGCGCCGACACCCACGCGGGAACAGACCAGCGCCGAACTAAGGGTCGCTGGCATCTCAGTAAGGAGTGGCACCTAGAATCACGGAAGGAATCATCGCGGCCTGCGCGTTAGACAGGGGGAGCATCGAGCTATCACACCAACCGGCGAATCCTAGACGCGTCACACTTTGCAGAGCAAGGAAAGTGTGCGTGGGGCTGGGTTCACTTTCGCTCTTTCCCCATCGTGTACTGGCAGCACGTTCGCGTCAAGCCGACTGGAAATTACTGTATCGGGAACCACGCCCCACGTGGCTCAAAACATACGCATCTTCCGTTTCGGCCTACAGAAAACACGCAGCCTGATTTATTTCGAGCTGAGGAGACAGGGGATCGGCCTGCCAACGGCGACCAGTAAGGGCGTTTATGCAAAGCGATGTACTCCACGCAAGGAAAGTCGTATCCTCCCCCACTGGGACTATTAGTGCCGTCAAGATATTCATGTCCGATACAAGCGAAAATGCGAGTTCCTGGAACTAGTTGATCAGAAGAAGAAGCGATCGCTGGAACAATGGCTTTATTCGCCTGACGTTTCGGACTCTCTCTTGAATCCATCACCAGAGACAGTTGCAGAAAAGGGTGGCTAGTGTACAGGAAGTCGCAGTATTTATAGGATGCGGTCGCCATGCTACAGCATACCTACAGCAATTAACCGTGCTCCCTTCATCAAGGATTGCTGCCCGCTGGTGCGTTAATTGCTTGATGGCCGGCATGCAAGTTGTTAATTGCTGACATCTCATCACCCGTGTTGGATGCTGGCGTGATGATTGCTCGGCCATCTGGCTCACGTGCTTGCGCGCTGCTCGAGTGGTCAATTGCTTTGGCCAGTCTATGCCTCAGAACAGAATATGGAGTGGGGATGTCGTTGCACTTGTTGAAAGACTGAGGTCCCGTGAACCATGACTCAAGCAACTCGCGGCTCACGCGATTATCCCCTCTCGCGAGAATTTCGGCCCATTCGACGAGACCCGGCCACACATTCAAGTTCGATGAGGCCGAAATTCTCGCGAGAGGGGATAATCGCGTGAGCCGCGAGTTGCTTGAGTCATGGTTCACGGGACCTCAGTCTTTCAACAAGTGCAACGACATCCCCACTCCATATTCTGTTCTGAGGCATAGACTGGCCAAAGCAATTGACCACTCGAGCAGCGCGCAAGCACGTGAGCCAGATGGCCGAGCAATCATCACGCCAGCATCCAACACGGGTGATGAGATGTCAGCAATTAACAACTTGTATGCCGGCCATCAAGCAATTAGCGCACCAGCGGGCAGCAATCCTTGATGAAGGGAGCACGGTTAATTGCTGTAGGTATGCTGTAGCATGGCGACCGCATCCTATAAATACTGCGACTTCCTGTACACTAGCCACCCTTTTCTGCAACTGTCTCTGGTGATGGATTCAAGAGAGAGTCCGAAACGTCAGGCGAATAAAGCCATTGTTCCAGCGATCGCTTCTTCTTCTGATATTCATGTCCTTACAGCCTCCCGCTTTTCGTTCAGAAGTAGCGGTTATAAAAGTTAACATCCTAGGGATAGTTAAGTGCGATTTGCGTACGAATTGCCGGACGCGGTCGGCCAATACTTACCTGTGCACCCTCACACATCGTCCGTCCAACTCTGAGATCGGTTTTTTTGCCTCGAGAGGACGTACAACAGTAAGAATGTCCCTTAAAGTATGTCTGCTTTGTCAGAGGGATAAGGGTGTCATCACTGTGGGCGTCACCTCCACTCAGCAGGAAAGTTGGTATTTAGATGACAAATCTATCCACCTTAGGTAGCAACAGAGGTGGAAAAGTTATTATTGAGCATCAAACTAGTTCATTTCGATGACTGTAAACCAGTAGCTCGGTAGCGAGATGGTTCCGCTCCTCTACGGCGCTGAGGCCACTATATGAAATAGCTGAACTTCAGCCTGGCTGTCAGTAGGAAAGCCACACTTCAACGATACGAGCTAAGTTTCCAGGGCCTTCAGTTACTGCAAAGTGCACTATTTTCATAAAAGACTAAGTTTATTATCTCAAGGACAGCTTCCCAACAAGCGTGGTAGCCAACAACGAAACCCATTAACTAAAAACTCCTTATTTTCAAATAACACCCGTTCACAGGTTTCAACATGAACTGAAAAAACCAAAAAACGTATCACAAGGTTTCCCAAGTTACTTGCACATTAATTCTGCCGATAGGGCCTAATCAGAAACTCCGCCAAAACGCACCATGATTTAGGTGTTTGCATGCCCATTACAAAGCGAAGTTGCAGAAGGAACTCCGTGGCTTGTGTCTTTCATATGCTCTCTAAAAAAAACAAAGTCAAAAAGAGAAAATATACTTTTTTTTCATAACAACAGCCCCGCCAGACAAAAACTCCAAAAGCATTTTGAGAGATTGCCATTTAGACAAACGGACAGAGGTATTGCCGGTGGCGGGTGTGCGAGCAGGCGGGCGGGGACAGTGAATGGTGCCCGGAACCCCCTCTCCTGGCGGACAACCAGTAGTGCAGGTCCAGGAGATCGAAGGCAAAAGGGAGACGGGATGGGAGGTGGGTGGGTGGGCGGGAAATGCAGTAAAACACCCTGACAAAGATATCGACCTCTCCGAGGTTATGGGAACAGATTACCAAGAGGAAACAAACTCAACCATATGCACGAGTGATATTCATTCCATGATAAAGCGCAGGATTGCGTCCCTGAACACGCAGTAATACTTGCCGTTTCCCATGCAATCAACGAGATTATTACTAGATAGGAGAAGAGCGAAAAGACAATACTTCAGGTTTCAATGCGTAAAAGGAACAAGTGACAAGAAAACGGGTGATTCGAGGGAGATCAGGGGGGGGGGGACGAGAGGTACTGGGGGGGAGGGGGGTAAAGAAGATTAAAGGGGAAGGGGCGATGATAGGAGGTAGAGGGAAGATGCGGAGGGGAAGAGGAGGAGGAGGGATGCAGGATTGGGAATTAAATAAACAACCAAGAAGGAACATAGGCAACTGCAAACTGTTCAACATCATCTTACCAAGTGCTCATAACCATGCATATAGGGGAAGAATACCTGTTTAACAGAGCAAATTGGGGAAATAAAACGTAACACAACGTGATGCGGTTGAAGCGCCCAGTTTAAAGCATATCCCACGAGAAAGTGGATAATACTGCATGCCTACTCAGTGTACGCCAACTTCGAATAGAATTTGCCATTTCTTTCACTGTTACCGGCAGAAGTACATTCGGCTTACACAGAAAGTTTCAATGCAGACAAACTAGTGGCGAGTTTAACTCTTTCGATTGTGTAAAATCGCCGCAGAATACGTTGCATGTGGACTTTGCGAATGAAACCATCTTGGGTAATTAAATAAAAGCGCGTTTGATAAATGCTTAAAATGAGCAAAGAAGCTTCAGCCAAATCAAGAATTTGGTACGCAGATCAACAACTCCAATGGACGGACGTCAGCGCCCATGCAGGCAAGCACGGCATGTTTAGGGATGTCACTGTTTTGGAAAGAAGACAATTGCGGTCGCATTAGTAGCGGCAGTAGCAGCAGTGATAACGGCGTACGGACGGGCATCCTGATTGGTTGTCTGCAGAGGGGTAGGGATCAATGCTGGGCGCGCTAAACGCGACACGGCGAGGGCTAGGACGACCTTGAGGGTGTGCCGGTGGTGGGGAGAAAAGTATGCATGCAAACTCGCTGCGCTGCCAACTAGTCGGTGGAAGATCGCAACACGGTGAGTAAAATCAGCCCAGAGGTAATCAGCTAATAGCGACACTACGAAGCTAGTTGTCCACTCCATGTCAGGTTCGGGAGACAACGCATGACAGGGCTAAAGGAAACAGCCTCCAGTGCAGTGCACGACAGCACAGTCCTGATGTCTGCGCAAGCACATGGTGTACAGGTGCGAATCCACAGCCCGACTCAGGGTGGACCGAGCAAATTGGAAAACGAACAGAAACCCAGGATACAGACACCATGACGGTTGGTAGGATACTTACTGGGCCGGTATGACAGTCTCGTTATTCGGCATCGCCCTGGAGCTAATGTTCAGTCACCCGTCTCTTTGTTCAGGTAGATTCCTAATGCTGCGTACGTGAAGAGTGAAAGCTGTTTATTGATTTACTCCGGTCAGAGAACCATAACTCGAGTAGCCATGACTTGTGGTTGTCACTTCTTAAGAAAACTACCGTCACGATATGGGCCGGTCTGCGTAGTTCGTCGTCACTGTTGATGTGTTTTCCGGCATACGCGTCGAAAGCACTCTCCGATACAGTTGCTTTCATTACAGCTGCAGTGGGCTTAGTGAACATTGCCAACCATGTCTTAACGCGTTAGAGTATTTCTCGGAGCCGTCAGACAGTTTACAATGACATGTGCCCAATAACTACGCCGTTATGACAAGGCGGCTGACCAATCTGAAGACGTCCCTAATGCATTTAAGTGTCCGGGCTTTGAATAGGCCTAGAGTGTGTCATTTGGCAATAGTTCGCGAGTAGCCATTCGTTCTGAACATCCCTAAAAGGCATTGAACTTACGCAGTCTTGTCCTCGGCTTAATGCAGTGCGTCCTAATATGTGTCGATAGAGCTCCCTCACGTAACTCTTCTAGCGATAGATTGGGTGGTTTGACGCACTAATTGGTTAGCCAACTGATTAAAGCACTAACTGTTTTACAAAAGATCCCACGCCTCATCCTTCTTCATCCGTGCGTAGACTGATTCCTCCGAGTGCCGATGCACATTAGCCAAATTCCCACTGGGCGTACTTGGTAAATCCGTACTTGGCAAAATCCGATGAAACATACTCACACAAAACAAAGTGCTTCAGCCACACCATATTTGACTTCTGCAATCGTAAACAGCACATGGTCACACCAAAAAGGCGAAAATCTAACTAACAGGGTGACTAGACCTCCAAGCTTGTTTTCCATGCGTAAATTGCGCCTGTACCGCGTTCACCCATCCCTCATATTCAGTTGATTTACCGAGCTAGTCGAGCCAACGAGAAAGCGCATACGATTCACTTGCAGGTGAGTGTTCAATTTCGTCAAACGCTGGCTGTTAGGTCAAAATATGGTTTTCGTTAGAAAGCATTGCGCAAGTGAGGTGGCAGGACTCGCTAGTGAACAACGTGATCCTAGGGTATTTCATATATGGCAGTATGTCGACTCTCGAATGGGCATCTTTCCAGTCACTTGTGCAAGCGCACCTGTCAAAATCTCCACCGGAGTGGTGTGATAGTTCATACAGACTTTAGATGTCGCTAAAAATCCAAACATTATAGAGCCAAATAGCCCATCTACACGTGCCACACGCGAGCCGGCCGATTACTCTGCTCGTACCAGGTTACATCCAGGGAGACCTCTAATCTCACGTGAGTTGCATGAAGGTCATATTAAGGAGGCGCCGTTTTGACCTAACCTTCAGCCCTGATAGGGACCGAGCCATCCAATCAGTCGGCAACTCTACAAGGTCAAGAGTCTTAGCGCGTCTTGATAAATCGAAGCGCTCTCGATTCTACCATGGTGAGGAATGCGA
>CACRXP010000139.1:493836-541151 GCA_902702965.1 Spirometra erinaceieuropaei | reverse complement strand
GAACGGCAACCGTGGCATGGAGCCTCCGTCTAAGGCGTGTCGCACTAACGTAGAACAGAAGTTAAGGGCTCGCGCGCGCGCATAGCGCAACCGACCACCGCATGTGTTATATGCGCCAACGGGGAGGCCACCGTTCTGGCTAAGATAACATGCAGCGCTGCCAACTTCGAGCTTATGTGTAAACACTGTCTGTCAGCCAGTCTGGTGAATTTAAAATCTAACCAAGTGCCAGGCTGCAGTGATGTCATTGGTCGACCTTGAATAAACCCGCCACCTAAATCATGTCTGTGGCGCCAGTTAGCGGCGTCGAGCCCAGGAAGTAAGCTAAGACTGGATAGCAAAGGCAGACGAGGGCCAGTCGGAGTGTCATCACACTCGGTGAACTTTTGTGTATAGACTGTCTAAGTTAGTTGAACACCGCCGGCTCTGTTGTTCACATATAGGCAATGCCTTGCCAGCTATGGTACTCAGTATCATCCCCAGTCGATTTAAATTAGTAAAGAATGGTGGGATAGGGTGATTCTATGCGATTTTTTATACTGTAACACAGCCGTCGTGTTAAAGAGTCACGGTAGCTGTCTAAAAGCCGCAAATTACACAGTTTTCTCGCGGTGGAATAAGTTTTCCGAATTCAAAATCAGAGAGCAATAGCTTATCCTTCATGTGGCCTTGCGATGCTTCTGAGTAATACTAGATCACAATTACTAAAATCTGATTGTGTTAGACGATATGGCGGCATGTGTGTCAGGTGTGGATGAAGGCTTCTGGCGTACTCAAAACCAAATCTCTGGTGGTTTTCACCTAGTCTGTTATTGAGACACGATAGGTGTGGAGAGTGAGATCTTTCAGTCGCATCATCAGACAGCTGCAGGCCTCGGGAAGGCTACGGTGCAAGAGGGAGTGACAAAGGAGACGGAGTTAGGGCGATACTACTGTGCTTCTTATCATGACGATTTAGAGTATTCATCAAGTGCTCGTACCAATTACGACGCCAGCTGCGGTTGCCAAATGCAGAAATAACCGGGTCTTCATTCATAACCAAATTCAGATTGAAATGGCTTCCATGCCTTCATGGCAACTCTAGTTTCCGTGTCTGTGACACGCTGTAGGTGGCGCCTCACTGTACGAAATCACATCCCTGATCAGCCAACCAGCTTCGACAGGTTACTGGAACGCGGGAGAGAAAATATGCAGTGAAGCTAATCGAGCTCGAACCCAGGAAATACTTCGCCAAATAACCAAAAGTGTCGGTAGTCGCGAATCGAAAGTTTGTCAATCAACCGACGGGGTAATTTGATTCTACTCAGAACTAGGGACCAGGCAGCAGTGGCTCCCTCTCGGCGTGGCTCTTATAGCACTCCAGCTCGCGTGAGACTGCGGACACCCTCAGTGAAACCTGTGAGGTGTTGAGTAAGGAATCAGGTCGTACACGGTGTGCGCGTGGGCGGGCTACTTAGTTTTGACATCCGCTGCGTTCACGCCCATCCCAGTCCTTCCAACCTTGTCTCGCCGTCGGAATGCGATAGGCGTGGGAAGGGAACGAAGAAGATGCGGCGCAATTCTGCTTTCCTATAAAGCGGTTCTCGCGTAACTCAGTACCGCCTCCAATCCCCAGGGCAGGGGGTGATCTTCACAGTTTGCTATGGACATGCTAACATGGGTAAATGAACTCGTAGGTCACCATCACCAACATTATAAAGGATTGCTTTGATACTTTGCGCCATTTACTTCATTTGAGAGCGCATCTATGGAAATCGGTTAAGGGGTTAGAGGATTTCTACGCATACGTCACGCCCCTCCAAGTTCCTCCCAACCTTACCAAGACGTAAAGCCTACCGTCGGCCGGACAGACAATTCAATAAACTTTCCATGCCCGTTTATCGTGCAGAGTAGAAAAAATTGGAACAAGGACGCAGTATGCGACCCCACTCAGGGAACAAAAACCTGACCATCGTGGCATATTGCGTCCTCGCCTTTTTTTATAGTGGACGCCTCCACGCTCTCGTAAGTTGATGGAATGTAACCTATTTCTTTTGTGAAAACAAGTTGGAGGAACTGTGAAAATTACTCAACGTCTGCTTTCACTATCAGATATCTTGATACCCCCATAATTCCTCGGGGATCGGGTTCCTGGTGAGTGTACTCTTTTGCAAGTAGCTGTAGGGAAATTTAATGAGAGGACACAATGTGATCGCTCAAAACTTATCTGAACGTTTACCTACTATCGCGCTCTCCTTTCCGCCGTTAAGTCCCAAGCATAAAACCCGTATTACCTGGTTTTTGTTCCCGATTGCGGACGCATACTGCGTCATTGTTAAGCTTCAATGATCATAAGGATTGTCAAAAAGCTAGGGACGTGGGGAAGGGCCTAGGGAAAACGACGCGCGCAATTGTGCGGGGCGACTTACCGAAGGGCGGGTAGTTGAGCTGGTGGAGTTAAAGACTACTCGTTGTGATTGCTGTCCAACCCGCGGCGCTAAGGGGATAGGTGTCGACGGGGGAGCTGATGAGAGGAATGAGAACAAATTACCGTTGGCGGTAACCGAGGTTGAACTGTTGCCTAATTGCTGTGAGATGGTCACCCCCTGTGGGAGGATGAGGTTCATGGTCTCTGAAGGAAGAGGCGGTGGCGGCGGCGGCGGAGGAGGAGGCAGTGAGGGTAGCAGGGAGTGCGATGACTGTGCTAGAGATGAACTTGACTGGACCAAAGTGGACTGGGTGTGCTGTTGCGAAGGCTGCTGACTGACGAAAGGATGTAAGGGAACATGGTTGGATGCCTTAAGACCCAGGCCAGGCGCAGAGGGTGTGGTGGTGGTGACCACTGTGGCGGATAGGGGGACCGAGGAGACCGGTTGTGTGGGCAATGCCTGAGGTGGGGGTTGAGGCAGCGGCGGGGGCGGCAGCTGAGATTGTTGTGGCTGCTGGTTACGGTTGATCAGGAGGGGAGGACGAGAGTAAGATGAGGTGTTGCAGATGACGGTGCAGGTCGGGGTTAACCTCTGCTGGGGAACCTCGGTGGACTGAGGTGCTGTGACCTTCGTTTGCGCGCAGGTGACCATGTGAGTGGGCCAGTGCATCTGCTGGCAGTTGGTGTTGCAGTAGCAGGTATTCCAGCAACAGTAGAAAAAGGCCTCGTTGCCGCAGTACGCACACTAAAAAAGGTCAAATAAAAGTAGCTACTACGTTTAAACAGTAGGCATAAAACGTGTCGCTAAATAGAAGAGTTGTGTCTGCAGCAGTAGCATCTACTTGGGGTGAACTGTGCGACCTACCCACTGCTTTCGTTTAATTGACTCTGCAATGGCCAAGGCCTCCTGCTCCCAGACCTTGCCTGCGGCCTCAATAATTGCCGTCAACTCGCTTTCCCAAACCCTACGCAGCTCTGCAATACGATGCCGCATCTCAGTGGCCATCTCGGCTCGCGTGTAGTCCAGCAGCATACGCAGGCGCTGAAGCTCTCGGTCCTGGTGTTCAATCTCAGAACGCAGCAGCAGCTCCCGCAAGGCGTCGAAGTTCACGCTTGTAGCGGTTAGAGATGCCTTATCATGCTGCATGACGGATTTCTTCGTGCTTTTATTTTTATGCGGATCCTTGTGTGCCTCTTGTGAGAGTTCCCCTTCACCCTGAAGACGAGGAGAATCCTTGCCGGAAAGGTCATTGACTTTTTCAACAGCGTCGGAGGCATCGTCAGCGTGCGGAGCAGAGGAACTTAACGTCTGGGTGGCAGCATTGGATTTGGGATTTACTGGAAAATGAGAACACATATATGCAAACAGTGCCAAAGATTTATTTAGAAGAGGAGGTAAGGGGAGACGATTGGAGGAATAAAAGCGGGTTGGGGAATTAACCAACCTGTTAACATCGACGCTATCGCGTTGGCTGCGAGAAGACGCGAGTAGTGGTAAACTTCTTATTATATGAGTCCCATAGGGTAATATATCAGAGTATTTACGTTGAGGCCCGTGGGATCCAACAGAAAATAACGAATTCAATGTCCTGGTAAAACAAAAAGTCCATGCGGCTTAGGCACGTGCACCTCACACGTGACCTCACTCCGCCCCAGTTTGGCAGGTGGTTTCTTCTGAAAGAAAAGTCGAGTCACAGGCAACCACTAATTAAGACAAGTGTCATGCTGGACGCACGCTGACGTTTCTTTATTTTGGACGGTTCCAACTCGCTCAACTGTGAGCAACGTACACCCAGACGTGATGCATGCCGAAAAGTATTACCGAAAAGGATAAGTAAGATTGGGCTGGCTATCGATGACTTATTTGCATTTATCGAACAGTCACTTCAGAGAACATAGGTTATTTGGGCTTGTGATAAGGGCGTTGCTCAGTTCCGTCTTCCATGTCCTTGTCGATACTACTGACCACTTTCTGGCAGTTATTCGTAATGTGACTGCTTGCGTGGGCTTTGCACCGCAGCTCTAAAGCAAAACGAAATGTTAGAATCCCGTTCTACTAGCTTGATGAGCTGATAAACAAAAGCATCATGTCAGGCTGATAACGCATCTCTGAAGTTTCGGTCCTGACCCTAAAAAGTCATGTCCCGGAGATTTAACTCCAGGTCCTGCACTGAGTAATTTCTGAAATTATTCACTTGATTATTCTCTGGAGTTCATATACCAGAAACCGCAAAGAGAACGGGGGGGTCCCATTGAAGAGCCGAACCCCTCGCAGCTGTGTCACGCAGCGGCCAAATATCGGCGAAACACGTGTCTGGGCTTTTAGCAAGTATCTACGTCGGGAGTACGGTATAATACCTTTATATTAGTGGCATATGGTGCTATCATAATCCAGTCAAATCACCGTAGGATGGGAATTCGTCAATCAAGTTATGGGATATGACCATCCCGTTGCCCCTTGGGGCCCAATCAAGAACCCTCGTAGTCAACGGTTGAGCTTTGGACTTGGAAACGTTCAATGACCAAATAACGCGGATTCAAATCAAAGGTTCTGAAGACCTGGGGTTGGGTATAACTAGTTGGCGAAGGCTAGTACGCCGGGAATCACCACTCCAGTCCCCTTAGTCGTAAGTCGTGTTGTTTAAAAATAAATTCGTGGGCGTATTTTCCTCCTGTACCAATAAAGTGAAATTAGGTTGTGCACGAGGTGTGGTCCACTGAAAAATTCTGTTACGTAACCAGCCGCTCAAATTTCCAGCCAGTGAGAGACCACAGTCCAGGATTGTTTAAGAGGTCCTGTTGTAGTTTATGACGCGCGTCACTCCACCCAAACAACAGTAGGAGCTTCTCAGTTATCACACAACGACAATACTTTTTTACCGGTTTGTAATGTCCATCCGCAAAACTCCGACTCCCACCACTTCCTCCAAAGTGGGTACTTAGAGTACCTGGTTTATCTCCCGGCACGCTAACCAAAGTTTAGAAATGCGCTTTTGAGTGAAAAGGATTATCTGGGTAGGGTTATAAAACTGGCAAAAAACTCAAAGTGTTTCAGTCACGCCAGGATGCTGACGCTTGAATGAGCTTCTTCCCGGCAAACTGCGACAGGTGCACTCGATAAAAACTGACTACTCGGTGGTATGAAGTTTCTTACATGGAACAGGTACACAGCTCGTAGCTCGGAAACCCAAAAGGCGAGTGCGATGGCGGTGACGTGAGTTGCTACCAAATGACTACAAGAAAGCATACTTTCATGGATACGTACGATGAAATATATTCGAATGTAGAAGGGAACCGGGGATCCGAGGGAAAAAACCGAACTGCTTAGGTAGTGACTCTCTACCCAGTGTGGTGTTTGTAGATGGCCAGAATGAAGCGTATTCAAAAGTCGGTATCATGGGATGACTGGAATATCCTGCATGATAATCAGTATTACAACCCTAACTAGTAATCCTTTATAACTGAAAACACAGTTCAGAATTGCGGTTAACATTTCATGAGATAGGTCAGATAGGATTAAAGTGATGTTAATGGTACTCGAAAGGAAGAGTGACAGTAAAGTATAGGCATTAAAGTTGACATTGTGAAATGCCCGAACTACAGTCTTATAGTGAACAACTGTCGCATGCGCAAACACGGCAGTTCGACCGTGGCAAACAACGATGTCCACTGTGTGCTCCACAGCATGTCGGGTGCAGAGACGGTGACTTGCGCGTGAATTAGCTTGCAGTGATAGCAGACTTGCTCTACTTATACCGCATTCTGTCCGCTTGCGTCTAGGTCTGAAACCACAACCCTCCCCCATGTGTGGTATTTGTTGTGAATGCGCATCGCCAATAATGATCTGGTCCCCGCGTTGATCCAGCGCATCTACTGTGGGGCCCGTTCTGGGTGCCACGGACGTATGCATTTTCGAAATGCAGGTAACGTTTAAATGCACACACAGGTTTAGCTTAAAATAGTAGGCGGAAGTCAGGCTGTATTAGTTCTTATCTATTTTTAACTTGGCAGTTTTTACGGCTAAAGAGGACAACTACTAGCTGATAGGTCGATGATAACAGCGGAAAACTAAGAGTATACCCCAGTTGAAACAAAAGTTCATTTCGTTTTTTCGCAGTCCAAGTATTCGTACACAGCTTTGGTATCATAGGAGTGCAGATTGTCAAAAGAGTCAAGCATTGAAAAAAATCCAGATCGGCAAACGAGCCCTGAGGGGATTCGTTGGGCGAAATGAAGGACGCAGATTTAGTGGATTTTTAGCAAATCACAAGTCCTGAGCGCTGGAGAACAGTTTTTCTTGGTGGACAGCAGGGTGGTTTGTGGTTGTGGCGACTAGCCATCCTGACTGGTCTGGCGTCATTGTTCAAGACCTCGCTGCCTCAAGGTCATTCATCCCTTGCAGCGGAGCCGTCCCAGACGAGGTGACCTGAAGTCACACAACCAACAGCTCGGGCATACCTGCGTCCGCGCAGTCGCAGCTGCCCATGCGGCCACTTGAACGCGCCACCCCCTGCAACCAGCACAACAAGCCACTGGGACACCACCCCTCGGCAAATGCAACACACACCGAGTGCACACCACTTGATCTTGGCCCACGAGCCTACAAAAGCGGCTGCCACCATTATCCCAGGGACTCTCAGGCCTGACTGGACGCAGTCAACACCAGCCCTGGCTTCGCCAGTGGCCACTGTCACCTGAGAGGACAACTCCGGGTTCTGTGCACAATAAACCCCTCATTCTGCTTTCTTCCGTCTTCTCTCCTCAACTTGGGATCTGACCCGAGGATGCTAACGCACAGACAAGGACACAGAGTATTTACTCTAGCCGCTGTGTCGCCACATGGTTTTGGATGGGAGAAACATTCACTCGGTCGCACGGGTGGAATGAGCGCGGAAACGTTATCATAAAACGTCAATGCTCAAAATATCAAACAAAACTGCTAGCATTAAAAAATTACAGTGCCCAAAAGCCCTGGAAGCATAGATAAGTTGACTCACGGAAAGGTGCCACAGTTTCGTGAAGTTGCAACTTCATTGTGCTCAACATAAGGTCAATGCTGTCCGTCAGTTTTGATTTAGCTTCAGATAGTTGAGAGATCACCTGGGTAGGTAGCGATTTGAGCATCTCTTGCATCTCGTTAGGCGGTCTGAATGAACAGCAAAACGATTTTGTGTATGCAGCGTTTAAGCATAAGAAATTTTAACTGGCGAGACAATAAATTTCACCTTTCCAGTTAGACTAACGATGCCGAGTTCGTGGATGCCGACTTGGAAAATAACAAGAATAAGTGAACGTTGACACATTAGCTGATAGCGCCCGACGAGGTCTACCCTATAACCGATCCTCACGAGCGATGTACGGTGGCGAGGTCTTTTGCCCGGGTTGAAACAATAACAATCTGGTTTGCGGCACGCCATTCTAGTACTTTCCGTGACGCGTCCGACAGGCCGGGTTTTATGACGTGAGAAACCACACGTGAATTCTTCTCTTCGCTCTCTACCCGAAAATTGATATTATTGACCAACCTATAGCGTTTACCAACCACCTTTCGAGGTTTCCTCACGTTTGGCTGGAAGAATGGAGAGTAATTGAGATGTCTCATAAAATTTTGACAAAAAGTGTGACATGAGTATTCGGTTAGGAAGGGTTACTTGGGTGGGGTTGTAATATTTATATTTGTGCCGCATAAACCCAAATTATTTCAGCCACGTCAAGTCTGGCGTTTGAATACACCTCTTCGTAGCCACTTACAACAACCATGCTCAGTAAAAGGCGGTTACTTATGTAGTATGGTTTATCCCACCGATTTTCAATGCCCTTATAAATTCAAATATATTAGTATAGAAAACAAACACAAAAGTATATCTTCTTGCACTCATTTGGCAGCGAACCAGCATTTAGATTTTATCCTCAAAGAAAGGGTATATTTTGTTTTTAAATTGGTTTTTCAATTTGGTTTTAAAAAATTATGACCATTCCCGCGTATTTTGAACGCCAGCCACCTTTACACTTCCGAATCGCAAGCTGTATACTTTCCGTGTAAGGTAAATCATATATTTGAAGATGAAGATAGACTCTCCGGAACAGGTTTATTTAAGTGCTGACGTTTCAAAGAGCTGGGTCGGCACTTCATTGCCAAAGCGTAAAATGCACTTAATCGATCAGAAATTTAATTTAAAGTGGCATGTTGTGTTGGCCGGCCTCATGCTGATCGATTTTTTTCTCTCCTCCCGCTGCGTCGGTCTCTCGGGGGATGGTTGACGGGCGTTTTGCCTGTGTGTTTTGTGAGTCACCACTCCGTCAAGGGGAGCTGACTGGACTTTAGTCGGACGGTCGGTCTCGCGGTTCTTCTTCTTCCCTACCGGAGTAAACTCAGCGTCGGGCTATCTCCGTGCGGCCTTCTTAAGTCCGGTGTGGTTGTTTGGTTCTGAGCTCTACGATTGTGATGACGTAGGACTTTAGAGGCTGCGGGAAGGTTCAGATGCCTGGGATAACCATTGGCTGCAAATAGGTTCACAATGTACAATCGTTCGGCCCTTTTATCTTCTGACGTGCTGTAGTATGTTTCGACTCTTTGGAATAGAGCGCGGACACAACTACGTTTGTGAGACAGAGGATGGTTGCTGTTGAAGTGTAGGATCTGTTTCGTGCCGGTAGATTTTCGGAATACTGTAGTTTGCAGCTGTCCAGTGGTACACCGGCGCACAAGTACTTGTGAACCTATTTGTAGCTAATGGTTATCCCAGGCATTTCATCGAGAAAAGCAGATGTTGGGCGCCCAGACGACGGCCAAATGAGCAGCAACCCGAAATCTGGCGGGCCATTCCTTAGTTAAAGGGTGTCTGAAGCGGTCTCGCGACTGTTACAACCCACCAGAGTAGACATAGCACATCGACCACAAGCAACAATTCGACGTCGCCTGATGCAACCTAAGGACCCATTGCCGCCCGTTGAAACCTCACCAGTCATTTACAAAATAAATTGCAATGAGGGTGACTGCAACCATGTGGGCGAAACAGGGCGGAAATTGCAAACTCGCCTACCAGAACAGAAATCGGCCACTCGGAGGTCAGACCCTAACTCTCAACTAGCAACACACGATGAAGAAACGGGGCATACTTTTGACCTCCAGAGGGCTACCATCTTAGGCCGAGGCAACACAAAAACAGAACGGCTAACTCTCGAGGCGTGGTTCTCCGATGCCCACTCTATCAACAGGCATCTGGACCTTCCTGCAGCCTACAAAGTCCTACGTCATCACAATCGTAGAGCTCAGAACCAAACAACCACACCGGACTTAAGAAGGCCGCACGCAGATAGCCCGACACTGAACTTACTCCGGTAGGAAAGAAGAAGAACCGCGAGACCGACAGTCCGACTAAAGTCCAATCAGCTCCCTTTGACGGAGTGGTGACTCACAAAGCACACAGGCAAAACGTCCGTCAACCATCTCCCGAGAGGCCGACGCAGCGGGAGGAGAGAAAAAAATCGATCAGCATGAGGCCGGCCAACACAACATGTCACTTTAAATTAAATTTCTGATCGATTAAGTGCATTTTACGCTTTGACAATGAAGTGCCGACCCAGCTCTTTGAAACGTCAGAGTCTATCTTCAACTTCAAATAATTAACCCGGATATCTCAACTTTGCCAATCTAAATCATATATTCCTCTATGATATTAGGAAAATACCATTGTGAGTTCATAAAATTCTGCAACAGATGTGGACTATTTTTCGTACTGAATAAGGAGCATTAGTGGACGGACAAATACGATGCTGTTTAAATGGAATTTTTACGGCCCTAGATAAATCTCCTTACTATAAACCTGACTGAAACAGAAAAATACTTATTCTTTGAGTACAAAGTGCGATGAAGACGTGACGCCCTACCAAATGAGTACAAGAATGAACATTTTTGGGCATGGAAAATCAATGAAATAATATTCATACCACTTAGGTAATCGCTTTTTGACAGGTGGGCGAAAAGAACACTGTAGGCCCGGCACACTAGTGTCACTGGAATATCGCGGTAGATGCGCTGCACCAACAGGGGGGCCATATCGGATTCGGGCAGGCATTATCGGAATGAGCACCACAACAAATACCAACATCCGGGATGTGATGGCAACCCCAGTTGCCGGCTCAAGTCGAGCACATTGGGATCCCTGCTGCCCCTCCACTTTTGTTGTTGGTTAAAATCCTGCTCAGTTGCTATGGGGACCAAGGGGTTGGAGTGGAGCGCCAGGGTGCAGCCCTGGCCGCGCCATCCCCCCCCCCCCTCCACTCTGTCCTGGCACCGGGCTCAGGTGGGGGAGGAGAGAGTGCGGTAGATGCGGCGCAAGTCACTGTGCCTGCTTCATCTTGCTGTGGAGCACATAGTGGACGAACTGTCGAAGTATCGTAAGGCTATGCCGCACGAGGATCAAAATTACAACGTCGACCAAGTAACCCTTTTTAATCGAGAAAGTATACCAGAATTTCGGCTAAGACCATAGGTTACCAGCTGTGCTTCATATTCATATTGGATAAGACAGACCAGATCGTAGCTTCCCAGTTTTTAGGTAGCTTGAGGTCTTGCAAATCTTTTTCGGCTGTTGCCGGTGAGTTCTACCGGACTGCTGTATAGGAAGTCTTTGGTTCACCTCTCTGGGGACCTGAGGTTACATCAAGTTCTTATCTCTTTCTTATGGAAATACCCCCAGTGAGAGAGGTGTAAAAGGCAGTCGCCATCACCCGTCGGACGACAGTGCGGGTCAGCTGCAGGGACGAGAGTCGTGTGACACACGTCCTGTGAGGACAAAGTACGTGTGTGTGTCTTCACCCCGTCTGCCAGCAACCTTCTGGCAAACAAGAACAGTCAATTACTGCTACGAGACCAGCAGAGCTGGTGAATAAAACACGTCTAGACAGGCTTCGTGCACACACCCTATACTTTCATAGCTCGGAAATTCCTGCGCATAGGGTCAACAAAACAACTTTCGGCCTCGAATGGTCAAATGAGGCCAAACAGCTAACAAGAATGCGGTTTGACGGAGAGGAGTAGAAGGAGCACAGAGCCGCGTCATGAAGAAAGATGGTGTGAACAGGTCGTCTGAGTTCATGGGCTAAAATTCTCATCCGCTGTTAAAAGGAGAGAGTCGAACCAGACTGGCAGTTCGACCACTGTGAGTCCCGCTGCATGGCGGGCGCAGGGAAGGTGATTTGCGGTTCATCGCTCATAAACTGTCGGAGTTGGGACTTATTCTTTTAATACAACCGTTACGGTTATAAATATTGTTGAAAAGAGGGCTGAGTATATCATTTTAAGTGGTTGTGAATATGAAATTTAAATCACAGGAGCACAATGACCAGATAAACACTGTTTTTAAGATTTCAGTCTATTGTTGCCACTCATCAACGCCACAAATCTATGCCGGTGGTTTTTAGCACTGTGCAATGACAATGATTAGACATGTCATGTTGTAGCTTAACATATGGGCTATTCAGTTTACAAAACAGTTTAGCAAAATAAAGTGCCTAAAATGGCTTAAGAGTCGTCATCTTGGGACATTAGTTTAGATGACTCAGAAAGGCACTCAACGGGCACTCCAAGTCGCGATCATACCTTTCGGCGTAATGTCGAAACAGGTTTTTCAGATATAAAATCCTTACTAAGACTTGCAGCAGTAAAACTTATGGTGAATTTTGAAAAAAAAACCAATTATAGACTGTGGTATGCCAGCCATCAATCGAGCAATTGCAAGCTACATCAGTAAATCTAAGCCTTAAATACACAATTACTGAACTGACAAGCAAGATTTGACTTTTTCCGTTTTTTTACATCCAGAAACGCAACTGACTTGTTGCCAAGGCCATCTTAGAGAAACGGACCTGCATAAATAGGGACTCTAACTCAGACACTTCCTGGACTTTAACGCGATGCCACCTGCAGTACTGCAGAAGGTCCACATTTCCATGTCCGACCAATAGCTTGTACCAAGTTCCTTCTTTGTCCACTGTCGACCTCCATAGACAGATAGAATGCAAGAGCGCCATTGTCCAGAGCGTAAGTTCACAACTAGTTGTAACCTAAGTGTGTTAGTGACTGTAATGCTGGCAAAGATAGCCAGAATACGGATGATTTAGACATACCCCAAGGTATCCTCCGTTATAACCAGGTCGCCAGTTTGGTCGGCGTCCTCTGACGATTGACTGCGGATTCGTTTAGTGGGAACTGCTTCAGTTGTGTCGTCAACGGGCACATCGTCAGCGGGGGAAACAGGAGGACGGGGGTCATCCTCGGCTGTTGTCGTCCTGGGGGACGCGTCTGCGGCTTCGCACAAATTGGGTGAAGGACTGGGACGTTCGAGGGAGGGACTGGCAGACAGGCTGTTGTCACCGTTACAACGCAGAGCTGCCATACGCAAAAGGACGGGCTCCGTGTTAAGAGGCGCCAGTCGTGGCGGGGGAGCTGTGACCGAGGTCGACACACTCGCTGAGGAAAGGGTTGCGGCAGTGCTTGCAACAGTTAAGGTTGTGGCCCTCCCGCTGGAGGTCGGAGCTGAAACTGTTGGATGGTCTCTTATATAAGAGGATGATGAGACCACAGGAGCAGAGGCGGTGGTGGCGATGGTGGTGGTTGCAGTGCAGGATATCGAGGTCTCAACTGCCCCTGACGTGTTGATAGCGCTGGGACTGGTGCCTTCCTGGGATACGGATCTTTTGCTCTGGCTCATCAGATATCGATTGAAAGGTCTGTGGAAAAGGTGAACAACATTGTGAGCAGGCCTTAACGGCAACAGCCGTTCAAAGTATACGGAGACGGTTTCCCTTTTTAATTTCCTTCGAAATTAATAGGGGAACTTTGAACGAATTCCCCGAAACAAAGCTTCTTCGGCTTGCTCCAAAAATCGATACATTTGACTTGAAATCCATCAGCTCCTGCGGAACAACCGTGTAGTATTCATAAGCTGCCAACAGGTGGTCAGAAGTATAGAAAAACTGAGTGATCTATCATGCCGGCAGCAGAACTGGGTGGGCTTTCAGCTATTACATGTGCTGTCAGAATGGTAAATCAATCAGCGTTGGTACAGCTTCGATATGCCTGTAGAAAATCGGCAAATTATACAAGTTGATGATGTGAAACATAAGAATAGTCCTCTATCCTTATGTAAACAAGTGCTGCCATCGTTTAAAAAAGTCTGCCACATAGGTCTCCGAATTCTAAGAAAAAAAAGCCAAAGTACAACGCAAAGGTTTTCTTAGTACGTTTCTTTAAGTAAAATGAAATCCAGAAGTTAGCGGTGATCACGAATGTGAAGTACATGGGTTTGACGTTCGAAACACAACTGTAAAACACGTGCCTGGGCTTTTAGTTAGTACTTATGTGGGGAGTATGGTATAGAACCTTTGCATATACATGTGGTAGAGTGGGGCTCGCAGATCGTTTTGCGGAACTCACTTGTCCCGTCGTGCTTCAAGGCTCTCTCTCTTAAGCAGAACTAGCAGCTGCACAGCGGAGCATACTGCGGGCAGAATGTCATTACCGACAAGGACAAGGGAGACTGGAATGGCCATTTGTGGCTCATTAGCCGTCGATAGCCAGTCATGCCCAACCCCGGGGTGTGGAATGCTCAAGGCTCGATCCCGCAACTTGTTGGTTAGCAGTCCAGCGCCTCTTACGACTGAGCCACGGGCTCGTTGTCCTGTCGGTTGCGATCGGTGGACTCCCCTCTACCATTGTATATTCCCAATCGCAACCAACAGGACAACGAGCCGTGAATCGGTAGGTTAGGCGTTGGACTTCTAACCAACAGATCGCAGGATCGAGCCTCAGGTGTTGCACACCTCGGTATGTATAGAGAGTGGGTTGTTCAGGCTGTATTGCAGCTTTTATATAGAAAAAAAGAAACTGCACCAAAGGCTTCAAAGTCAAAAACGATATGCTAAAATGAAAACGAATTTAGAGTATAAACAAACCCATTGGGGCGATCATAAGCAAAAGGCAAAGTAGACAACAGAAGGAAGACAAGTGTAGCCCAAAGGTCGACGTAAAGGAGAGGCGGAGTAGTTCCGTATAACTACAGAGCCCGAGGGTACACTCATTTTACATGATCTGCCAGCGAGTTGCTACGACCATAGGCTATTACTCAAGCGAGTTGGCCCAATATCACAAAACAGACAAAAGACAAGACACTATGTGAGCTCACGAGGAGACAGACGCCCAATCCTTATGGTGTGTGCGCGCTTAAGCGTTTAAAAGAAACGAAGGCGCCCTAAAAACCAATGGCATTTAGGATAGCCCAGGGGTCATAGGCGCTGTAAAGCCAAAAAAACAAGCCCGAGAACGAAAATGGAAACACAACGTGAATACGTGTTTCAGACGACTAGACACGGCGGTTTTTGCTGTTGATTCTGTAACACGACTGGTTACAGAGGACTTTTCGCTCTCGGTTGGATGCCAGGCCTTTTAAAACAAAAAAGCTCATCATTACTGTTAAAAAGTTGAGCAGGTCACATATGGGGCTCCAGCAGACTAGGATGACAACACGTTTTGACGAAAGCGCATTTAAGTGCCAACAAGGTAGGAAACCTCTTGGTTGGTGGGTGGGGAGACGCGGACTACAAATATGCTTGTTTTTCTACCGATTAAATGAGATGATTTAATTGTGCCCAATTCAAGTATTTTAATAGTAGGCCACCAGGAGGTTGACCCTTGGATCCTCAGCCCTTTGCCTCCTTCGTGGAGACGCGTGAGTCGACCTCCCCTGATCCGTTGCTGTAGATCGTCTGGCATGGAGAACTGCAATTCGCAACATCATAGAGGCCGGTTAGATCAGGTATGATCACAATCGTACCGCACGTAAGTAAGAATGGATTCCAATTACATAACATGTCAGACGAAGTGCGTTTCCAGTGGTTAAGCTAACTTTGACAATGGGATGGTTGAAAGATCAAACTGAAGGCCCGAAATGCGCGACTTCCGGAGGAAAGTGCTTAAGACGGGGTTAGAAGAGATGCTTGACGCTGACATGTTGGAATACAAATAAACACTTATGCCTCTAAAGCATATGCTGAGATTTTGCTATCAATGGCGAAGACCGATGAAATTAGGCCCAATATGAGCAAAATTCAGACTTCCGTAAAAACGAGGAGGAAAAGCCCAGTACCTAGAAGACTGTCTTCCTGCTCTGAGCTCTAGAAACAGTTATTTAGCGCACCATCGGAGGAATGCGGAAACAAACAAGGCCCGGCTCTGAAGACGCACTCAAGAATCAGACCGACGGTTCAGAAGAATAAACTACTTCATGCGGTGCTGGACTCAACTCGTCGTCTGCAGCTAGACGCGTTCCTTGAATGTGTACCGTGTCACCAATCTGTAGAACTTTTGATAGCTTCGAACGGCAAACATTCCCTCACTATCGCCCCGGCTGAAAAAAAAGTCCTCGAGTGTTTTCTTATTTAAATGAAACCAGCGCTTTGAGCAGGTATTCGATGATACAAGTTCCTTAGAGGTAGCTGCACTCATTCAACTGATGACAGAACTGAGACGACCATATCGTTATCCTGTCAGACGACGATAAGCTGTGCAAAACCGCAGGTTAAGAATTACCAAAAGATGGATACAAAAAGGAGACTGACAGTTCTTACAAGGAAACCGGAGGGTCTTAAAGCTTGGTAAAAACTAAGTTTGAATGTCTCGCGTCCGCGCATACATGGGTTCCTAAAAAAATTAATAAATCTGGTTTCCTGGTTTAGCTCCTTTCAAACATGAGGAATTCACTGCATCACCTAGCTCCAAAGCAGTTAGCCTTGAAAGTAAAGTCGTGCAAAAACACACTGACAAAGTCAACTGAATCGCCAGTGACAGAGACAACCATATTCCAGTTTCCAAGGTGCAAGTAACGGCTATCGAGAGTAAAGTGCTAATTGGAATGGCAATAATAGCAACCAAAAAGGCACATGCCCATCAGTGGTCTGCGCATTGCGAACGCTCACGGCCTCCAAGACGCACAAAGCGAATGCGCCACCGAAAATCGCAGTGTTTTTTGTGGATTCCCCACCAGGTGATGGTTCAGATATCAGAGGCATTTTATGGATGGGTCCTCTATAGTATCAACAATTTTAGATTTTGGTGGGTGCAACGAGGTGCAATGCATTCTGCCCTTCTACGCTGCCGTCCTGTCTCCCTACGTAGTCGCCTACTTGGCCATTACATGCGCACTTCGACGACTGAAAAACAAGCCCACTGATATTCCAACACAACGATCGGCACCGCCAGCAGGCCAAAGGAACGCCAGTGGGCCTCCCTACTTATCAGGGCTTCTTGGTGGACCAGCTTGATAGCAGCCGGAAGTAAATGTCATTTGGTGAGTTGAACCGAAAGAATGACTTCGCTACGTCGACCGTGTAATGTCGGTGACCAATCTCATGAAATGCTAGTCGAAATACTGAAATGCATTTTTGATAAGGAAGGGGTACTTAAGTGGGGTTGCAATAGTATTGTGCTGCATAATCCACCGATGTTTCGGGCTAGTTAAGATGCTGGGCTTTGAAAGTACTTTTTTCGACTTGTAAAAACCGCACTCAGTAAAAAAACTACTACGTAGGTAGCACGAATTGTTCACATCGATTTTTAGTGTCCTTATAAATTCGTATACACTTTTTTAGAAAGAATGCATAAAAATTATTCTTTCTTGTACTTATGTGGTAGAGAATTGCACTTTCTTCAAATTTCATACTTAAAGAAAGAATACCTTTCGGTTTTAAGGAAGTTTTTCAATTCTCGAATCCGCCGTTGTATTTGAGTCTGTCGTTACCAAACTATAAGGTATGTACTTTCCTCGTAAGGAAAATCACATATTCCTTTTTGCCTTTAAGAAGATACTATCTAAAGCTCATAAAATTTTGCAATGGATTACTAGTGTTATTAGTTATTTAACTGGACCTACCCATAGTACTTTTCGGCATCGCGTTTTGAAAAGGGTAAATTAGGTGGAGGCAGATAAAAGTCCACGTATTCTTCATAGATCAGCGCAACGTGCGCCTCCAGTTCACGGACGGCTTTTCTGAAGTCCGCCGAAGACGTCCGTGAGTCCTGCTGAGAGCCGGAACCCGACTGTCGGGGACGTCTCGACTGAGAACTGCGGATAGGTAAGTGTAGACTGCGCAACGACGGGGAGTTTCGATAGTCGGCGGACAGGTAGGCTTGACTGCCGCTGCTGCTGCTACATAGAGCTGCATCGTCCACGGGCGTGAGACCGGCCGTGGCGACCGTTGAGACTTGTGGCACCGCGTCGGTCAGTCCGTCATCCAAGCCGATCTTGTCCAAGGACTCCTTTGAGTGGAAGATGGCTGAATGCAAGGGTGCTGAGGTGGAGACGTAATCGCCGAAAAAGATCACGAGGAGGCTATTTGAGCCGATTTCCAGAACTTTGGCTGGCCAGCAGGGAAATTTGTCCAGTCGGATCCAAACCAATGGGTGTACGACGGGCTAAATAGATAATGTAATGTGCAGATCGATATTGGGGTGTGGCAATGTCGTTCATGGATCATAAAACACAGAAAACGCTCAGGCAGCATAAAAAAGATGAGTTAAGTATTCCTGTGCACAGCATCACTAATGTCCTACTCGATCTTTCTTTGGAACAGAAAACGATGCGCTAATTAAGTAAAAAACAGCCCCCCTCGATGTCTAAAGATACTCTGAAATAAGCCATATTCGAACGATTGCATGAGAGGCGTGCAGGTCAGATTACCACCTTGGCCAGTCATAAGCAAAATCGAAAGAAAAGGTCACAGCGGAGAATATACGCAGTAGTTCAGCAGTGCCGTCAGTAATAAACGACAAGTCAAGTGTGACGGCGCTGTAGTTCGACAGGTGGAAACATATGGTCCGATTGTCTTTGTGCATTCTTACCTAGTGTAAACATTGTAGCATGAACAGGAGGACAAAGTGCGAAAGATCTCAAGGCGATTGCCCATTCTAGTCGACAGTTCGACTAGTTCGACTATAACCACCATGTGTTCCACAGCAAAGCGGTCGCAGAGACAGCGACTAGTGTATGAATCAGTTTGTAGCGGTAGTAGACTTGGGCAGCGTCTACTGCACCCGCGCCTCCTGGCCCCGGTGTTAAGACAGAGTCAAGAAGACCAGAGACGGAGTCGGGTACGGTGGTTAATAACAGCTCGTCTACGCGTGCAACACACAGACCTGGTCCGAAAACCGTGGGTCCGGCTCCCACGCAAACAACAGTGAGGCAATTCGGAACCCAACTGGACGGCAATGCTATTAGGGTTACAGTAAAAAGGAGTCCTTGTGGCCTGACTCACCGTCATGAGAGGAGGAGCGAGTTATCCCATTAGTCGACGGCCAGCATGACAGTTTAAAAGCACGTCAGATTGTTTGCAGTGAGGAATATGCGCTAAGAGCTGTGGAGATGGAGTCCCCAGAGTTGACCTCTCCCTCTCTTCCCTCTCCAAAGCGTAAGTCCGAGCCGGTCAGTCATCTTATGCGTGTATCCGGCGCAGGTGGCGGGCGCGTCGCGAGCCTGTGTCTAGGCATGCCACCACACCTGCCATTGGTGGCATTTGTAGCCCAATGACGCGTGTCGTGCTCTCACCTGCATCTGGGTGTTGGCGCAGCGCAACTCCAGCGTGGCCCGTTCTTGGGGCACGCCGATTTCCGTAATGCAATTATTACTTCCGTTCTCACTGTCACTACCCCTCGTTATACTGTCGGCCCTGTCGAGTGCAGTGTTAGCAAATTCGGTAAGGTGTGGTTTGGTAGCCCCACCTGATGGACACAATACTGTTGGGGTTAGGATTGGGGGTTGTGGTTAGGGGCCAGGGTTATGAGTTAGGGTTAAAGGTTAGGGGTTATAGTAAGGGTTAGGGAACTATTTTTCAACCATTGAAAGAACAACCGCGCACTCCCAGTAGCGTTTCTGTTGCATACAACTACTTGAACTCGTCGCCTGTGCGTTCCCCGCCTCTACCTGTAAAAACTCTATTACCACCGGTCCCGTATTAGAGGTGACCGGGGCTTGTTTACTTCAGGTGGGGCTACCAAACCACATCCGCCCGCACATTCTTCCGACGTGTCAGGAAAATAAACTCGAGACTCGTCGAGATATTTTTTTCTAGAAACTGAAATCGAGACAAACTTAGCTGCCAAAGTGAAGCCCGCATTTGAAAATATGCAAGCATGAAAACTATGCTTGCCAATATCTCATTCCAATTTTGGCCAGGCAGGGAGCTGCAGAAAAAGTAACAAGAAAGTTGAATTGCTAAGCAATTTGCAAAGGCTAAGCCCTCCCTGGACTTTGTGCTGAAGGCATGAGAACGTTTCAATGCAGTTGCTCTTGGAGATATCTTTTTCATCGAAGGTGGTGTAGACAGTAGTTTGACTAGGATGACGATGGATAGCACAGCAGAAAGCAAACTCTTCTTGGGCTTTAGTAGAATATCCGAGTCACGACCGCACGCCTGGGGGGGGGGGGGGTTAACGCTCCTTTCCACGATCTGCATGTGTCAAAACACCTTGCCATTTCTAACGTACAGTCGGTGATCAATCTCCTGAAATGTTAACCGAGATTCAGATGTGTTTTTCCGAACAGAAAGGGTTACTCGTGTGTTGTAATATGGGTAATCGTGCCGCATAATCCCAGGATATCTCAGATACGCCAGTATGCCGACCTTTTCGTGCCCTTCTTTTCAGTCGCCTGGTACCAGCGCACTCGGTAAAAGGTGACTACTTATGTAGCATACATTTTTTCTAGCGATTTTCGATGCCTTTAAAATTTTAAACATAGTCTGTAGAAAATATGATCAAAATATTCTTTCCTGTATTTATTTGCTAGAAAATCACGTCTTCTACAGTTTTTATACAAGTATAATGGTATATTTGGGTTTCAAGGAATTTTTTCAGACAACGGTAGGGTGAAGAACCCCAAATAGCTGCCGTTAGACTGTGGATCGTATGCTAATGCATGTGCTTGCGAAACCCAGTTGAGTACTCATGACTGGCAGTCGTAAACCAGAGCGGAGCAACAAAAAACAGAGATCAACTGAGTATGAATTGGGGAATAATAGAAATTTCTACTAGGAGAAAGGCTCATTGCTCGATGGTCAGGCACTCTTTCAAGATGGAACGCCATGGAATATCCTGCTGGATACCGTGCCTGCATACATTCATCATTTTACCCGAAAGTATCGTTCTTGCCACCCACTGTCTTCTGCCTTTTCCCGTATTCCGTCAGCCTACTGTCCGGCGTGCTGCCCCACCCGTAAACCCTCGCCTCCCATCCCCCGACCAACACCACTGCCGTATAACACGATCCACAGTCTACGGACAGTTAATTGGGGTTTTTCATCCTACCGTTGCCCTTTTTCAGTTGCCCAGTAAGTTTTGGTCCGATCTGTCGCCTCTTTTGTATTTAGAATTTACAATCTACCCGCTGAATACTTTTCACGTAAGGGAAATTCTATATTGCTTCATGTCATCAAGAAAATACTATTTAGAGCTCATAAAATTTCGCAGTGGATGTGAAAGATGTAGTATGCTTCATGGGGAGTAATGATGAACAGACGGGTGCTACCTGAATGAACATTTCACGGCCTTGAAAAATTTCACATTTACAAACTATTTTCAATCCGAAAGATTTCCCTTTTGCAGATATAAAAATCGAAGACGTGAATGTCTACAAAACAAGTATAAAAGAGTTTTTGCATGTTGCCTATAGAAGAAATTGGAATTAATAAGGGCGGTGAAAAGTAATGGGAAAAATTCAGACTGCTTACATAGTCACTTCTCCACGAGTGCAGTTTTCGCGGACGATCGGAAAGAAGTGCATTGAAAGGCCGGTATACTGACGTGACCGAAATTTCTTGCGACAATACTCCATGATAACTAATATTATCACTCCATATAAGTAACCCTACCTAATCGAAAACGTATTTCAGACTTGCAGTCCACACTTTATGGTAATGATCACCGACTGCACAAGTAAATCCGATTATCTGAGGAAGCTCATCGGAAGCTTCAATTCGGTGGTGCCTCGACCTTGTGGCTAAATATTGAGGGCTACAACATGCGTCAGAATTCCCGAACGTTAACGGAAACCCTTTTAGAGGCGTTCAGATGGAAAAGATTATTTAGATGAGGTTGAAAAACTGACTAGCATAAGACATAATATGCAGTCAAGTCATGACGTTTAAGCTGTCTGTAAGCATCAACGAAGGATACCTTAATCAGGTTGTGTTTGGAGAACTACAAGACGGGTTTAAAGATCAGGGTGGAGGTGGACGTGGCGGTGGTCGATGGGGCTACCCTTGGTGTTAGATGCGTAGGATACAGGTCAGGACGTCTTTGTACGTCGGGAACAACCATCGCGAGTGAGTAGAGCCTAATTGGGCATCGGGCAGGTACAACAGGCCCAGGAATGGAGAAGCAGCAGATGGTCTAGCTCTAAGTGATAACTGAGAGCAATACTGAACCAAGTTTTGCAACTACCAAATCCAACACTTCTCGCGGCTTTAAAGTTTAGAGGATTTTGTGCAACACTGACGAGGACGAGCGTAGGGGTCGTCCACGGCGTCCACAATGGGCAATGCAGACCCGGAAAGTGCGTTCAGTGAGGGAAGGTAGCCAGTTGTAAGCGAGCGCTCGCTGATCGTGCTACGGAATTCACTCGTCCCGTTGTGTCTCGGGGCTCTCTATCGTGCCCCTGACAGCAGCCGCACAGCGGTGCGTAATATACGCAGAACAGCATTACCGACAAAGACAAGGGAGTCGCCCCTGTCTTTGTCAGTAATGCTATTCTGAAGGCAGCCAGTATTCGCACAACTGTTTGGTTTGACGCACAAGCAGATTTTGCTGGCGATGTTGCGTTAGTCAAAGGTGTTCCACAAACCTAACACGAGCGCATCAGGTTGGGTTTGCAGTGAGGACATGAGAGAGGGGACTAGGTCTTTGAAAGCATTTATGATAGACGTCCGAATCTGGCGGTCTGGCCTCCTCTCCTAGGATAAGCACTTCCAGGCAATCTCGAGGCAGATGTTTAGTCGTTCAGAGCAGTTTGATATGCCTGCTGAGCCTAGGCGAGTTTAATGGAATTCTTGGGTGATTCCAACCCATATAAGTGGGGTTTTCAAGGTGTCTTCGCAGACTTTTTTCGGACTTCCTTGTCGATGGACTTCTGTAGAAACTTCAACAGAGAGCAGTTGTTTTGGCTGACAGGGGCTGAGGTTGCCTTAGCAGCATCAAGACCGGCTGGCGTGAGAATGAATCCAAAAAATCGTGGGTCGTAGCATGTCCTGAATGGCATGGTACGCCAGGCGGTCCATTAGGTCTACACGAGTATCGTGAATCCTGCAGGTCAGCAGGCAAGTTGGAACACGTTACTTTGGCGCGGATAGGCAGTCTGCGAGTGGACTGACACACCAGTCGGACACCGTCAAGACTAAGTCGAGATGCATCAAAAGTGCTGAAGGACCTTGTTATGAATCAACCGGCCTATGCTTGGATTTAAACGAGAAGTATATACGGGTACATACGCGAGTAGAATGAGAAAAAAAGCAAAGTAACCATGCGAATGCGCTTGGTGATGAATTGTTTCTGAAAGTTGCGTCAAAGTTTTTACAGATCGTATTTTGGGGCACTAAAACAAAACGCTTTTTCATGTGACCACAAACTCTTCAGACCTGCTCACCCCGTGCACGCAAGCTCAGGAGTTTTTCGCTTATTTCGCACCTTATGGCACCGAAGAAAGTGCAGAGTAAGCACGAATAGGCATTTGTTGACTTGTTGACCACCAACAGCTAATTACTACATGTCAACCACAGGCGTCGGGACTATCTGAGACTTGAACCTGACTCAGCTACTCGTGAAGCAGTTAAGTCAAGCGCATCACTTCCTGCAAGCACCAATTCGAAGTGTTAGAAATAACTTAGGTGGAGTGTTTACCGAAATATCCTACTTACAGAATGGAAAGTGTTTGGGTCGAAAGATGGATAATAAGCCGACCCGAGCCAAAACCTCAGATACTCTGGCCTGGAAGTGAGGTATGCCTAACTAGCGACTGCAAATGAGTTAGAAATGACCGTTCTGGCGAGTGATCCCGTACGTAAAGAACGTCTCGGAAGCCGTCAGGCGCCTATTCACATCACTTGGACTTAGGGTTACACAGATCGTAGGCCGCCATCGGGCGCCAGGCGAGAAGAGCCAGAGCCATGACAGGAAACGTCTGGTGACGTTTACTGGATCTGACCCAGTTGCGGACTAAGCAACTACGTTGGAGAAACTAGAAGATTACTCTGGACGTGGATGGTCAAACATGCAACTGCGACGAAGAAAATGACGCTGGCTCTTAGGTCCCGGGCCTATTTGGCGGAACCCTATCAGACCTTTAAAGTGGACGGGGCTAATATTCATAAAGGAGGCAACCGCGCGGGCCACGGCTGTTTGAGAAACGGTTCTCTGATCCAGTCAATTGACAGGCAAATCGACCTCCAACCTCTATATCATATGCTGAGGCTTTGCCTGAGAGACTCTTCGATTTTTACTTGTGAATTTTCAAGCTACTGCACCAATTCCGATCGAATATACGGAAGAACCAAGGGATCAAAAGTCTTTAGGTAGATCCCACCAGAGAGCGTTCAAACTACATTTCACGAGATGGTACTGAGAGCATTATTTTCACAGATTTGGAGAGTGACCTTGCGTCTGTGGTCAGTCGTTAAACCATTCAATGCTGTGGTCTAATACGACTTCCCTTCGAAGTCTAAAACTTGTCGCCATAAGTGAGTCAGCAGTATTACAAACATATCAAGAAAAGAGAATGTTGACAAACCGATGAAAGCACAGACGCCAGAATTAAAGCAGTTATTTGCGTGCATCAAAGACGGAGAAATTAAAGACACGTTTCTTGTTGTTGTCGAATGAAAGAAAACTGCAGGGAGTTGAGTTGTTGAGCCGACTAGGCGAAGGTCTTACTAAAAAGGACGTCCACGGGATAATTGCAACAGCAAATGTGGGCCTCAAATGCGAGGTCGAAAGATGATACTCGAAGCGCATGTTTTGAATCGTAATCCACGTGTAACGATTGCGCATAGCACGACTCATTGTGAAGTTTTGGTTCGAACGGCTCTGCCGAAACATAAGGTTATCATGGTGGGTAAGGAGAGAGTGCAGTAGATGCTGCGAAAGTCTACTATAATCATAAACTAATTCACACGCAAGTCATCGTCTTCGGTTTCACACTGCTATGGAGCACACGGTGGACATCGACGGCAAAGACGGTCGAAATGTGGGATCATGGTTAATAATTTCAGTCTGTCACTACCCGGAATTTTCGCTAACGTACAGTGAGTGACTGACCTCATGAAATGTCCATCGAAATTCCAAAAGTGTTTTCGACTAGAAAGGATTGCTTAAGTGGAGTTGTAGTATTTATCGTCGTGCAAAATAATCCCAAAACATTTCAGTCGCGCCAGAATGCCAGCCTTGGAATGCGCTGCTTTCTGGCCAACTGCAAAAACTAGACTCGGTAAAAGTCGCTGTCTAAGTAGTACGCATATTTCCCAGTGATTTTCGATGCTGTTATAAGCTCAAATATATTTAATAAAAAAGATGCAAAAAATAATCCTTATTGTAAGTATTTAGCAGAAAACTACGTTTTCTTCAAATTTTGCAGTAGAATGGCAGCTTTCGATCTAAAAAAGGTTTTTCGATTGTCGAATAACTTTGAACTAGACCCGCCATTTCACTTGCGTTTGACGCTTTTAAAATACAAACTGTATACGTTTCATGAAGGGAAAATCCTACATTCCCTTCTTCCATGAAGGGTGAAGAGCTCACAAATACTTTGCAACGAGTATGAACAATGTTGGATAATTCGTAAGGAACACTGGTAAACGACCAGATGCAGAGATATTTAAATAGTTATTTCACGATCTCAAAAAACCTCACAAGTACGAACGTTTTAAAACGTAAAGCTGGCCTTACTTCTAGCATAAAATTTACAGAGGATGTGATTTTCCATAAAAACAATAGAAAGGGGCATTTTGCGCATGTTGTCTTTAAAGCGCATTTGAATTTCAGCCAGGAGTGGGCGCACGGCGATCCACTGGTCTCTCGAAACAAAAGAGCTCCACATTCTCTGTCATGTCCACGCCTCTGATGCTTGAATTTATAAAAATATGAAAAATTAATTTAAAAAAATGTTCACACAACCTAAGTAGTCACTTTTTATCAAGTGTGGCTTTTGCAGGTGGCCGGAAAGACGCGCATTCAAAAGCCGACATTCCAATGCAACGGATATATCTCGGGATTATGGAGGATAAAAATATTACAAACGCACTCAAGAAATCCTTTCTAGTAGTGACCGCGTTTCAGAATTGCGGTGGAAATTTCATGAGATTGGTCCCTCACTGAATGTGGGATGCTGAACTCGGATTACAGGCGTATGTCATGTTATGTTGAAACACAATGACCTACTCGGGAAGAAAACACTTGAACATACTGTAATAAAGCTAGTTTTGGACATCTACAACGGCGTTTTCAAAGAGTCGAGTGCCTAACACTCGCGATTGCGAGCTGCAAAATAAAACACGACCACAGCCACGAGTGGGCTCGAACGTAAATTAAAACGGTAAAAAACTCACAATTTAATTGGTTTCTAAGTATGATTCTTGCATGCACAAAAACAACTCTAGGAATCCAGAATGTGCTGGAAAAACTAGTTTTATCAGTGACTAAACAGTTTTCTCCGAGGGAAAGAGGAGGGTTGTCAATGTAGCCGTAGAATAAGAAAATACCTGTCTGACAAAGAACGAAGATGAAAATTTCGTTGTTGGTCCTACGAACGATTTTGGTTACAGTGCGCCCCTATCGGAACGCAATTCACAGTCAATATTCTCGCTCGAGCATGAAAGCAATCAAGTTCTTGCTAACATTTTAGTTCCCAGTCTTTCTTTCACTTGTGACGGAAATCAAGTCGAAGGAAAGTCGAACGAAGGCACTTGGTGAAAGATCAGATTTGTGCCTCTTTGGTGATTATGAAGAGGCGTTTTGGAGTAGGCCACTCGCAAACACAACTATCCAAATAAAAAGTTCACTTATTTCAACATCATTGTCATACATACATCATCGAAAACATACAAGTCCTGGATTTAAGCCCTATTCGTCGGCTCCGTACTTGTCACTGACGTGGCATAATTAGCGTTTGCTAAGCTATGAGTGCCAGTAGCTGGCAGTTTGGACGATTCCAGACTGTGGTGAGGAGAATTTGCGAAGATGTTAGGGAGCGCTCACCGATCGTTCTTACGGAACTCACTCGTCGCGTTGTGCCTTACGGGCTCTCTCTCGAGCTCAATCAGTAGCCGCACAGCGGCGCAGGATATAGGCAGAATGGCATTACCGACAAAAACATGGGAGACTGGAATGGCCATTTCTGGCTTATTAGCCGTCATCAGTCAGTCATATCAAAGCCCGAAGTGTGGAACATCCGAAGCTCGAACTCGCGACTTGTTAGTTAGAAGTCCACGCCTCTAAGCACTGGGCCACGAGCCCGTTGTCCTATCGGTCTTCGATCGGGAATATACAATGTTAGAACTAGCCTCACTCTGTCCCCTCAGTTATACTGCGATCGGCAGCAGATGGCAATGAGACTTGGTGCAACGGAAAAACTGGCAGTCTATGCTTGCAGCAACATGGCTACCCCCCCCCCTCTTCCCCGCTATAGAATTAGCCAGACAATGTTTATGTAGTTCATACTTTTTCAGTAAACTGTCGACGCTTTAGTGGATCCCGAGATTTTGGCAAAAAAAATACCCAGGAAATTAGTTTCCCATGCAGTATGCCAAGGCGACCGAGCACCGCCGAGGAACAGGTTTGTTTGCCATCGCTACCTTCTGGTTAGGTCCTTGGACCAACGAGTTCGCGGATATTGCCTCAAACAGGCAATCAGAGCGGCTGTTTGGGATCTGCATGTATTTAAAATTCCTGGTATTCGAGAACAGTATTACAATCCACGCTATAGGTTCCACCGCATGGTCCAGTGGTGTGGGAAAATGGTATGCGAGTTGGACTACACAATCAACGAAGGACTCTTTCAGAATTGGGTACTGGAATGTGCGAATGTTTACAGACCTTGATATCCAGAGTCTGATGGCGAGCAGCCCTCATCAGTATGACATGGATGTCTGCTGACCGTCGAAACCCGCAACTCAGGCTCTCAGGAAATCAAGGCCCAGGGCGTCGGCTTTTACTTTGTCATTTATCACAGCGGCCACTACCATTAGTCCGATGAATGCGATGCGGGAATCGCATTCTCACCACAAGCAAAACGTCCACTACTTGCATGGGAGCAAGCCAATGAATGAATGGCCCAAGTACAACTGAATAGGCACTTCACCAACATTTCGGTCGTCTTAGTCTACCTACCAACGCCAGCTGGAGACCAGTGCAGTAAAGAAACCTCAGAGCGGGAAGAATTAGTTGAAAGGCATCCTCGCCGTGATTCGCTGATTGCTGCCGCGGGCTGGGCAAAGCGATCCTCCAAACAGTCACTTTATTGACCGCTTTGGTCCAGGCAGTCGATGAGACGGCGATAAAGCTGTTCTAAGCTTTTCTGACTAGAATCGACTATTTACCATCAACATGTGCTTTCAGTACCATCACAAACATCTACTGACCTGATATTAATATGATAGCCCAAAATATCATTCATATGAGTGGCAGGAAAGAGGTTTCGTCAGAAGAGAACACTACGGATTTTGTCAATATCAAATTAGCTCTGCAGTCTTGCCTACGTAGGCTTGTCTACTTAGAATCCTGCCAAAAACGTAATGCATCATGAAGGCAGGTTCATATGACTGAAAACGGTGGTAAGACTTACGCAGAGCTTTGTAAACCAGCGCCCATTAGTAACCTCGGAGTCTTGTGCGTTTTCGTCAAGATTATTTTTCGATAGGTTGCGTGGGATCGCACCCGCGTCTGATTTTGACAGTTCAGGAACGACTTCGGGAGTTGAGGGCAGTGCAGAGAGGGCGGGTATACGGTTAAGGTAGCACTGGGGACAGGCACGCAGGAGACAAATCTCGCGTAAACACAGCCGTTCGAGGAGGCGAACTTTGACCACGAGGTTTACGTCTAGGTAAGACAAGAAACAGGTTCATAAAATGTGTGCGTGTGTTATGTGTGAGAGGGAGGGAGTGCGGTAGATGCAGCGCAAGTCTACCATTACTAAACTGACCCACGTGCAAGTCACCGTGCCTATTCTCACCCTGCTGTGGAGCACACGGTGAACACCGTCGGTCAGTACGGTCGAACTGCCGCGTGTGCCTAACGGAGTTACTTTTCAAGCAGAATTACTTAGACAGAGACACATATGGTGAAGGGGATTAAAAGAAGGCATAAACACCGGCTGTTTTACTACAAGCGACCGCAATATCGTAAACGGCGTCAAGCATCCATAAAAGCCTGTTCTTGGTTTCAGTGATATTTGGCGTGCTTGGGTAGTCGGTAGCGACGTGCGCCCGGGGGCATTCGGCGGTCCGAAATCCGGCTCCAAATGCGTGTTGATAGTGGAGAAGGCTGCAGAGATTCTATGGCTGGTAGTAGTGGCGGGTAGAAGAGCGCTGGATAGAAGTTGAGAAGGTAAGGCAGGTACAAGGGCGGTTATATAATAGACGGCGAAACGACGTAAGCACAGTGCGCAGAGTCAGGTTTCTCAACGACTCCACCCACGCTGCAGTCACAGACATCGCACGTCGGGGGGAGAGATTACAGAGGCGCTAACGCCGTCAGCTCGTTGTGCGGTCTAGTTGTGTTGGTTGCGGTCTGGTAGCTACTGAGGTTGTAGTGTAATGGTTGCGTGCATGGTCGAACAGGAATTTTTGTGGAAGTATGTGCGTTCGGCGACCGTCATGCAAACGCACTACCTACTTCCAAGCACCTAATCACAAAGGGATACCACAACATGCCAGCCCTAAAACAAATCCCTCAGCAACAACTGTGTTCTCCATTTTTTGCCTCCGTGGGACAAGGGAGATAGCAGGAAGACAATTTGGCATGGAGTACTCTCGCAGAATCAAGAGCGACTACGGTTATTTCGATCGTTTAGAAAAGGAGAACTCTGAAGTAAGAACAATCTCAATTCTGTGGAATCTTGTGACTTCACAAAATAATGGCATTGGCCAGATGAGAAAGCATTAAAAGCATGCGCCCATTCGACTGTTGTCTGCTGAACATCCGGTGGTGCTTAATCAAGCCCCCGGCAAAAAAACGGACCAAACTGCGCCTCGCAAACTATTTCTGGAATTCAGTTTTTTCAAGTAGTAGGTACACAAAGTGCGACTCGAAGACGGACGTTTGAGTCGGCAGAAAGGTCCGGTTAGCAGATGTCACCCATGAAACAAGCAGAAAGAATAAACACCAGGAAATCGACTATCAGCAATTACTGTCCATACTCACGAGACGCCTTCGGTTCGCGGCCATGAAGATGCCTGATCAGGTGAAAACATTACAAGCTGTGAGGTAATCGAGGCTTGAAGTCCAATATAATATCGGAGGCTATCGGCATACCCACCTACCAGCCGCATACAGTCATCCTCGAATACGCAACACCGGTTTCTGATTGATGCAAATTTCTGCCAAATGCTACTCACATCAATACTCTCTTCTCCTATACCGACGGGAACCTCGTGCGAGGGAATCATACCTTCAGTGCTTATGGCGAAAGTGTATTCATTTAAAAAAACGTGCTAGTACCTGCTGATTCCGCAAAACCTTTTCCACAGGGAACTAATCCTATCAAGCTATATGTCATGCATCTTCTCCGGAACAAACTAAAATAATCCTGCTTCTGCCTATTAAGAGGCTTTATTTCTGAATAAAATATTTCGATAGATGTCGATCACATAGCAAGCATGGCATGAACGAACCTGATGACAATACTGCGTACGTCTTCAATGTTGGCAGAATGACGAGCATTTGTAAAAACTGATAATATCTCCCTCTACTTAAGTGCGAACGCTGCTTAATTTTGCATCATAACGGGTGATGGGGATTACTTTCGACGCATTTACTCAATAAAAGGAGCATCGAAAATCGGTTGGGAAGGCGTACATTACTTAAGTAGGGAGCTCCTCGTGTGACTCACGCAAGGTGTGGGAGGGAGTTTGACCGGAATCCAGCATAATTCCGTCTAAGGACTGAGCCGCCAGCATGTTCCCAACTAAACCAGTCCTGAAGCCTCACCTGAGTAATATCAAGCTGAAGCTGAGTCAAAAACGGCTAGCTGAGAGAGAGAGGGAGAGAGAGAGAGAGAGAGAGAAAGAAAGAAAGAGAGAATCTCTGGCGGCGGATAAAGGAACAGTCGACTTACTCGTTTGGGAGTTAAAAACCAAGCAATTGTGCACGATCCACCGGAAATCAGCCAGGAATGAGTGAGTAGACGCGTACTGGCCCCCGTTAACGCGCTGAAAGAAAGCGAAAATGGTAAACAAGTGACGTGTGTTGAACCCCGGATAAGAATTCTACAAGGTCCGGGCAACGATGAAGGAGACGAAGCCAGTACTCACGGTTAAGTAACAAATCTGGCTGGTGCATATTCAGCAAATAGGATGGTGCTGGTGCACCGGCCTCAGACAGCTGCGTCTGACTCGGAAACAGGAAGGAGGACGGAGGGAGAGGGGTGACAAATTGATAGTTTAAGTCGTTAAGAAGACTTAGCGATCGATTTGACAGAATGAGTTGAGGAGGTGGATCTACTCTGGGACAGATACGAAATGACGATGCAGGGGCTGATTGATGCTATTAGTGCACTGCGGACAGTCTTGAATGGTGGTCCATAGGTGCCGACGCGGTTGCGTGCAGTACTTGAGCCCTTACAAAAATACGCTTTTGACATCAACTAGCGCGATCGGTTGAGCTAACTCTTTCTATTTTTATCGACAATAAGTCAAAAGAAGCAGAGTGACCAAGGGTGAGTATTTTGAGGCAATACTTTTAAAGGCATGTAGGGAAATGAGATCACGAAGCATAGCATGAAGAGGCTGACAAGTGTTTCCGCAACTAAATGGCACCAAAATGAGCGCAGCCCTAACAAGAGGCTTGATCTTACTAATTAAGGGTGTTATGCATCCGGCTGGCAGGGATCGGCAAGGGCTCATAGGACTTCACGTCTACAGCGAATACGCGTACTCTGGCTGTCAGAGTTCATTAGTACTAGAAAGGCAGTCTGATAAGCGAGCATGTGCAAGGACAAAACCTAACGGATTCGGATGCGTAGTAAGCAAATGAACTGACAATCGGGCTGATCTCTTCTGCTTTTTAAGAGTCGGTCTATTAAGAAAACATATCAGCGACAGACTGATGATTTTTACTGTCGGCACAACGTCTGCACCGGAGCTGAGAAAGTGTACTAGTAGACGTGATTTTTGTTTTTATACGCATGCTTATGATCATCTGATTCTCAGACAGTTTACGGCAGGAAAAGTACTTAGCCTATCAGTTATGTTGCACGCATTAGTATAGAGAACAAACAGTAGCACACAACCTGCAGCAGGGTACGAAGATCCATTGGATGTTTGATCAATTTCCCGTATTCTGGTATGAGTTTGGTATCCACTGGTTCTCGAAAGGCCTCGGCCTATAATGTGCAAAAAAGTCGTAAGTCAGTATCAGCAAGACGGACACGATAATGAATTTTTATTTCGGTAGGGCGTTGTAGCAGTATTTTGCGTCTCTAAGAGCCTGTGAGACCGAAGTGTGCGCGACAGGTCTTTGGTAACTCATGGAGTAATGATTAATTTGACCCATTTGTGAAAACCTCGGCAGTCTCGGAGGGATTCGAGGCCACGTCAGCAAGGGCAAGACGTGAGTTCAGGCAAGGTTTTAACCACCTGAGAGTAGTAGGCTGGGTACGAGTTAGGGAAGACCGTGCAACGAGACTGTGTTCCACCGTCAGCACAATAACCTGTGAACTCCGACTCACAGACCATTAGCTCAAGCATCAGTCAGAACAACAGTGCGTCAGTAGGACCAATGGGAGGGTGGCACAACTTCTATATCAGAAATTTGCGGCATAACCTGGGAAATTTTTAACAGTAATTCCGGCTCTTTTTCAATTGATAACGGATACACCCAAAGATAACGAAGTTTAAAACAGCTTACAGGCCAACGCCATTCACGGCAAAACTACTAGCAGCACAAATTTTCGCCGGGAATTTCCACACAGTGGACACTGAACATAAAATAGCAGCGCTTATGATTATGACTTCGTAGAAGTATGGAGAAAACAAGACTAGGAAAAGATGACTGAGACAGTAAAAGACATTTGATTGTTTTGCATTAGCGTCCGATAGACAAGAGTGGGTGCCCCACTAGCGATGAAAGGTTGCGATGACGATGATGATGACAATAATAACAATAATGGTGGTGGTGGTGGTGGTGGTGGTGGTGGTGGTGGTGGTGGTGGTGGTGGAGCATGCGACCTCCTCCCTAACTCCGCACGCATGGCCTTGTCAACCACTCCACCCATGCCGACCCGTAGCTTCGAATATGTTTTACCGTCGTGAAGCGGTGGGTGGGACAAGGAGGAAAGATTCGGGTCAATACAACGAGTCTGCTATACTACACACAGTTTCACGTACAAGTCACGGCAGGATACGACAGTGGGAACCCGCCCCCCCCCCTCCTTCCCACCCCACCTCCCGTAATACAGGTGGCCTTGGGCTAACTTTAAGGAAGGGTTAAGGTTTGGGTTTGTCTTGGGACAGAGGAACTTAGCGCCAGGCCACCTGTATCACGGGGGGTTCGTATTCCCTTGTCTTACCCAAGTCCTGACTGCGTCCATCGAGTGGGCAGTGGTGGACCTCCTTACTTTTGACGGGCAAACTACCAATATTGGTGCAGTGTTGAACCGGATCCCGTATGACCATTTACGGCACGTTTCGAGGGACTCATACAAACCTTTGATCAATTTTGAGTAGATATTAAGCATGTAGGAAGGTTGATACCGCATCACTAACCCAGCTCTGTTTTGAAAGGTGGCCAATGAGGAAAGCTAGGCAGGTCTTCACTTGCTCCTGGCTGAGAGTGCGCCACTTCTCAGTCACGCCGAAGATGGACTCACAGGAGGCGATTTCGGCGCATTCAGGACACAACCAGTGGTCGGGAGGCAGTTGGTCTAACTGCAGGCACCGAATGTGGTAGACCCGTGGGCACTCGGAGCAAACAGTCAGCTGAAGAAAGGAGTGGAGGACAAGGCTGTAGAAAAGTGTGCGGTTGGAGGCCTTACAGTCATATAAATAAGCCCATTATTTTCAGTTGGATAGAAAGGCTACAAAAAACACAATTGGAGGCTTACCGAACACTAGTTCTCTTAAATCCTATTATCAGTTATTCTATAAAATTCGTGTGAACGTTTTAATGCGCATTTAGGCACAGGGTCATATTTCATAAACGATCAGCAGTTTAAACCAACTCGGCCGAATTTGAGGAGAAAAAAACACATCCTCGACAAACCCCGCAGATGATGAGACAACCAACATGGCTGATGCAAAGGACTCTCTACAGGAATAAAATGCAGTTACAGTGCCTCCAGAATGGTGGAACTAATCAGTAGTGTTACGTACGAAAAGAACGCAACTGGTAACTAAAATTATTAATGTTGCGAAAATTCCCCTGCAAATATTCAAAAGACCACTTGGCGAGTACACCGGCCAGTACATTTAAATGGGAATGGGGTAAAAGTAAAACATGTGCGAAATGGGAGAAATCATTTAGATTACGTCCTTTAACAGAAGATGGGTATGGGAACAGGGGGGAGGGTGATAATGGACAGTAAGGGTTAGACGGCAGGGATAGTGGGAACGAATGAGTCTATGAAGTTAACCAACTTTTGGCTTGGGTAGACGTGGAGCTCGTACTAGGTGGTCCGACCTAGCAACCCCCTCTGCGTGTAAAACAGGGTTGATCGAGAGCAATAAGAGGAAGGTTCGTGAAACAGTCTATTCAAGGCGTCAAGCCAGGGGCGGGGTATGAGCGGAAGGGCGCGGAGAGGTACATGTAGTTTGTCGACTCTTGACCACGGTAGGCGGGGAGCCCGAACGAGTTTCTTCTGCGCACACAATACCGGCTTTCAAAACCTGATAGCGGCCGTTACTGTTGCTGATAATAGAGGCTGACCCAGTAGCCTGGGGTGGGTTGATGGGACCTTATAAATCCCGCGAAAAGCTTGGCTGGGGTCCACACGATGGCCGGAATCAACATGTGCAAGAATGGCGTTTGTTTGTGTTCCTGGTTTCGCCTCTTCCCGGCCATGCCGGAAGGTGTTCTCGTATTCTTTCGGATAAGCGCCGACTCGCGCGGCTAATACGACCTGCTCCACAGGAACAAGTGAAGGAGTAGATGCACACTGAGGTGAGCTCAGTTAGCAACCTATCTTTACTTTCTCCACGTAAAATAGGGTAAGTAGAGAATAGTATTCGAACCCTAGCTGCTGGGGCGGCTCGTGAGGCAGCTTGATCGAGGCGTCTTCTTAGAGATTTACTCGCTGCGTCCCCTTGAAATAAGGCATCGAGGAACAGGGTTCTTTTCTCCACCGCTATCGTGATGGGTTTTGCGGGTCTCTCGGTGATAAATCTGCCTGGATACCTGTTCTCGTGAAGCAGGTTCTGGCACTTTCTAAGTGCCTCGTCGATGCCGTCTGGCTAACAGATTTTTCTAGCCTTTTGCGCTAAACAACAGACTAGACTGTGTTTCTGGGGAGCGAAACTGTAGTTCTTATGCTGACCAGACGAAATCCCCTCCCGGCAGACGTTCCTTCGAGCACTACAGTCAGCTCCTCTACTGCAAAGTTGATCGAGGGATGTGCGTGATTTCTACTATCTAAACTATGCCGGAAACCGTGTCGTCTATAGGACGTCGTCACCAGTTACCAGGTTACAGGTATTTTTTGGGTGAAAACCGGTTAACTACTTAAGGTATCGCCCTACAGTAGGTGGGCTAACTCGTGAAATGCCAACCTGAATATCGAAATGCGTTCCCGTTTCGAAAAGATTAATTAAGTAGGATTGTAAAACTAATCATCATACAGCATAATTCTACAATGATACGCTTTCCTCAGGGTGTCGGCTTTTAAATGAATTTATTTCCGATGCATGCAAGAACTATACTCTGCAAAAATGGCTACTTAAGTAGCATGCAACTTTCTCATTGATTTTCGGTGCCCTTGAAAATCCAGTAGTATTTCATGGAAAACATGTACAGAAATATTTATTATCTTACTTATTTGGTATAAAATCACGTCTTATTCCAATTTTATACTCGAAAGAAGAGTATAATCCGGTTTTAAAAAATTATCTGATTCCCGAATAATTTTGAACCCGACCTGATGTTACGCTTGCATTTAGTGTTTCAAAACTACAAGCCGTATATTTTCCGTGTACGGAAAACCATGCATTTATCTACGCTTTTAAGAGGATACCATATATGGTTCATAAAATCAAGTAGTGGATTTGAGCAATATTGTTAACTTTACATGCCACATTCATAAATGCAGATACATGACGTTTTATGAACGGCCATTTCACGGTATTAGAAAATCTCACAATTATAAACTTTTTGAAACCGAATTATACCCTTCTTTCGAAAATAAAACCGCAAGAAGGCGTGATTGTCTACCGAATAAGTAAAAGAATGAATATTTTATGCATGTTTTCCGTGAAATATGATTTGATTTTCAAGGGCATCGAAAATTAATCAGAAAATTTTATGCTACTTAAGCAGTCATTTTTGCAGAGTATAGTTCTTGCATGAATCGGAAATAAGTTCATTTAAAAGCCGACACCCTGAGGTAACAGGGTCATTATAGAATTATGCTGTATGATGATTAATTTTACAATCCTACTTAATTAATCTTTTCGAAACGGGAACGCATTTCGATATTCCGGTTGGCATTTCACGAGTTAGCCTACCTACTGTATCTTGTTCCACTTCATGTTTGGATGTCAGATGCGGAAATGGTAATCCAGGATCTGTGCTGGGAAGTGTCAGTTTTACTTTTTGCTAGCAATAAGATTCATTAGTGTCCGAGGGAGCAGTGGTGATTGCCGCATGAATTTCGGTGTCAAAAACTTGTCTAACGTCAGTACCCCTCTCTCCCTCGCCCTCGTTCTCCCCCTCCCACTCTCCCCCGGTTACCACGTAGTCTTGAGAGTCAAAACTACCAAGTTCCTGTAGCTGCGTTTGGGCGCAATGACTGACAAGCGGCAGCACACCTTCACTACGGGAGGAAGAACGTGTTTCTGTGAATTTCATTGCTCCTCGCCCCCCCCCCGCCCCTTCCCCCTCCTGCCCACAGAGCAGATGTCCGCCATATTTGCTGTTCATATCATACATATCGCTGCATAACTAGCAAGAAGTACAAATCGGCATGATCTTTAAAGTCGCACAATCTGTAGCTTTTTTAAAATCTGTTAGATCCTTCAGGTACCTTTAGCATCTACGATAACTCACCTCTCCGCTCTTATGGCAGAGCCAGCAAAAGGAGTCCAAATCCTTGTTCTCAACCAAAATGGTGTTCCTCCGTAGCCATGTGGTCTTGGAAACGAACACCTGTGGCTTTCGCGTCAGCAGGGAACTTGAGGAACCGATATTGCCAGTATTAACGGACAGTGATAAGCCACTGTAGGGAATGGAGGCAGTCGCAGACGGCTGAAATTCGTCCGGGGTTGCGAGATTAGAATAATGATGGTGATGAGAGTCGTGGTTAGAGGATAAGGACGCTTTCGATTTAGCTGTCGAAGAAGCTAGTGCGGAGCTGCGGCCGCGTCGTTTGGGAGAGCTGTCGTCGCCATGTTCGTCTCTGGTCTTCGATCGAGTCCGTTTTCTGCTTAGGCTGGTGATATTATTGTCCGTACTAGTATCAAGGTTTGCTGAGCCCCGTCTATGACGACGGCTATTGCGTCGGCTTCTTGCCAGATCACGGTCGTCGCGTATGGATGGTAGAGAAGGCCGTCCCGAAACCGATGTTTCCTCACCGTTTGCAACGGCTGTGGATAGGCTTGATGTGGTGGGCGGCAAGTGGCGTGCATATTCGTGATCAGTGCTGCCTTCGGTTTGCCCTTTGTTGTGCTCCGTGATCGTCACCTTTGTGGTAACAACAGACGACCGATTCTGCGTCGTGGTCACTGTGCTAGTGGAGACTGGCATAGCAGCGCCAGTGATAGCCAGGCCATTCCCAGTGGTCTTGCTAGAGACGCCAAACAGATTGCGGTCCGCAGCGCTGGAGGTGGTGATTCCAGAGCTTTCTTCATGAGGAAGAGAAAAAGGGAATTACTGCGTTCACACTCTCTAGGCTGGAGGAAGTGGCAGAAACAACTACGTTTTCATGCAAGGGCTGGCGACAAGTGCGCATGGAGGCAGTAAATCCTTTGTGGCTACCGTGACGTCGCCGCTTACTATGTGCATAAACGCGCAAACAGGATAAGGCAGAATCAATAGAGCGAAGCAGCACATCATATGGACTCCGCACGTTTAGCTGCAATGGACGAGGGCGGGCAGTATGCGAGTGAAACGATGGTATGAAAATATTGCGGTCCTCAGAATTTCGCTCCGTCCCGTGAATTAACAATGATGAGTCACGGTAGTCCGGCCGGTCGGGATGCGTTTTGGATGAGGATGTGGAAACACTGCTTCTATTAAATTTCCTGGCCGGACCACAGTGAGTATTGTACTTACTGTGAATACCTGAGGGAGGGGAGTGACTGACGGAAAAGACATACTCGATGCTGATGGTTGCTGGCTGTACGAGGTGCCTAGGTAAAAAAGTGCACATCACTCGTCAGGGCGCCGTAACGAGCGGTCTTTTTAATGAGGCGGCCATTCCCCCCCCCGCCCCCCCTCCCCGGTAACCATCTCGACCGCAGGGCTAAACCAAATAAGGGCCGCTAACACCTCTTCCCTCATGGCGAAGTGTGTGTGGATTGGCTCATGCGGAAGGGAAGAGCGGGCCGTCTTGCCACACTTGTGTCATATCGAGCACTCCGCCCTTTCTCCTCTCAAACAGGTTTGGCTCGCATCTACCACTGGCATATGATGACTGGCTGGTCCGGCTCAGACCCAGCACTTAGTCTCCCTCCTAATCTAACCACGAAGTGTCAACAGTTTTGACTTGTAGGGCTGCCAACTGACAGGATACCTTGTATCCATTCGGAGTCAGCCTGCGCTGGTTCCTGCTTAATATGGGAGCTTTTCGTTAGGGAATACGACACCTCATTTGCAGTCATGTCCGTGTACACGTAGGCTTGGATGCCGTCTCGCCTGCCTCGATTCCGTCCTTACGCTTGAAAAGGAGATAGGATGATAAAGAGAGGAAGACGGTGCGCAAGTCATCCTAACTTTAAAGGAGACCAACCCTAAGTCATTATTCTATCCTAAGTACAGCGGTGGTCCTCATCGCTGGCGATGGATCAACTATCGGTTGTTGTGTAGACGTAATGCAGATGCACAGTTATTGGCATGGAACCAAATAGTGCGATTATCCAGTCACTAACCTGGCGAGTCGACCGTTAGGCCGGATCCAGGGGGTGTTGTAGGCGTTGTGGGAGTGTCATATACCCGAACCTATAAAGCGAAAAAGGGGTGCATGCAGATTGGCAAAATATCACTTATTGATAGTAGGTTGTAGTAAAGCCCTGATTAGTGATTACATTGGCAGCGTTTTTGAAGTCAAGATTGGCCAACATCCCTGCCCTGTCATTAAAAAGTGTCCTAGGTTTTTATTATGATCCGTGCCGATACTTCGCAATAACACGAACCGTAGGAGTACAAAACTACCGTCCCAAACCACCAACACGGCAGAGGAAAACAGGGTCAACCACGACGAAACGTATTTTAACCTGCAAGGCATTCTCATTCTCAAGTGCATATATAGCATCCCGTTCAGATTGGCTGAAATTCCGCCCAATCCGCTTCAAAAAGGAAGGACCAGAATATCCAAGCCAGGTCTCGCAAACGTAGACCAATCAGGTTCCAAGGACGCGCCGTGGACACAGCCAATAGAGAGACGCTGCCGGTACGGTGTTTGCCACATGTAGGCAGGATGCACATGCGTTTTCCGGTGAGATCGAATGACTTTTTTGATCATGTGGACATTCCAGTTAGTTTTCCAGAGGACAGTAAGAAAGATTTAAAAACAACTGAGAGGACATAGGCGGATCTTAACATGTTCGTATGGCACAAGTTTAGGTAGAAGCCACAAGCTGAGACAGCTACATTTCATGACATAAGTATTTTTAGAAGGGGATGGGCGGAAGATTTCTGAGGCAAACTTTCAATAGCGAAAGATAGATTTCTACTAAAACGAGTGAAATAAGGCACGACTTGAATCGTTTGCACCTCTTTTAATGAACGACTAGTCATACTAATTCAGTTTTGAAAACCAACCTTAGCTTATCAGAAAGTATTCACTTTGAAAAAAGCGCATCGAAGCTTTTATTCCTGGAGAAACATTTGGGCACATTTCCATATAACGTTTGTAGGCTACGGAGTCGGAGGAAACAAATGAAGTCTCCAGTAGTAAGAATAGTATTCGAATTCAGTAAAAAATACATAGACAAGCTTATAGAGGGTAAAATATCAGTGGTGTTTAGCTTCCATATATTCCATAGATTGAAATATCAAGGTGCCCACCCTAAATGACCGCTGCTAATCAATTAACGGTCCTCAGAATATCACCGATTCGTCCTGGAGTGACGGTTTATAGCCACCAAAAATACTGGCTGAATTTATTTATGGCTAGTGGAAGACGGGGCGTTGGAACAGCTTAAAGTAAATATGAATGCCTAACCCGAATGTCCGGCAACAATGCCCGTCTCAGCTTTTTCCAGTTGGTGACGAGGGTCGTGGCTGGTAGTTCAACCAAAAAATTGATTAGGCTCCAGAAGGTTTACTAGAGCAGTAGGGAAGTAAAGCCCATTTATCCTGTTCCATCATCCGACATAATGCCGTCAGAGTCCACTGGGAGCGATTTCTTTAGGTGAAACAAATTTTGGAGGCGCAAGCAACGAGATCTAGGCATCATAAAAAGGGTACAGCAAAGAATGGCGGTCACGTACCCGCGTACGTCTCGGTCGCGTCCGGGGGGAAGCGCTGGGAATGGTTGTGTTGTTGCTGCGCCCATGGGATCTTTCTCCCCGAGCTACTGCAAAGGAATTCAAAGTAGACAGGCTAAGCACAAAATAAGTTTCAGAAAACCGCCAGTCTGTGATTTAAGTGCAAAGAGGTGTCTACAGAGGTAGAGAGACTGGCCTCTTCGCTGCAGTTAGGTAGATATCTGGTATCTCAGACGAAAACAAAAGGTCGTAACATCTGGGCTCAAGTTACTTTTTGAGGAGCACTAGAGCCATATACGTCAACCAACGAACTCTGGACGCACACTAGTGACTGCGGGCAGAAAAGTGCCCAAAAAGAGTAGCGGAGTACTAGTGTGATACATTTCCTAACAGGCCTGGAAAGGCTGGTAGACGGCATGTAAGGTGTATGAAATCATAATTCAGAAAAATGCCGACCCAGAAGCAAGCACAATTATTAGGCGGCAGACCGTAACCGACTGCATAAAATTCAGCAGAGTAATAGAAGCTATTATTTAAGCTTTCGAGCGCTTCTGTTTGCACTTACGCGTGAATTTAATGCGGCAGTACACAGGCAAGACACCTCCACCTGGTCTGATCGGACTGGACCATACTAGGGGTTTATCACTTTTAACTAGAAAGACAAATACTCACGTTTCTGTTCAACTGACAGTTTCGTTGATTCGACTTCCCTATACTGACCATATTTTTAAATTTCGTCCGTCATCCAGTAGTGCAACTAGACAGGGACCAAACCAATGCGTCTCTTCTCCGGATTGGAGCGAAGGCCGAGCCGAGTCGACATGCCCTTTCCAGCTATTTGCCAGACAGATGGTTCCTGATGGGAACAGTTTCTACAGGCAGTCCGAAAAAAGCTCATTGAAGAACCGGCATCCCGTCGTGAATGGAACATTTTAGGATTTTGTTGCACGATAATTAGCATTACAACACTACCTAGGTAGTCCGTTCTAAGCGAAAACACACTTCAGAATTTTGGTCACTGTTTCATGAAACAGGCCAGCTGCTGTCTTCCAAAACTTGACATTGTCTAGATTTTCAGGCTTCTGAATCACGCAGCCTGAAACTTTAGAATAAAATGTGCATCACAACTGTGTCTGTGGTGAACTGTTCAGGGTTAAGCCACGAATCAGCTTGTATAGACATCACTTTAGAAGCATTTGGATTTCTAAAAAAACATAGGACACCAGAAAAGCATGCAAGCCCACCTTGTCTCGTCAGAGGACCAGTGTTCCCAGCTTTTTTGGAAGCGCGTGCAGCCTCCTCATGTTCGTTTGTATTCACGGCCGGACAGGTGATGCGGACTGAACATGGTGTGTCGGGAGAAGCATTTGTACTTGGATCACCCTGAAACGACCCTCCACAATCTATGATCAGCCGGCCATCTGCGCAGGAAAGTTGAAAGAGGAGATCGTATGAAATGTCTCGAAGCCAAACGATTAGTTTGAAAGAGAAGCGCACTGCGACTGCTTCATCCTGGTTCACATTATGGGCAGAGACTGATCGCCACGTAGGAAAACATGGTTTACTTTCTGCTGCGGCTGTCCATAACGGACGGCAAGCAGATAGTCTCCTAACAGACTCTTAACAACTTCAGGGTCTCGCTTTACTAATTTCCTGGTTATTCTACATGCGGCCGCCCAAAGGACAGTAAGTGCATTCCCGAAGGCGATACGGATTATGTTGCATTGTCAAAGGATGTGTTGTTATACTTGGCATTCACACATCGACGAAGACCCCAGTTCTTCGATCCAATTTGATGCTGTGTAGAGCGCAAGGTAGAGTGAAGACTGCTTAAGAAATTTTAAGCACTGTGATGCTGACGAAGCCGCAACGACCCTAAACCCGAGTTCCCGCCCTACAATAGCACAGCCGAAATCCGACCTGGGCAATGAGCACTATCACTGAGAGTCGGCAGTTCCCGTATTCGGCAACCGTAAATTTTGGATCGTAACAGTCTTCTCCTGGACGTCTTCCAGCGTTAGTTTGTCGCAGACACGCCAATTTTTTTCTTGAAAAGTGCACATTCAGACCGAAATAAGTGTGTTAGCATCCCTTCGGTAGTTAGTCAAGTACAGGTCTGTTTTTAGCGATGCTCTGTCAGTTGGTGGATATCGATTTATCCATGAAAAAGGATCTTATCTGAACGGTCAACTATAGCGGCTTGCTAAATTGGATGAACCTTATAACCGGATGGATGCACGAATTCCTGTGACATGCTTTTGGACTCTGTTATCACAAGGAACTCGACGGTTTCCTAATAAAAAGCTGTTGGGCGTGTGTGGTCGACTTCACTTAATCAATATCCTTTTGCTAGCAAACCGTAAACTTCCCTACAAATCGGGCGTTTCTTCATGGTGGGTAGGATTTTAATTTAGAAAGCGCAAACTTAATTGTGGGGGTGTATTTACCTGATAAACTCTCGTCATCTGAATTTACCGTTTTTGATGATTCGTCAAGTCTGTGACTCAGAAGGCTCATTTACGAAACAAAACCTGGTTAGGGGACAAGAAAGACCGCACCACCGTGCGAACGATCAACAAACGCGATATGCGGACGGGTTTCAGGGTGCTGAATAGTGATTGGTCGAACATTTTTCAGAGAGCCGCGACGGCTTCTAGAACTATTCTTGAGTGTAAATTGGGTAAAATTATCTTTGAGTGATACTTCTGATCACTTAGAGACCCTTAAGAAAGTTGAGGAAAGTCGGTCAAGTAAGAAATGAGTGGCTAAATAAGAAGTTATTATGCAGTTACTCCCTTTGAAAGTTTCAAGCACCTTACTCAGAACTTAGTTATTTAATATAGTTAACTAAATAGTCGGTTAGTTAGTGTAGTTAATTAGATAGTTAGTTATCCAGTTACTTAGTGAATTAGTTAGTTAGTAAGTTAATTAGTCAGTGGGTTAGTTAGTCGGTAAGTTAGTCAGTTAGTTGGTTAGTTTGTACATTTATTTGGTGAGTTAGTTGGTCAGTCTACTTAGCTAGGATTATCAGTACACTTAGTTTATAGTCATTGCTTTGAAAGTTTCACTTAGTTTACCCAAGCTCTATATTTTTTCACGGTTTTCAGCTTCCAGTGGCCTGTCCAGAAACGCCGTCGTATTAGGTCTGAGGATGAGGATGTGCCAATCATTTGATCAACGGCTAAATTTACGGCAAATGACCGATATTTACGATGGTCAGTTAAAGATGTCATCATTAAAAGGAAAATTGTTATCGTATTATCAATCTGATTACCATATTCCACTTCTGCACTTTCATGGTAGAGTTCGCCGTTTGTTTCTTTTACCAAATCCACGTTTTATTTATCCGTTTACGTTTTGGTTTTTTGGGCTGCGCGCTGTATTAGATTTCATCCGCAAGTTCTTTAGTTGACAAATCTTATAAAGGATAGATTGTAGCGGCCGAGAACGTCAAGGGTAGCACACAACCACGTAACGGAATACCGAGGAAGAGATTCTGGCTTGTGTTGATCTGAATTCGATTGTTTGCAGTTCACGATACTCATCCATAAATAAAGGAAGAAGAAGCGATTAGCGGTCGGGAAGATATAATGAGCAGAAAAGGGAATTGAAACGATGTATAATGACAGTTAAAAGTACAAACGGGATGAGTTACAACAGTCGAGTGACCTGTCTGGGTGGAGAGGCGAGGCCAACATGCAAGCTGGAAAACCGGTGGGGAGTGCAGCGCTGGGGGCAACTGCTGGGAAGGGCCGAGGGGGTTGCCGATGTAGCGAGGGAAGCGGTACGAACGTTATGTCACGATAAGGAGCGGGAGAATGGATTACATGTCAGCTCGTTAGAAATAACTGTACACGAACAAACAATATTCATTATTAAAACAGTGCCTGGTTCATTTGAGTAGCATTGTCTCAGAGAAAATATTTGAGGGGACCGGGGGTATTAGTTCAGATTTAAACTGTCGAGGGAAAACGGGGGACACAAATAATCATCCAAGCGTTCCTTTAAGAGTTTCATAGACGTAGCCTCCACGACTGACTGAGGGAGATCTTAACATTTCTCCACTACCCTTCGTGTGAAAAATTCAGAACGAAGATTCAGCCTTGACATTGTTGTCCGGAACTTCATCGAGTGACCACGAAGATTGGGTGAAAGGTGCCACTGAAACATGTCCTCAAATTCAAGTCCATACTCAAGACCATGTATTATCTTGTAGACGAGGATAAGATCACCTCTTTGCTGCCTGTAGCACAGAGGGAATAAATTAAGGCAATTCAGTCTCTCTGTGTAGGATTGGCTTTTTAGACCGTTTACCAGCTTTGTTGCACGGCGTTGTACCCGTTCGAGGCATGCATGGTCATCTACTAGCCATGGCCGTCATGCTTGTATGCCATCTTCTTAATGGGGCAGAACAAAAGTGCCGTAAACTCTCCCAAAATGTCTTGGTCAAAATTTACGAAAGCCTTTTTGATTGCATGCTTCACTCCCATGGCGTTTTTTGCAGCCTTGTGGCACTGCATAGTTGGTTTCCGGTTGTTCTGTATCCAAACCCCGTGATTTTTCTGTGAAGATTCTGCGGGGATCCTTATAGCTTTCAGATGATATGTCCTCAGGCTCTCATTTGAATGAGATTGGCTGGCTCTTGTTTTTGGGCGTGCAGGCACATCCCAATATTTCCTACTCAAATAAGTGCCAGCTAATTAACCGAAAATTTTTATGGGTTCGAAGACTAGAAGCGGGCTTCTGTCTCCTCTTTCGCATTATTCATAGTTCAAATTTTCCTTGGATTTCAGCACTCACCCCTAGTAGTCGCCCATACAATCTTCGCAATTCGTCTCTGATTATGCCTCCTGCAGAGTCCTCCAACTCTAAGCGCTCCCCTTTTTTCGCTTCCAGGTATACTTTCTTCTGGAATAGCCTTCCAATAAATATAAGATCTTCAGAAAATCTACACACCCTTAAGAGAAGGCTACGCCTTTATCTGAATACTGACTCGATTGAATTTTTACTTTCCTTTTTCTTCCCAGACAAATTTTCTATGACACTGAGAATGGGCCACCAGGAATTTAGTATGCCGACATTAAATTTCCGTATCTGTTCACATTTCCTTTCTTTATGAGTAGTCTCGCTGCCTAAGGCACCTCAACAGAAATGTTAATTTTTCCAATTTTTCAGTTCATGCATCGTGCCCTCACAGAATGCGCACAATCGATGCTCTTGGCGAAACCTTCTGTATTCGCCACATACTAGTGGTCGGGTCGCATCTCCCTTGCCGCATCCTCGGTTGGACTCGGATGAATGTAGCCGACCGCATCTGGGTTCTTGTCGTCTCGAGACTGGTTTTCAATTTCGCCACTTATTTATCTTACTCAAGGCCACATACAGGCCAGTCCTGACGGACCCGCCTACATACCATTTTATGAAATCCGTTACACAATGCCATATACAGCTGACATTTATTTCGGCCATGTTGATGTTCGACTATATTCCATTCTATACCGCCACATGCAGGCCAGTCCTCCCTGCATTTTTCTGATGCTATTTTTTGAGGGTTTTTTTTATCCTGTTAAATTAATACAATCATTTTTAAATATTGCTATGGAGTTTTTTTCACCCCTCGTTTTTCATTTTGCTTAACGGACTTCTAATCTCAAAAACTATGTACTGCACTTTGTACAGATTTTGCCTACCTCGTCTAAAATTCGCATGCAAATTTATTTTTACTTGCTTTGATGGGACCCCGATGAGTCTTTAATAAAAATAATTGCATTGAATGGAATTGAATTTGAAGCTCTTGGCTGTCTCGATCCATTTCAAACTGCTGATTGTCTTTTGAGGATTCCTCCGTAAAAACCGATTGAAAAAGCTGAGACGGTGAGCACACTTCCTGTGGCCCTTCGACTAATAAGTTTCCGAAGCTATCCTTTAGACAGACAATTTCGTCCCTATGTTTCCTCCTACTGCGGATGTACCCGTAAAGCTTCCTGGGACATGCAATGGATTCCGCTATCAGTCGACGCTCGAAAGCAGTTCTAGCAATCCGCATTTGTTTCCGACATTTGTTGCGCTGATCACTATGTTTGGCGAATTACCTTGGATCTCGAAGTTGCAAATACTGTTTCCACAGCCTTTGTTTCTTCTTCGTGGTCTTTTTGTCGTTGGATTGACCCACGGCGGTCGCGCACATGGTCTTGTTATTTTTATTGGATAATGGGCGTCAATTAGACGCTCTAAAATCCAGCAAAATTACTGCCAGAATTCTTCTGAATGTTCCATGTTAACTAACCAGATTTTCATTAAAAGATTACGTCTCATTGCGTTAAAGTCTCCCTTCCAAATATTTCTGCGGCTCTTGATTTTTAGTTGTTGGTTGGATAGATAGATAATTTTTGTTAAAGACCCGTCGGGGTCTCATCAAAGCAAGTTAAAATACATTTAAATGCGAGTTTTAGACGAGGTAGGCAGAATCTTTACAAAATGCAATTTATAGTGTCTGAATTAGTAGTCCATTGAGAAACATGATTAGTGAGGGGTGAAAAAAAACTCCAGACAAAAAGTTAAAGATGATTAGATTAATTTTCCAGGAGAAGAAAACCCCTCAATAAAGATAATGACAGAAAAAAGCGAGTAGGACTGGCCTGTAGGTGGCGGTATATAACGGATTGTTGTCGGTCATCGTCAGGGTAGCAATAAATGTCAGCCTTGAGCGGTACGTATGCGGGCAGACAGGACCGGCCTGCATGTGGTATTGTATACGGGATTCACAATTAACATCGTCTGGGCCGGATTGATACGCCGCATGAGA
>CACRXP010000139.1:474401-493755 GCA_902702965.1 Spirometra erinaceieuropaei | reverse complement strand
GACTAGAGCTCAGAAGCCGATTAGCTAGACAGAAGTCAAGAATTTCATTGAAAATAATCCTTTCAAGAAGCTTTGCTAGAGACGGCGTTTTGTGCACGCCCCGATAGTTATTAACATCGGACCGAGATCCTGACTTGAAAACAGGAATGATAATTGACGTTTTCCATGTTTCAGGAAAGAATCCTTTTATAAATAAATAAATAAACTTTACTTTAGTGCCAGTTTACAGGCATTGTCAAGGGAAGCGATTAAACACAAATCCGACCAGCAGTGAAAAAAAAACTCCTGAGCTTAAGGCATAAAAATATAGTTGATGGTGGTTTTTGTGGTTTGGAGGGCTCAGGAGAAAAAAACTGTCGGCGGTGGTAGAATATCGGCCGTCAAGAATGGGGGAGGTTGCACGGTATCGGAGATTATCGGACGTCAAATTCCTTTCATGAAGTTGGGGATAGTCAAAGTAGAGGCGTCGAGGAACAGCTGGTGAGACCGGCCATAGTGTTCAGAGACCACAAACGCCATCGCTACGGTACAGTCGATCAGTAGATTCAGCACCCAAAATTTGTGGGAGCTTTTCTGAATGCAAAAATCGAGTAATAGTTCTCTTAAATAAAGGAAAATTTTGCAGAGTTTTCACACTCATGGGTAGTTTATTCCAAATAGCAATTGCATTTACAGAAAAGAACCGACGATATTTAACAGTACGTGCCAGAGGCAGAAATAAGAAGATCTCACGGTGACTGTTACGTCGTGGGTGGATATGATGTCTTAAAGAGGTGAGCGGGTTAATTGTGTGATTATATAAGAGTTTAAATAGCAAAAATAGTCCCTTTTGTAATCTACGGAACCATAAAGGATCGAGGCCTGTAAGCCGGCAACGTTCTTGGTAAGACAAATATAAACCGAGAATAAATGACTGAGCAATATGGGAAAGTCGGACGCTTGTTTAATAATCGAATTCGGAATCCCATCCGTTCCTGAGCAGTGTGAGTATTTCAAACGGCTTATGTTTCTTAATGAGCTCTGAGGAGACATCAATTGTACTAAGTGTCATATCTAAAAGTGATCGAAAGAAAGGGACCGGATCGGACTCGGTAGCAAGGTGTTTTGAAAAAAAGCACTAAACAACTCCGCCTTGTCAGTGTCATCGGCGAGGAAGACTTTGTTATAATTTAGCAGGGGCGGAAGTTCGTGGCCACGCTTAGAGGAGGGCCGATGACGGAAGATGTTAGCGACGGATTTGCCAGGGTTCGAACCACTGAGCGCAATTGATTCTCTTTGCCTGTAGCAAGCTTGGCGCATCCTTGAGGCCATCTCAAATATCTCTGTGATTCTAAGATGAACTGATAAGGAACTAGAGGATGGGTCACGCAGATGTCGCCTCAACTTTTGTAGTCTGTTGTAAAGCAAATGAGGAACAAGGAAATCTGAAGAATTAGGCTTGAGATGTCTACGCGGCACAAACTCTAGAATGTCCTTGGAAATATTGGACATGACATCACGAACATTGGTTGCATCGATACAAGTGAGGAAGCCACACCAATCCAAAGATCTAATATAGTTATTTATTAAGTCGTTATCTACGCAGTGGTAGTTCATGTAAGTCCGAAGGACGCTGGTCTTTTTTGAAAAGGCAAGCGGTAAGCAACAATGAATTAATACGTGGTCACTGTCAAAGAGGTCCTTTTTAACGCAACAGAAAAAGGAGCAGTGTCATTGGTAAAGATAAGATCTAAAATGTGATTATCTCTTGTTGGAGAGCGCACCAATTGGGACCAATTAGAAAAATTGACAATATCTTGGAAGGGCTGGAATCTGGGTGGACAGCTATTGGAAACCCAGTCTATTTCAGGAAGCTTGAAATACCCAGTGATTATTTTAACATCGAAAGCAGCTTCCGAAATTAATTTAAAGATTTCACAGAGTTGTGGATCATCACTGGCTAAAGAATTTGGGGGATTGTAGATACAGTCAATAATTGGCTTTCTTTGCGGCGAGTGAATAACAGATGCCAAGCAGAAGTTTCCCGTGAATGAGGAAACATCGAAGTAATAGAGAGAGTGCTTAAGGTAGGATTTAAGATAAAGAAGACAACCACTCTTACGCCTAGTCGTGCGGTCTTGGCGCCAAAAATCGAAGTCATCTATGAGAAGGGCAGAGTCAGGAATTAGAGAATGTGTCCAAGATTCATAAAATATAAATGTTAAATGTACATTTTACTAAAATTTTGTCGGTAACATATTTGCTCACGGAAACATTTTTCACAATGCGGGACTGCGAAGGGTGCGGCAGGCGGTCTTCTCAGTGTACATATGAAATTTTAAGTGCAGTTATATACAATAAGCATAAAGTGCCGTCATTTGCATAGTTTGAGAGGAGACATTTCATTAAAAGTCAGGGATGTGTTAGGTAGGGATGAAATCAAGAAATGAAATTTATGGCTGGCCGCAGATAGTCCTGTTGTGAAAGTCGTCGTTTATCAAAGATCAAACGAGCGAGCTGCCTTTTGAATACAGTGATTGTATCAGATGTCACTATTTCACTTGGGGGTGAGTTCCATGATCGAACAACACGCCCGCTGAAGGAAAACTTCCGATTGTCTAGGCATGTACGCTCCCGCTTGACTTTGTACGGGTGACCGCGCAGGTGACTCATGGTCGTGAATTCAAAGAAGTCGTCAGTTTTTAGTGAACATTGATGTCCGTGGATAATGCGGAATGTCAATAACAGGTCACACCTCATTCGTCTATAGGCTAGGGAGAACAAATTTAACTGGATCAGTCTTTCTGGGTATGACAGAGTCCTGAGACCGTCTACCAGTTTTGTGGCCCGTCGTTGCACCTGCTCTATGGCATCACTGTCTTTCTTCATCCAGGGCATCCATGATGATATTCCGTATTCCAAGTGCGGTCTGACGAACGTGCCGAATATCTGTGAGAAGAGTTCTGGAGGAAAGATTTTGAAGGCACGCCTAATCCAGTGCACGGTGCTGGTTGCCTTTTGGACGACTCTTTTGCAGTGCTGGGAGGGCAGCAAGTTTTAGCATGTCCAGACACCTAAGTCTTTGTGCGTGTCCACTTCTTTTAACGGAACCCCATTTATGGTGTACTGATGTTTTGGAAAGCGCCTCCGTCCAGATTCTAGTCGCAAGACTACACACTTCGATACGTTAAACGCTAGAAGCCACTTGCTGGACCACGCTGCCAGCTTTTTAACATCTTCCTGTAGCTTCTGCGCGTCTTCACCGCAGCTGATTGTTTTCAGATCTTTATATCATCTGCAAACATGATGCTATCGCATTCAAGGTCTGCTGGACAGTCATTAATATAGATGAGGAAGAGGAGAGGACCCAAGACTGAGCCCTGCGGAACGCCGCTTTTTACTGGCACCCATTCGGATGTAGTGGCACCAACGATGACTTTTTGGAGCCTGCATGACAGGAAACTTTTAATCCAATTAAAAATGCTGCCCTGTATTCCACACTCCCAAATCTTCTGTAGGAGTCGTCCATGAGGAACGCTGTCAAGCGCTTTCTTAAAGTCAAAGAAGATGACGTCCACTGGACGGCCCTGGTCTATGGCTCTTGTCCACTTTTCCTGAGAGTAGAGACTGCTTGTAAGACAGGAGTGACCACGACGAAATCCGTGCTGAGCAGCACATAACAGGTCCCTCTGCTCCAGATACGACATTAAATGCCCTTTAATAAGTCGTTCCATTACCTTGCATAGAATGCAGGTTAAACTAATAGGACGGTATTTTTCGGGTTCCAGCCTGGATTCTCCTTTATAGATTGGAGAAATATGGGCCGTTTTCCACTCCTCCGGCAGTTCGCCTTCGTCCATGGACTTCCGAAATATCATGGACATCGGCTCACAGAGTACATCAGCTGACTCTCGGAGGACAAGTGGATGAATTCCATCTGGACCAGGTGATTTAGCAGGTTTCAGCCGGCGTAGTTTGGTCCTTATCAACGTGGGTGAGAAGAAAGGATTGTCTTCCAATGCAGGACAGAAAGCATTTGGTCTTTGGTCTACGTAAGGCATGGCAGGAGGGTTTGTGTCATGAGTGAATACCGACTGAAAGAAATCGGAGAAGACTGATGCTTTCAGGTGGTCATCTGTCTCAATTACTCCGTTTTGGGATCTTAGCGCTGGAATCGGTTCACGATTGCTCTGTCCATTACGTATGTAACTATAGAGGATTTTAGGATGCTCCAAGGAATTTTGTAATATGCGCAGCTCATAGTTGCTTCGAAGTCTATGAGCCACGCGTTTACACGCATTCCGCTGTCGTGTGTATTCCTTCAGATCTTCAGAACTGTCTGTTTGTCGGTAGCGTCTCCACACTTTATTTCTCCTCTTAAATGCGGTTTGAAGTTTCCGGTTTATCCACGGCGGACGGTTGGTTGTATTCTTTCGTCTGAGTGGACAGTTCAGATCAACGATTCTTTTGACCAGTGAGCTGAACGTGCTCCAAATGTCATTAACTGTTCCCTGCAATGTGGTGGTCCACGGTATTGCTGAGACTTGCGTTCGCATGCTAGAAAAATCCCCTTTCCAGAGATTTCTTTGTAATTGTTCAGGTGAATTAAGCTGGGAGAACATGGAATACTCGATGGAATACTCGATGGAATACTGGGATTGAATGCAAAAGCAGGTTGAAGCTGATCGGGATGAACTGCTTTCCATCACTCCTTAGCTGTTAGAGTTATGGGCTTTATCCAGAGAAATGGCCTCTGGACGCGTATAAGTTTTCCGTCCACTATTCTGAGATTTGTCTCGGCCAGACTCGACCGCCTGAGGACTTCCAATTTGAGCCCCCTCCATTTTCTCGCTCTGCGGGCGAAAAGTCCCGCTGAAAAAAACTGATGTATGGGCATGTTTAAGCGCAGCTTTCCTGCTCAAAAGTAGCTGCGCTTGTTCGTTATTCTCAAAGACAATTTCTAACGGTCTCGGTCGGTCTGGTTCTTGTTTTGAGTCTTTTATTTGGCCCATCCTGAAAGCCTTTAATACTGTGACTTTCTCGTCTCCTACTAAGATCGATTTGAGATATTCGTGAAATATTTCTATGTCATGTTGTATTCTGTCCTTTGGAGTGTCGGAAACAGACTCAGGCATGCCCTTTATAACGATGCATTTACTGCGATCAACTAGACGGCCTTGTGGTTTAATCATACCCGCAGAGTCTTCATCGCGTGCATCCCGGCTACAACCTTCAACCGATTAAGGAAGGTTTGATTCAGCAGGACTAACGCATGACTGTCTGTTTACTACGATCTTTTGACCATTTTTCGTTTTCAGGGGCGTAGCCAACTCTTGTTCCTTTGTCTGACTATCTGTGCTTTTTCGAGGTACCCTGAGATTTCTTTTTGTTCGCTGAGATCGCGTCTGACCGCGCTTTTCTCGCACAAGACACTGGTTGTCATTCCTATCAAACTCTAGCGACCTACTATTTTCTTTCTCCTTCATCGACACAGCCGAGGAAGCCGTGTTTGCGTATGGTCGCTCGCTTTCATTCTCTTTGGATGAATAGCGAGGGAGCTTCCTCAGCTTCTCCATCTCCACTTTAAGGCCCTTTATCTCCTTCTCCATTGGCGAAAATTTTTAAATGAGTCCGAAACATGCCGTACAGGCTTCGTCTTCGTATTTGATATCCATACAACTTACTAGGCTCCTTGCTCGTTTAGCGGGAGGTGACTTGACAGCGATATATACAGAGTTGCAGTCATTTGTACTACGAATTATGTTTACTCCCTTATTTATTTCAGTTCGTTCACCGTGAGCCGATGCTGTAGTGGTGATCCCGCTGCTTACCCCACGACGGGACCTGGGTTCAAATCCCACTTGGGGCGAGTTTTTTGTACATTGTCCTGATGGTGTTTTGTCCACTCCCCCATTATTAATTCAAAGGATGCACAAGGTATTCTAGGTACGGGAGGAAGTATTTAAAGGTGTAGGATAAGCTTTTTAACCAAGCCAACAATATGAAGTAAATAGCAAACGACTCAGCCGCTCTTGGATCAGGAGAGTACCGCGGTGTCTTTGGCATAGAAATGATACGAAGGAGTATGGTCGTTCCAAAGAAAGTTCTGTATGAGTTCCGCGTGGATCGTTCGAGGAATTGCTGACTAAGCTTTAACTTCTTGATCCAAATGGGCCCGCGAAGCCTCCAGTAGGCAGAAATCCCGGAAAAGGCAAATCCCTTGGAGGTCGAAAATTTGAAACCGAATTCGAAAGGCGCGCCGAGAATGTGTCCCATACCTTATTAAATAAACTGAATAAACTGAAACTGAAAGACACCTCACCAGAAATGTTAATTTTTCCAATTTTTCAGTTCATGCATCGTGCCCTCACAGAATGCGCACCATCGATGCTCTTGGCAAAACCTTCTGTATTCGCCATATGCTAGTGGTCGGGTCGCATCTCCCTTGCCCCATCCTCGGTTGGGCTCGGATGAATGTAACCGACCGCATCTGGGTTGCTATCAGCTCGAGACTGGTTTTCAATTTTGCCACTTATTTGCCTTATTCAAGGCCACATACAGGCCAGTCCTGACCGATCCGCCTACTTATCCCTTCATGAAATCCGTTATACAATGCCATATACAGCTGACACTTATTTCGTCCCTGACGATATCCGATTATAATCCAGTCCTGCCCGCATTTTTCTGTTTCTATTTTTCGAGGATTCTTTTCCTGTAAAATTAATCAAATCATTTTTACATTTTCATGTGGAGTTTTTTTCACCCCTCGTTTATCATTTTGCTTAACAGACTTCTAATCTCAAAAACTATGCATTGCACTTTGTACAGATTTTGACTACCTCGTCTAAAATTCGCATGTAAATTTATTTTTCTTGCTTTAATGGGACCCTGACGGGTCTTTTAAAAAAATTAACTTAAGTAAATTAAATTAATTAACTTAAAGTCTGGAGTCGCTGAGGTCAAAAGACTTTTATCTTGGAGCAAAAATCCACTTATTCTTGTCAAACTATTTTCGTCGATAGAAATGGACTTTATTTTCTTTCATTTGAAACGCTCACCTCAATATCTCAAGGGAATAAAATTTTTATTAGTCGTGATAAAACTCCACTGCAACGAAGAGTTTCTCCCCCATTAATAAACCTAAAGCCACGCCAGAATTCAACTCATCTGCCGTTTGCCCCTGTTATGACCCGCCTGGTATTTGAAATCCTGTGGAGCGTATGCGTACTCGACTCTTGTCCCCAATACCAATGCGGCAGAGAAGAAGAACGAGACCGGCCACGAAGACTCGAGGTAAGTTGAAATTCATTTATAACTGAAATATTTGACATATTTCTCTGTCGATTTTGCGTCGATTTTTATTAGCTGTCGAAAATAACACATAAATCCATTACACTCTCCCCATTTAACCATGACTGGTGTTACGTTTGCTGTCGACAAAGTAGATCTTTCGGCCATCGTCCGTTTACAGAAGTTCATCGAGAAACATGAACATATTTTTACGATTCTCGATTCACTAACAGACTCAAATAGATTCACGAACAACCTAACGAGCCTACCACAAATTGAATCGATTATACACTTAGTTTCGTCAGAAGTCGCGGATAGATCGAAACGCAGGCTCAATTTAATTATCCGTAATATACCCCACACTGTTAATCCGATGCCATCAATTCAAAATTTTATACATTCGTGTGGCTTAAATATCAGAGTAGCTAACACTAAAAGACTTCACTCCAGAAGCAAAAACAAACCCGTCTTAGTAACATTCTACTCACAGGCGGAAGCTGAGATTGTCCTACAAAATCCCGAAGTAAACAGAAACCTGCGGAAGCTAAACTCGTTTATAGGTCCAGATTTGACACCTATGCAAAGACGTAAACTACGGGAAAAAGACACCAGCTACAAATACGATAATCAGCACTCCGGTCCCTCAACTGAACCTTTAGCCACTACTTCTACTTCTAGCACTAATAAAAAGAAATACACAGGCCAGCGTAAACCAAATGATAAACCCACAGCCCCCCACAGAAGGACCTCCAGCAAGTACGTCTGACTCTAGTTCTCATGATAAAAAACGCGCAACTGCAAAAACAGTTAGAACTGCTGGTCAGAAACAAACGAGGAAGGCACAACAAAATAACAACGTTCAACCAGAACAAAACGATGATGCAGATCCCGGACCGAGTCATGTGACACCCTTAGATAGCAGTATAAGTTTTACTACATCCCCCAAGACCGATCAGTCAGTACTAGAAAACGACTACCAAACAAGACACATAAACCAAAAGGCCTTAATAAGCACACCAACACAACCAAAACGCCCTAGGTATGTTGACATAACAAATAGAAGCCCACCAAACTCTAACCAAAAACAAACAAGCTTCTATAACCGCATCTCGACTCCCCAAAATCCACCTGCATGGCATAGGAATAAGCCAAATCACTCTAGCATTGCAAACTCCTTACCACCTAATTACAACCCTTCAAATTACTTTGGCTTTTACACCTCCCCAACTGAAACTCCATTTAGGTACAATTACCACCTAGTTAACGCACCTCCCCATATGTACCCTCAGTCCATACACACTAGCCCATGCACTCACACTACGCCATACGCATCACCACATCCTCCGCGAATCACACACCTACCTCCATTTAGTCCATCACTCACTCAAAGTACCCCCAGAAATCCTTTTTTCACCAGAGCCCACCTCTTCCATATCCAACATCCTAAAGATAGCTCTTTTAAATTCCAGATCGATTGTCAACAAAATATCCCAACTTAGAACTTTTGTTGAAATATATAACCCCGATGTAATTTGCATTACAGAAACATGGGCAAATGAGCTTATATCGAATGCTTCACTATATGTCCCAAATTATAATTTCTATCGACAGGACCGTGTTAATAAACGAGGCGGAGGTTGTCTTATCTTCATCAAAACTACCATTGAGCAAAGTGGTATTGATGTCCCAACTGAAACCTTTTCTGGAGAAGCGTGTTTTGCCACAATAAAATCTCATGCCCAGGAAAACATACTAGTCGGATGCCTCTACTCCCCTCCAGAATGTAGTTGTGATGACACAAGCCTCAACCTCTTAATAAGCAATATAGTTAACATAAAAACTGAATATAAGATAATTACAGGCGACCTTAACCGCCCAGAAATAGACTGGGTCGAATTATCAGCACCTATCAGGCACGAAGAATTCTTGTCTTCAATTATCTTTAATAACTGGACACAGATAGTTGACAAACCCACCCGAGGAAACAATATACTAGACGTTATTTTCACCAACGATATCTGGCCCCTCTATATGCACTTCGACTGCGCAACCTTTGAAAGTGACCAGACAGCAATAATATCAACACTCCCCTTAAACGCAAAACTAGCACCCCATTTTAGTAACACCCGCCTAAACCCAAAAAACTTGACGAGGACTCCATGAACAACTATATTAGATCATTGGACTGGAGCCCATATCTTCTTACAACATCCCCTATGGAAGCAGTTAACCTATTGTACTCCGTCCTATTTGTAATTCGAGATACCTTGATAGACGAAAGACTCCCGTATAAGAAATCACCGATCCCGAACTTCCTTTCAACTAAACTAAAAAAGCTACAAAAACAGCTACGCGACCCCTCTGTGAGTTATTTTTCCACACTTCGACGAATTAGGGAAATTCACGACCTAGTCACGAAAATGGAAACACAAAAGACCATAGCAGCAGAACATCGGGCCCTAGAATCCCCCGAACGAACAGCTCAGATGTTTCAGAAACTAATGAGTAATCATCGACAGTCAGGACCACGAACTATTATTAATGAATTAGAGCAAGTTATAACCAATGATAAACAAATAGTAAACTTATTCAACAGATACTTCTCAGCTAACTACACAGTCGAAGAGGGAACCATCCCCCAACCGACCGAGATGACTGAACGCATCCTTAGTGAGATCCATTTTAGTGAAGAAACTGTTAAAGTAGCCATCAAACAACTATCAAACACCAAATCCTATGGGACAGACAAAATCCCACCATGTATTCTGAAGCATATGACATATGCTCCAATACTCCTATCTAAGTTATTCACCCTACTCCAGTCAAATGCAATTTTTCCGGACATGTGGAAATACTCGACCATTGCGCCCTTATTTAAAAGCGGCAACCGATCTCATACCAAAAACTATCGTGGTGTTCACCGAACACCGGCTATAGCTAAAATCCTCGAGAGAATAGTATATAACCAATTGCTAGACCATCTCATGAACGCCAACCTCATTCCCTCCTCTCAACATGCATTTTTGCCCAAAAAGTCATGTCAGTCCTGCCACCTTACTTTTTTGGAATTCGTTTCCAGCAATAGAGATGATGGAAACACAGTAGCTTCAATATACTTCGATCTAAAAAAGGCCTTTGACAAAGTCCCCCATAAAAGACTACTGATAAAGCTAAAAAGTCATGGAATTAGGCCACCTCTTCTTGATTTTCTTAAATCTTACCTTCAAAACCGATACCAGGTGGTGCAAATTCGAAACGTCGTTTCAGAATCATCCCCTATTACCAGTGGAGTACTTCAAGGCACTATCCTAGGCCCCCTTCTATTTCTTATATATATTCACGACTTATCGTTCATATCTGTCTCAGCTAAGACGTTTTATATGCGGACGACCTTAAAATTGCATATGCATATAACGGGAATACAGTAGCCAATATTCATAGAACAATTGAAACTGATCTCAGAAAACTCAGCGAATGGAGTAGTCAGTGGCAGATGCCCTTTTCACCCGAAAAATGCCATCTCCTGATATTTGGCCCACAAAAACTTCCCCCCATAATATTCGAGGATGATGAAATAACAGAGACCCAATCTGTAAAAGATTTAGGTCTCAGCTATACAAATACCCTTGATTTATCTCCCCACGTCCAACAAATATCACCGAAAGCCACTCGCCTGTGTGGATTCATATGTAAAAATTTCACCTTAAATGCACTAAGAATACAACTGTTCAAAATGTATGTTTTACCTCTCCTAGATAACTGTTCAATTTTCTTCGGCATAATGCCCTCAGACGGCCGAAAGAAACTAGAAAGCATTCAGAGACGGTTTACTAGATCTTTGTCTAGAAGTGATGGCATCCAGGGCTCATACTTAGAACTATATCATAAATACGGTCTTCGACCACTCTGGATCAGAAGACTTCAAAATGGTCTAAACTTCCTATTCAAGGTCACCCACGATCAAGATATTCTCAAAATGAATTTACTTACCAACCAAAACGCCCCTAGAAACACCAGAAATAGCGAGGATATTATAAAGATTCCCAAATTCACAAAGTCCCAACGATCAAATTTCTACACCATAAGATATGCAACTATCTGGAATTCTCTTCCAGGTTACATCTGGAAAAGTCGAACCCTAATCGAATTTAAAATAAAAACTAAGAAATTCCTTTCAAATAACAATACACATTTATTTTTGAATAAGATAGGATATTTTCCAAGTCAATTCTTTGATATTGAATTTGGTCCAAAAGGGCTCTGATGATGCCAACCGATTGAAAAATACCGGAACATAGCACTAAAAATAATCAAATTTATAAAAGATAGCATCATTGATAAACATAGAACAGATAATGATATTCCTCTATTTTCCTCCCTTTTTAGTTTTCATCAGCTATGTCACCTGACACTAAATATCCCTTATAAAGCTAATAAAAATATACCCTTTGATAAAACCCTGCATATTAGTCGTGCGTATGTCTATATTAAAGCCATATTAAACATATATAGAACTATATTAGGTCATAGTAAACAGTCGACCACTACTCCTATAATTTCACATTAACAAGAACAATATGATACTTGATTCAATAGTATTTTGACAGTTTTGATTGTGACTTACCATTGAATGCTTCTTACTCCTGATATATATTAATCTTTTCCAGCTCTTAGTCCAGACAACGATGGTAAGCCTTCTGAAAAATACGTAGGAACTGTGCGACCGCCCCCTTACAGCTGGCCAGATAGACTGACAACCAGCAACTAGAGCAAACCGAAATTTACCCAGCAGGAAAATAATTTCAAGGGTCAGGCCGATATCAAAGTTCTTCAATTGCCATGAAGGACATATTATTCATGCCCCCGAAAACTACCAAACTGCAAACTTCAATTTTTATATTGTACATATCGTTATTTTTTGAAAATTTCGTTATTATTTTCCCTTAGAACTGAGGTTTTTTTTAACTTAAAACAAACTCTCAATTCGCGCTCTTTTGGCTAACCAGACACCCGAAGCAAATGAAATCAAAGTGCAGTTGAAATTGACGAGTTTGTTTTAGGTTTTTTTCCTGAGTTCAAAGGGGACTGACAGTGCCCAAGGGGCGCTACAATAAACCTATTCTATTCTATTCTATTAGGAAATTGCAAGTCAAAATTAACTGGAAGTAACGCATATTTATAACGCCCTACAGTGCTATGCCGGCGTTCGGCCCAATGCCGTTCGGAGGAACATTCGAGACGAGCCGGTCGATAATTCGAATATGCTGATCGATCAGGCACGAGAGGAAAAGCCAATGGAGAGGCGCCACGAGTAAGATGACAGCGCAGTCGAGAAAACGCAGGTGGCCTCCCCTGATGGGCTGGCTCTTGTTTTTGGGCGTGTAGGCACATCCCAATATTTCCTACTCAAATAGGTGCCAGCTAATTAACCGAAAATTTTTATGGGTTCGAAGACTAGAAGCGGGCTTCTGTCTCCTCTTTCGCATTATTCATAGTTCAAATTTTCCTCGGATTTCAGCACTCACCCCTAGTAGTCGCCCATACAATCTTCGCAATTCGTCTCTGATTATGCCTCCTGCAGAGTCCTCCAACTCTAAGCGCTCCCCTTTTTTCGCTTCCAGGTATACTTTCCTCTGGGATAGCCTTCCAATAAATATAAGATCTTCAGAAAATCTACACACCCTTAAGAGAAGGCTACGCCTTTATCTGAATACTGACTCGATTGAATTTTTACTTTCCTTTTTCTTCCCAGACAAATTTTCTATGACACTGAGAATGGGCCACCAGGAATTTAGTATGCCGACATTAAATTTCCGTATCTGTTCACATTTCCTTTCTTTATGAGTAGTCTCGCTGCCTAAGACACCTCAACAGAAATGTTAATTTTTCCAATTTTTCAGTTCATGCATCGTGCCCTCACAGAATGCGCACAATCGATGCTCTTGGCGAAACCTTCTGTATTCGCCACATACTAGTGATCGGGTCGCATCTCCCTTGCCCCATCCTCGGTTGGACTCGGATGAATGTAGCCGACCGCATCTGGGTTCTTGTCGTCTCGAGACTGGTTTTCAATTTTGCCACTTATTTGCCTTAGTCAAGGCCACATACAGGCCAGTCCTGACCGATCCGCCTACTTATCCTTTCATGAAATCCGTTATACAATGCCATATACAGCTGACACTTATTTCGTCCCTGACGATATCCGATTATAATCCATTCTATACCGCCACATGCAGGCCAGTCCTGTCCGCATTTTTCTGTTTCTATTTTTTTCGAGGATTTTTTACCTGTAAACTTAATCCAATCATTTTTATATTTTCATGTGGAGTTTTTTTCACCCCTTGTGTATCATTTTGCTTAACGGACTTCTAATCTCAAAATCTATGCATTGCACTTTGTACACATTTTGCCTTCCTCGTCTAAAATTCGCATGTAAATTTATTTTTCAGTTTAGTTCAGTTTATTGAAGGAAATAGGCGTAAGTCTTTGAGTGCCATATTTGAAACGGAAACAATGTGTGGTATAGAGATAAATGTCCTGGGCTGTTTTGATGGGGCCGCGACGGGCTTTTATAAACTTTTTTATTATTATCTACCACTTGTTCACGGGTACCGGACGGGACAACAATACATACCACATTACAATGCGGCCGTCGTTACCGACAATGTTAGCCGTGTTCTCTACGACAGGGTGAGAGCAGAGACAGCGACTTGCAAATGAGTTAATTTGAATGATAATAGAAGTGCGATGCATCTACCGCACCTTTTCATCCCTCCACCGGCGGGCTGGTACGGGGCATGCCTCCCCATGATTTTATGCATGTCGATGAATTAAATAGAAGCACTGTGTCACACACAGAAGTATACTTTATCGCAAAAATAGGCTACTTCGTCTTAAAAAAATAATCAACAACGTATATATTTGACGTCGAGGCCTTCTTGAGTGCTCCTTCCATCGATAATATAAAACGGAACTTTGTTTAAGTGCATTACAAGGTGGGCATTAATCTGCGGAGTAAGATGCGTGGTAAGCATCGTTGGTTCTCCGACTGCCTTTTAATTTCATGCGTTTGTTGCAACAGAGGTACGTAAAACCAAATTCTTTCGGTGTCCTTTATGTTTGTAAACTCTTATAATTATGATTACTGTTTTATTTTAAAATTATGGAATGCCAGTTACGTTAAACAGCTGAATGGTAACTGAAGAAAGTCTCACGGTTTATGTTTCACGTAAGTCTACAAGGCATTACTTTTCTGTTTTCCATGGAGGGTAAATATAAAGCGTAACTACTTGGGACACCACCGGAGCACTCTCTACGAGCACATGAAGCGGGACATGCAGGCATACTATGCCGTCGTTGATGTTCCTGATTGCTCTGTCCTATCAACATCGTACGCGGTAGCAGACAATTTGCCTAAAAGTTAGATGCCCATTTTGAGTCCAGACGTTCCTACGAGTAGGCTCTTTATGTGTGTAACCAACAACATGTATAGAGGCAGCAGAGAAGGCGGTTAGCACAAACCCAATGGGAGGCAATTGTTTTCTGGCGGCTTTGCAAGAATTCTGCCTTGACGTGCAATCGCCACTTTCCGTAACAATGAAACTGATTAATATGCTACGGTTCTACCAGCCAGACGTACCCAAGGACCCGCGGAAGCTATTGCAAACCTCTCGATCATGCATAAGCAAGACTCTGAAGAACAAGTGCTGTGTCCATTTGGGCCTTGGACGAGGTCTGCTACACAAGCTGCGCCGTCGGCCGGCAACCAGAATTCCGGAAATTTGGGTTCACTTGCACATTGACGGAATAAAGATATTTAAGGGTTCCGGTCAAAGCCTGTGGCCTATAGTTATTCGTATCAGCCGTCCGGTTATTGACTAACCTTTCCATGGCGACGTTTTCTCCTGTTCTGGCAAGCCCGACCCCTTGGAGGATTTCTTGGAGGACTGCGTGTCTGGATTGAAGGACCTCCTAAGTGGTGGTCTGTGTCTTGGGCCGAAGGATAAACTTCTCAGGTTAGTCCTTGAGAATGTCATCTGCAAAACGCTTGCCCTGTCCTATGCCAGGCAGATGAAAGCGCATAATGGCTATTACAGATGCGACAGGTATGTTATTGTAAAAGTAACAGCAACTACGTATTGCCACGAGGGCAGACCCGTTGTCAACCGGATGACATTCCCAACGTATAGTGGGCACTTGCGGGATGACAGGTAATTTAGATTGCAAAGTCAGGCACCGTATCACAGAGGCATATCACCGTTGGAAGATTTGCTATCGATATGGTTGGCTCGTTTCCAATCGATTACATGCACCTTGACTGTCTGGTGTCATGCGCAAGTTGCTGCATTTATGGCGATTGTGAACCAGCAGGTCATCCACCCAACTGAACGTCACCGTCAAGACATGCAGTCGATGTGTGCCTGCTGAATTTTCTTGCAAATGCAGACCTCTTGACTGTCTTGAATACTGGAAGGCCGCCGAATACCGGCGATTTTTACTGTATATAGGTCCGATTTTTTGCCTCCTTTTCTCAATGACTCCTGTTACAATAATTTTGGGCTCCTGTCTCATGCTGTTTATGTACTTTGTCCCCCAACCTTGCATATATCCCACGTAAAGTTTGCCCGCCTTTTGATGAATAATTTCGTTTTTGATTTTCCTATTTTATACAACGGGGCCACTGTTGTTTACAATGTCCACACTCTTCTTTACTTACCCGACGACGTCAGTCAGTTTGGAGTTCTGGACCGGTTTTCTGCATTTCTGTTTGAATTCTTTTTGCAAAACGTTCGTTACTGCTTAAAAGAGCCAACTAACGTCGCTGCACAGACGGTACAGTGAGAGACGTCTGCTTGAGTTGCCAGCATTTTCCATGTTATTGATCGACGATGAAGAAGTCGCACTGTCTTTGCAGTTAACCCGTGAGTCGACCACAATCTTACACAACGGGTATGTTTTGTCCACGGACGTGCCCGATAATGTGATTCTCATCGGCGGTAGACCATGCGTACTGACATCTGTATCGATAACCGAATTACAGTGCCGCCCATTTAGAGATTGCCGAGACTTGTTCACAGCGTCCATGTCCTCGTCCCCAGTTTATATGTTTAAAGCCTCCGTTTTGGGGGACTTCCGCCACTGCTGCCCTTTCGGACATTGTATGTTAATACGGTCCCTTTAAAATTGACAATGAATTTATTCTTATTCCCCTTGCATACCTTTGGTCAAAATGACTATTCCACCCTCTTTTTACACATTTTTCATGTGCACTATCATGTTTACTAAGCATTTCTAAGTACACACCCTGTCGAATGCACGACTGCGATTGCATACTATCCCGCAGATGTACTCAATCATTGAGTTCATTAATAAAAATACTGTCGCCATCGTCGCGAGCTCATGGTTAGGGGACAAGAACTGTGTAATATGGCCGCGGTTTGACAAACACCGCACAAGACTCTTAGAGAGGAAGGAACGTCCCCCACGGGGTAGTAAAGCCTACACATTGAGGGTTTTAAAAGAAAACCTCACTCTGGAGAAGGCCCGCCGTGTGGCACGTAGGGCTGAAGATGCGGATCACTTCTCCAGCACAGAGCCCGAGAATTGGGGAGAGGCTTTCGAAGAAAGTAGGTGCAGCATGGAATTTATATTCTCCTATAGGTATGCCCGCCGGTTGACACCTGACGGCGACGATGACGCACACGAACGATCAAGGCAGCCGGAAGGGCGGCTAGCTGGCTGACCCGCGCCGCCATCCATACCTCAGTAAGAACCAGTACCTCTAACAAGTTGTATGTAGGTCCATAGCCGACGAAAACATACCTCGTCCTTCAGACGCAGACAGAGAGACTAGCCGCGTTTCGAAATTGGCCACACAAGAGTCCTCCAAATTTACGCATGCTGATTTTGCTGCTATATGACAAACTATTTCTCTTTCAAGCCGACCTTCAATTAGTAGGAAAATGGACTCCTTCGCCCAGCAGATGGTGGCCTTGCTAAATGAGATGCACCAACTGAAGGCGACTGTTGTCAAAAATTGTTGTGTCCGCGGGGCTTGGCCAAACCAAAGCATCTGCAGTGTGTCTGTCATTGTGCACAACTGAGGCGTATGAATACTTCCTCACTAGACTGCATACTGAGCCACATTTAGGAGAAGAGGTGGTACGTATATATGCAAATCAACTAACTATTTCTGTCTAACGGGTTCAACAGCTTACTATTGTGGGGGGCCGCACCAAGAAGGAGTTTGTACGGAATTTTCTGAATGCTCTGTTAGGACCGCCTTGTGCCTCAACTTCTGCTGGGGGGGGGGGGTGGGGAGTTCTGCAGAAAAACGTTCGTTCTCCGGTTCGCCGTTCTATCCCATTCTTAGTCGTAAGTTTATTTCTCTGTAATTTTGCAGAGGAGCTGGTTCGACGAAGTGCAATCGGTTGGTTTAATGGGTCAAGGGACCGGTACGGCGGCAGAGCAAGTCGTCGAGACAGCATCGGTGGAGCACGTCAGTCATACTCACACTCTTCTCAACTTTACACTTACGAGCCCAAAGGAACCGCCGAAACCGAACTCCTTCCAAAGCTATCTCCGTCCGAGGACACCGTTAGTCGGATTTTTAAACTGTACGTTAATGTTAGCACTAACATCGTGTTCACAGCTACCATAATTTTGGACTGGAATGTATATAGTAAATGTCAAAGGAAGGGTTTAATAGATAGAAGTAAACATCGTTGCATTGAGTAATGTCCTTACTTGCAATTGTTAAATTAGTATAATTTTACTCTCATTTTGGGGCTTTTATGTGATATCCCGTTGGTAACCATACAGCTGACAATAAAATGGTTATTTTTAAACGATGTGATCGTTGCCTTGACTTTTGCCGCTTTTAACTGTATGCTTTGGTAAAAGTTAGGCTTTTTTAGGGCATTATTTTTTTATTCCAACGAAAATTTCGCGCCGACAAAATTATTATAGCCAACTACTGTCATCATTGAACATGCAAACACAATTATTTATTGCGCATTTCAAATCGCGCGGTATATTGTTGGGTAACTTTTTCAGCTCAGCAGACCAATGTAACTGTCTTTTCTTTTATTTATTTTTCAACCCTTCATTTATTGCCCTCTCTTTTTAGGGAATGCTGCGGAAAACGAACAATTTTCTACACATTAGCTAGTAATTTCTGCGATTGTACACATTTTCCCTATATTTTTACTACCTCGTTTATTACCAATAAACAACTTCTTCTCATTCAATTGCGTTCATTTCCGATATCTTTATGGAGAGGGTTAAGCGCGGATGCATTATGACATTTGCATACCTTTGGGTCACATGAGAGGATGCTGGACTATGTTGCGCCGTATGTAATACATTATAATGAGGACAACAGGGTCGTTATCGTAAAATGGGCGGGAAAGGCGGAAAATAGGCGACCCGCAGCGCGTCTTTTCGTGTGAGGGGCAATAGGGGGCTGCGGCGTCGAAAACTTCACCACAGCCCCGCATTCAATCCCTGTGTAGTCTCTTATCGCCACCTGAATCCTCGCGGGGTTTTAGGGGGTTCGCCAGGGCTGGTGTTGGCCGAGTATCCATGAGCTTAAACCATGCAAGATCTCATCTTGCACGATTACCTTAAATAGTAGTCCTGTCACACAATTCGCCAAAATTTTCTAAAAATTTCTCGGCTAAATACTCAGTGCAGACTGGTTTCGATCCGTCTTCTCAGACTCAAAAAAGGCTGTCGAGGATGCTTGCATCCATTCTTCCATCTTATGGGCTAGTAGACAAGTCATCTAATTTGAGTACAGATTTTCTTTCCAAAAGAACTTTTACACTAGCGTTTAGAACAATTCATAAGTCTGGGCTTCTCTAAAGTGTAGGGGCTAACCCTTTTTTCTAGACGTGAAATTTAATTTAACTTAATAATTCTGTTTAATGACAGTTTACAGGCATAGTCAGGGAGGCGTTAAACACAAATCCGGCCAGTAGTGAAAAAACTCCTGTAGAAGAGGAATCCAAATATAGTTGATGGTAATTTTATGTATTGGCTGGTTCAGGAGAAAAAAACTGCTGGCGACAACCTTTCGATCGTC
>CACRXP010000139.1:459695-474166 GCA_902702965.1 Spirometra erinaceieuropaei | reverse complement strand
GCACGGTATGGAATATTATCAGCGCCAATTTCTTTCATGAAGTTAGGGTAGGTCCAAACAGAAGCGTCGAAGAACAGCTGTCGCTGTTGGCCAAAGAAATTTTCCCCGGTGAAACTGGCCATAGTGGTCAGAGACCACAAACGCAATCGCTACTGTGCAGTCGTTCGGTGGATTCAGCAACCAAAATTTGTGGGAGCTTTTCTGAATGCAAAAATCGAGTAATATTTCACTTAAATACAGGATAATTTTGCAGAGTTTTCACACTCATTGGTAGTTTATTCCAAATAGCAATTGCATTTACAGAAAAGAACCGACGATATTTAACAGCACGTGACAGAGGCAGAAATAAGAAGACCCCACGGTGACTGTTGCGTCGGAGGTGGACATGATGTCTAAAAGAGGTGAGTGAGTTAAATGTGTGATTATATAAGAGTTTAAATAGCAAAATAGTCCCTTTTGCAATCTACAAAACCATAAAGGATCAAGGCCCGTAAGCTGGCAACGTTCTTGGTAAGACAAATGTCGGTGTTCCGGGGTTGAAAATCTCTTGGTAAAAAAAGTGTTGAACGGATTCTATTTTCTTCCGCTCAGTAGCACGCATGAGGCTAAATAAAAACGAACAGTATTCCAGACCAGGTCTAATGTACATGTTGTAAAGGCGCATTCTGATGTCCCTAGTTTTAAAGTTTCGGAGGAAAAACCCGGTCGTTCTGCGTGCTTTGGAGACTATCAAGGCACAGTGCTCCGAGAGATTGAGACTCTTGGAGTATGATACCCCCAGATCCTTAATAAACCCAGGCACATTTATGGCGTGACCTTCAATGCTTAGTTGAAGTTGGTGGTCGTCGCCAACTACCATTAATGAGCACTTATGCCAAGAAAGGGAAAGGCGTCATGTGCGGCACCAATGGCCGAAAGCCTGTAGGTCGATCTTTAGGAGCTCAAGAGCTATGTCAAGATCTGCCGGCTTGTATCGATATGCAACTTTAAGATCATCGGCATGCATGAAAGGCTTGCCATTCTGAAATAAATCTGGTACATCATTAACGAAATGGCAAAATAAAAGCGGACCGAGTACACTACCCTGAATGACTCCACTCCTCACACGTGTGGGGTTGGAGATGGTATTGGAAATCTTAACTAGTTGTGTACGAGTGCCCAGGTAAGAGGATATAAAATTCAAAAGTTTGCCACCTATTCCGAAATAGGACAGTTTCAAGAGAAGAAGAGCATGGTCAACACGATCAAAAGCCTTAGTGAAATCGAAATATACAGTGTAAAGTGCAAAACCATAGTCCCTAGATTGGAGAACATAGTCAACGAAAGAGAGTTGACGGGTGTCACAAGACCGAGCTTTGACGTAGATTTGCCGTGCTTAGGAATGCGCAAAATGTATGATTCCTTCCGCAGGGTAGGATAAGTTTCACTTTCAAGAGCGAGATTAAATATCTTGCGAACGAGGGATGGGAAAATCGTAGTTGCATCGGCTTTTAAAATGCTTACTGGGACACCATCAGGGCCTGGACCATAAGATTGACGAAGACGCCGAATCGCAACAGTCACATCCCACAGAGTGAAAGTTATAGTTTCTAGAACTGCTCGGGTCAATGCCTGGATGGTCGGAAGCGGAGTTGTCGAGTCTTCAATAAACGTTTTGGACAGGAAATCCTTGAGGCCATCAGCGGTTAACTGGGCATCAACTATGGGATTTCTGAGAGCGTCTCGGAGGATGGAATGCTGCGTCTTTCTGTAAGTTCGTATTTTTCTAGAGAAAAGTTTGGGGACATTGAACTAATGATTTTCGCTAAACTTGACCTCTTCGGCTAGCTGTTTTTCTTCAGAGAATCTCTTATCCCGCTCAAAAATATCGTAAATCAAAGGCAGGACAGAAACGTCGTGCTGAAGATGGAATCGAGGATAAAGTCTGCGCAATCTGCAACGAAAGGGTGAGGGTAGGAAAACCTCATCCCCAACATTAATAATTTTCTTACGTGGGACAAAACGAGAAATAATCGGATGCAAAATTTCGTACAGATTTGCAGTGCAAACATTTACATCCGAACTAAGCAAGAAATCAGTCCAGTCGTAGGAATTAAGGTATGTTAATAATTCGTTTAAGCAAGTTGATCGGAAATTGCGGAAAAAGCTATACTTAGGGGGCAACGTTTGTCAGCCTCGAAGTCCAACGTTGAAACAAGTACGCCATGGTCTGAGCCCCCGAGTGGGCCTAGGGATGACACTGACGATGGCATGCAGCCTCTACAGAATACTAGGTCAAGTATGCTTGAGCCTCGGGTGGGAAAATCGACAACCTGATTCCACATCCCAACATCCACAGCCTCAAGTAAGTCTTCGAAATTTCTGGGGCCTGAAGGCGGAGACCAGCGGACTTCGGGAAGATTAAAGTCGCCCGCAACCAATTGATACTTAAAGCTTAAGTCGGCCGCAGCATGAAATGCCTGTGCGTATAAACGATCAAAATTTCGTTGGCGTTGGGAGGACGACAGACGCAGCCAACGAGTAAGGAGAATTTATTTGTTAATGCAACTTGGAGCAAGCTGCTGCCTTCTACTGCGGAAAAGTGCGGGAGGTCAAGCGGTAAAAATGTAAGTGTTTGCTTTACGTAAACGCAGCTGCCCCCACCACGGCCGTCTTGGCGATAATTTCGAATGCAGTTATAGCCTAGAAGAGGGAGTTCGGAGTCAGCTACGGAGGCTGATGCCCACATCTCCGTTACTAAAACAATATCTGGACAGTGGATGAACGCCAAAGTCTGAAGCAAAAGCATTTTATTAAGCAAGGATCTGGCATTTAAAACAAAAAGTTTGAGGGGAAAGACTGTTTGTTTCTGAGGGAGGTGGATTACGCCGTCCAGTGCTGGGCTGCCTACGGAGCAAACGGTCCGGATGTACCCATCCGGTTCTGCAAAAAATTTGTGGCATCAAAAGATTCTGACGTGGATAAAAAGGGGTAGGACTTGGGGGAGGAAATGACGGGCAGGTAAGCTGGTAACCACTGTAAGCTAACTTATTTTCAGCTGGAAATCCGCGAGCCAGTTACTGCAACACATTCTTGCCGGAACAAAACTGATAATCAAATGAATTAACTGATCCCGTATGCACTGACTGACTGACTGAATACATTGGTAAAACGGCCGTGGAGAAAACAAGTCAGGGGTGGAGGTCGCATTCCTTCCATTGGAGCAAGAGTTCTATTAAACAGCGGGAAAATCGGCATATTCGGCCTAACTGCCTCGACATGAGGCCTGGGGGGCAGTTGGGAACACGCTACGTTTTGAGTCGGGGCGTTTGAGGCACTGTTAGCCGATTGTGGAGGAAAAGACTTTATAATGGTGCTGGAGTTATTGGGTGTCCGAGTGGTTGAGAGAGCAATTGGATTTGAATTTGACTTAGGCGCATGCTTAAGCTTACTAGGGCTTGCTGTGGGATTCGACAGAAACGTGTTTATATCAGGCGTGATGGTGTGTTTAAAGATCTCAGCATTAAAAGTAGTCGAATTTTCCTACGGAATTGGCTATGCCGTGACGTGCGGAGGCCTCAGATGGTGTTGTAGAGGACTTATACAAACTGACAGTAGGTGTCATTATCTTGGTGTTGCCTTTTATCGATTTTAATTTATTTAGTCTTTGCTGCAGGGGTGTGAGGTCTGGCGAGACGGAGCTGCGCCATTTACGGCAGAATTCTCTAATTATCTCCCTACTCGACAGGATAAATCGACTTCTTTCAAGGAGAAAAGGGTAACTAGTATCGGCACATTACGGCTGAGCAAGCGCAGTCGTTTAGCTTGTGCGACACTGAAACTCAAGCCACAACTTTGTAAGAACAAAGGCGCTCCCTCCATAGCAGATAAGTGGCTCGGAATGTTTGGCAGTACAAAATTATGCTTACGTTTAATTCTTACCTCGGTTTCCGAATTTATTATCACAATAAGTTAAAAAGCTTGTTTAATTGCTTTTTCAGAAGTGCTGTTTATGTCGCTGTATATCAACAATATGTATGTATGTGTGTATGCATGTATATGTATGTGTATATTGCCCTCAGAACGGGCCACGTGTTAGATGCGCTGGACCAAAACGGAGGCCACATCGGACTCTGGCAGGCGTTATCTGTGCGCAATAACAAATGCCAACATTTGCGGGGTTCGCTGGCGGACCCTGTTGTCGGCATTTGTCGCACAACTGGACCACTGTCACCACCCCATCGTTTTGTGGTCAAAATCCTGGTCATTTGTGTGTGGACCAGGGGGTGCGGAGTGGAGCGCCAAGGCGAGGATCCGTCCAAGCCATCCACCTGCGGCCTCCCCCGTCTCCGGTCTTCTTGACTTGGTCTTGACGCCGGGCCCATGCGGGGGAGGAGGAGAGAGTGTAGGTAGATGCCACGCAAGTCAACTGGCACTATAAACCCCTGCGTAAGTCACCGTCTCTGCACCCACAATGCAGTCTGTGGGGCACACGGTGGACATCGTCGAAATCGACGGTCGAACTGTCGTCATATGTATGTATATATTGAAGGGTTATAGGCAGAGCCCTTGATGGCACTATTTATGTACAGCGCTTTCGCAGATTCATACTCAATAATAAAATAAAATTGCAGGAATTTAAAGTGTGATTGGGTCGCAGTTCAATCGTAATCATAAGATAGTGCATAGGGTCACTGTAAATTAGTGCGGTAGATTGTATATGACGGATTTTACAAAACTGGCTGTGCATAGTCATGCTGTACAAGCCGATTTCTGTCGAAAACTAGCCGAGTCAGTTTTCTTTTAAAAACACAAACACAACCCGCTGGCTTAATGACAATTTTCGTCGGTCTAAACGCGTGCGCTCATTCCGGACTTTGTATGCATGGCCGCGTAGTTGGTTTGTACGGGCGAACTCAAAGAAGTCCTCTGCTCTTAATGAGCAACCCTGGCCGCGAACAATCCGGAACGTCCAGAGTAGACTGCAGTTTATTTGTCTATAAGAGAGAGGGAATAGGCCAAGCAAATTCAGCCTCTCCTGATAAGACAAATGCTTTAGACCGTCGACCATCATTGTCGCTCTGCTTTGCACCTGTTCGAGTAAGTTGATATCCTTCCTCATCCATGGTGAAGCTGCTGGCATTCCATACTCTAGATGAGGTCTTACAAAGACACCAAAGTGTCTTTCGAAGAGTTCGGTAGGAAATATTTTAAATACACGTCTGATCCAGTGTAGAGTACTAGTTGCCTTCTGGACCATCTTTCTACAGTGCTCTGATGGCGATAGATTTAGATAGATAGATAGATAATTTTTATTAAAGACCCGTCGGGGTCCCATCAAAGCAAGTTAAAATAAATTTGCATGCGAGTTTTAGACGAGGTAGGCCGAATCTTTACAAAATGCAATTCCTAGTTTCTAAATTAGAAGTCCATTGAGAAACATGATGATTGAGGGGTGAAAAAAAAACTCCTAAGAAAAAGTTAAAAATGATTGGATTAATTTTACAGGAGAAAAAACCCCTCTTTAAAAATAATAACAGAAAAAAGCGAGCAGGACTGGCCTGTAGGTGGCTGTATATAACGGAATGTTGTCGGTCATCGTCAGGGTGTCAATAAATGTCCGCCTTGATGGGTACGAATGTGGGTCAGACAGAACTGGCTTGCAAATGGCATTGTATACGGGATTCACAATTGAGATCGTCTGGGCCTGATTGGTACGCCGCGTCAAAGAGGCCAGACGAGACGAACCGAGATGCGATCGGCCACAGCACGCTTCGAGCTCAGCCGAGCAGTGAGGAAGGGAGGTACGACCGAACTACTAGTAGACAGTGAATACTGAGGGTTCAGCCGTGAGTGTCGACAGACCGCATGAGGTCGGAATGCGGGAGATGACATCAAAAACCGCGAAAATTGTCGCCTTAGAGGGGGAAGGATAGCGATAGATTTAGAAACCAATTCAAAACAGGGGTTTCTAATGATATAATTAAGAGTTACCACTTAATCTACCACTAAATGCCAGGTCATCCATACACCCAGATCTCTGTGTCTTTCCACCGTTTCTTACCTCGTCCCGTCAATATAGTACTGGTGTTTGGGAGAGGCATTGCGGCCGGTGTTCAGGTGCAAGACTACGCATTTGGACACGTTAAACTTCAAAATCCATTTGTTCAACCAAGCACACAGTTTGTTGATGTTCGACTGCAACTTCTCTGCGTCATCATGACACTTTACTTCACGCCATATTTTATATCATTCGCGAACATGGGGGCCTCGCAATTCACTTCGCTAATGCAGTCACTAACATAAATCAGGAAGAGTACTGGGCCTAAGACAGAACCCTGTGGGACACCACTTTCCACCTTTACCCATTCCGAGATAGAATTACTAACGACGACTCTTTGTTGTCCGGAGGACAGAAAACTCCTTAACCATTTGAACATTCCTCCTTGAGTTCCTATATCCCAGATTTTATGTAAAAGAAGCCTGTGTGTGACCCTGTCAAAGGCTGTCTTGAAGTCAAAAAATATGGCATCTACTGGAAAACCCTTATCGGTAGGTCGTCTCCATTTCTCGTGCGAGTAAAGAACACTCGTTAGGCAGGAGCGCCCTGGACGAAAGCCGTGTTGGGCATCACACAATATTTTGTTCTGTTCCAGGTATTTCATCAAGTGTCTTTTGATAATGTGTTCCAGTATTTTACACGCGATGCAAGTAAGACTGACAGAACGATAATTTCCGCAGTCAAGTCTTGAGCCTCCTTTATGGATCGGAGTAAGAATTGCGCACTTCCATTCTTTCGATAGCTTGCCGTCTTCGAATGACTTCTGAAATATTGCGGATGAGGGTTTGCACAGTTCATTAGCAAGTTCACGAAGTGCTAGGGCGGGAATTCTATCTGGGCCAGGCGATTTGGCAGGTTTCAGCCGGAGTAACTCGGCCCTAACTATGGTAGATGAAAAGAGTGGTTCCTCGGTTAAGGAGGGTAGGGAGGGGATAGGAGGGGGAAGGATACTGGGAGGAGAGTTTGGTTGGCGAATGGATGGATGGGCAAATATAGCACTAGGTTCTCGGATGAAGACGGACTGAAAGAAGTCGGAAAGGAGGGACGCTTTAACCTGGTCATCAATCTCCACTTTTCCATCTGCAGACCTAAGGGCAGGGATCAGCTCCTGAGGCCTTTTAGTAGTTTGTATATAACCATATAGAATTTTCGGATGCTCCAACGAATTTCGGAGTATGTTCAGTTCAAACTTCTTTCGCAGCTTTGAGGCCCACTTTTACAGACGTTTCGTTGCCGCTTATATGCCTCTAAGGGTTCTTCGGAGCCAGTTTGTCTGTAACGCCTCCACAGTCGATTCCTTTTTCTGAAAGAGGCCTTCAAGTCCGGGTCTATCCATTTTGGGCGGTTTGTGATTGTCTTCCTTCTGAGAGGACAATTGGAATAAACAATCTCTTTCAGTAAGGAACTGAAAGTGTTCCAGTTGTCGTAGGCTCGACCATGCAGTTCAGTCTCCCATGATACAACTACCGCTTCCCTCCTCATGAGAGAAAAGTCCCCTTTCCAGATGTTTTTCTCCGACCTATCGGGTTGGACGGGTTTGGAAAACAGCGAGTTCTCGAAGTAGAATGTGATGTGGTCGCTTGACCCCATTGGCTGTCGGTCCTGCAGGTCTAACACATTTTCCTCCTCTCGGGTAAAAATAAGATCAAGGCAGTTCGACTGCTGTCCTTCCCTTACCCGTGTTCCAAAGGTAACATTCTGGCAAAGATGTTTGTCCGTTGCCCATTGTAGTAGTTTGTGATTAAAGCTGTCTTGCGGCCCTTGTGCAGTCCACGTTAGCCAATCAATACCAGGAGCGTTAAAATCCTCAACGATAAGGACGTCTTTCTTCTCGCTAGCTTGGTACAGTTCGGATATGAGCATGAGATCTTTCTCAGAATTATGGTTAGGTGAACGGTACACCACCGAAAGCGTCAATGATCGGGCATTCTTAGTAGATATGGTAACGCTTAGCAGTTCCACATCCCGTACCGATCTATGTACATCAGCCATAGCGCTTAACTTGCAGGTGACATAAATTATGACTCCTCCTCCTCGGCTTAGTCAATCTCTCCTGAATTGCTGATATCCTCTAAGTGATATTTCTGAATCTGCGATATCTTCAGTAAGCCACGTTTCTGTAAATGCCATAATGTCTGGCTTAATTTCATCAACTAAGTCTCTAAGTTCGTGTAGTTTGTTGAAGAGGCTTTGCACATTTGCGGATATAACCTTCAATGACTGATTCGTTGAAGAGGCCCGGCCTTCATTGTGACGGGTTCTGACCACAGGAAAGACCCCTTTGTTTGGACTATTTGTCCATTTTTATCTTCAGCCCATTCTGTCCTCTGCCAATTCTCTCCTTCAATTCTGATCTCAGTTCTGTCATTTTCAGTCTTTCCCTCAGTTCGTAGTCTGGCTGAAAAAATACTTGCTTGTGCGAATTGCGTAAGGTTGTTCTACTTTCTAACAAAAGCGCTGTTTGGGCTTCGTTTTCCAAAATAACTTTCAGGGGTCTTGGGGATGTTTTAAGTCACGATTTGGGTCCGCTCTGCCTAGTCGGAAAGCTTTTTTTAACGATGAATATTTCCCCATCCTGCAGGACGGCACTGGCGTACTGATGAAGAAGGTCTAGGTCGTGCGTCACTCGTTCCTTCGGAATGCAGGACGTGGATTCTGGGGCGTCCCTTATGACAATATTTTGCTTACGATTTATGGAAGAGCTCATTACTGTCCCGTCCGCGCTAGGACGATATAATGCTGCTGTAGTATTCCCGACGGATGTTGGCACTTCGACATTTGAATGACTTTCGGCCGGCGAAGGGAGTTTAGGGCATGAATTTTCATGCGACGTACTTGCTCCGGCAGTAGAGCTCTTACATTCACTACCCTGTTGCAATGTACTGCACGAAGGCTTATCGTGTCCTTTTCCGTCAACGGAATGGTTAGGGCACCTTCCAGATGAGTTAGCCTTGGGAAGTAGTGGAGTAACAGCATTGCCTTCCAAGAATAACGGCGAGTCCTTGTAGTTTCTAACAGATCTTCTGAGGGTCACTCTGGCTTTCCCAACTTTAGTGTTCGATGATTTGGCAGGTTTAGTTACTGTAGCAGGTAATGGAACCGGACTTATTTTTAATGCATTAGCGTCGACCGCCACGTTACCCACCGGAACTGATTTGTCTGGAGTTTCCTCTGGAGACATAACTCGCTTCCTCTTCCTGACTGGCTTTGACTGATCGACTATTTCGTCGGCTGGTGGCCTGCCACGACTAGCAGAGGCGCATTTTTGGACGATTGAAGGGAAAGTGTTTCTACATGTACTAAAGGGATTTGTGGGTTAATCATATCTGCAGAAGACGAAGAACATATGCTGGCACCTGCTATGACTTCAGTCACAATTCTAGCAACCAGAGACGGTGGAGAGGCCGCAAACTTTCGTCTTCTAGCACCTGCTCTGCGGGGCATTACAGACAAAAAAAGTTTTTCGTTACAGTAGAAGGAGCGAAGCGTTGCTAACGTACAGAAAAACGCACTCAACGGCAAGCACTATTGTTATTTAACTACGAAAACAAGAAACAGATAGTCTGGAACGGTGTCACTAAAAAGGTTTTATACAAAATACGACTGTTTTGCCAGACTGTCCAACAAAACTCGGAAAAATTATACGTTGTAGTGAAAGGCGATTGTGAAAACGACTTAAGTAGACAAACAGGCGTTACTTGATTAAGATTATCCAAGTAAATGCACAGCTTCAATTATCTTTGAAACTGAGTTGCGCGCCTTGACCTTGTCTTGGTTTAGACAACGTACTAAGAAACAATCGCCTTATGTTCAAGGAAAGTAGAACATTGAGTCTTGTGCAGAAAAAGGTATTTACCGAAAACAGGTGTTTTGTTTAATTAATTAGACACCCCAATTTGCTCTTAGTGATGAATGCGTTATGTGTAAGCGTATTCAGTTTGCATTCACGTCTGTGCACGAATAAAGTTTCGGATAGGACGTTTCGCCTTGACACCGCATATGATAAGAAGGCAAAGTTTACAGGCCGCTTCAAAGGCACTCAAATATTTCCGCATTTTTCTGTGAAATTCTACAAATCTCCCAGAAAACAACTTTTCTGTTCTCTAAATATACGTTTTCGATTACTTTCAGCTGTTCCGTTTTGTTCATGATAATGAATTTCAAAATAAGTTCGCTGCGAAAAATTTGAACACGGCTTACTACTTCGCAGAGTAGTCAGTTTAAGTCAGTTTATTAAGGGAATGAGGCTTTCGCCCTTGAGCTCCCTATTCATATCGATAAACAGAGATAAAGTCATCAATTACATGAGCAAATGCGAAAAGTTAAGAAGTTAGCGGTAAGTGTGAGCTAGGCGCAAACTGCCGCCGCTAAAACAATCATTATTGTATTACAGTAGGGTCTCAACAAATGAGCGTCTAGTCTGCACTTAAAGGATTTGACCCTTTCGGAAAGAACGACGGCGTCAGGGAGTCCATTCCATGCCCCGATGACCCTGTGAGAAGGCGTTCTGTCGGACGTCCGAATGAGCCCGCTTCCTTTGCAGTTTGAACGGATGACCACGCAGACGGTCAGTCCGGGCCAATTCAAAGAATTAATCAAAGTCTTGGGCACACTCACGGCTTCTGACAATCCTGTAGGTTTGAATGAGATCGCCGCGCAGTTGCCTGTAATTTAGAGGAAACATATTTAGTTCGGTCAGCCTGGTTTCGTAAGGCAAACGATGAAGCTTCTTGACCATCTTCGTAGCCATCGCCTGTACTCTTTCCAGTCGTTGATAATCTTTCTTCAACCACGGTCGCCAGACTTAAGGGGCCTAAACACTTGAAAGCAACTCATCTCTTCAAAAATACCGTCTCAAAGACAGCTAATATGGTCGCTTATATGGAAGTCAATATAATTCCCACATCTCGTCACGGGCCTCATCTACGTGAAAGCATCTATGAATTGCCCAACACACTTATTTGGTAGACTGATAGATGATACGTTATATTTTGAACACTTTCACGCCCTTTCAGGGGCGAGTGAAAGAAAGTGACCGAAAATGTTGCATATCTCTGCCGAACCCCATGGCGTGACCATGAACTAATAGGCTTTCCCCTGAAAAGTGCCTTTATACGTCAGTATCTGCAAGTGTGAACTGAGTTGAAGAGTCCTCACTTTACACATTCCTTGATTGACGAGCCCTTATTCCGAGATATTGAATAACTCGGGTCCTACTTATGCCACACAAATCGGAGCCTTGCAAGTACGTAATTCGGCGTAGAATATTCGTGTGTTCATTAACCAGTGAAAAAACTGGCCCTGAACATTAGCCGTTTGCTTGACCAGATTTGAAGGTACATTTGTTTTATTGCATCCAAAGTTTGAAGTAAAGCGTGTCGCTCTTTTGAAAAGGCTTCTGCGATGACATCGACGTTCGCCGTCGGCGAAGTCCGACCCGCTACTGATGAGGACGTCGCGGTTTTCCGTAAAATGGTGGACAGCAACGCTGACTGGACACAAGTCTTTAATGAAAAACAAACTTCCGTTTTCATTAAAAAGACCGAAAATACATCAGTTCAGATGATAAAGGTATGGGTGAAAAGTTTCGTAATTGTCATTTTGTCAGGTTAGAAGCCTTTTACCAGACGTTCCTGCTGCCGTGATGTATGATGTTATTCATGACCCGGAATACCGCAAAGTTTGGGATAAACAGATGGTCGAAGGCTATGACATATGTTTAGTTAGCCCTAACACTGACATCGGCTACTATTCAAGTAAGCGAGATTTACTTTTTACCTAACCAGAAATAGTGCGAACTTTTCCACCATTTAACAAAAGAGACTTTGTTACATTACGCTCTTGGTTCTCCTTCGGAGGTACAGAGTATATGGTTATGAACCACTCAGTGTTCCACGCGGTAAGCCCCGTCTTCATCACCTACCTTTCGTTAAAATACACTGGTTCTGTCTACCCTTGAAGTAAATTGTTCGCACTAATTGAGCTAAACTTAGCCGGCGTGGTTACAGCTCTCTTCTTGGTAACTCATAGGAGATAGGAATGCAGAATGAAGGCCTTCATTAATAATTTTTAGCTAAGGCTTCGCCTTTGGTATCCAAAGATTCAAACTTTTGTAGACTCCATACTGTACTCCATAAAACCTAAACCCAGGGAATCTAACAGGATGACAGAATTTATACGTCAGTGCTGGCAGCTGCTTAAGAAAAGGCGTGTAAGATATCTCTGTTTCTTCGTGAGCTAGCTCTGCATTATACTCCTAAGGTGATATATTTCTTAGCTGGTTAAAACCTTGCAATTAACCTCTGTTCAAGGAAAAGCGCGAATCGAGAACGTTTTATACTTCTTCGAATTACACTTTTTGCTTCCGTCACGTCTTACTGTTTTCGCAAAGAAGTGATTCGAAGATCTTGACTGTTATTCTTTTCTCTCCTGTTTTTCTGCTAGGCATGCCCACCCAGGAAGAACCATGTTCGTGGGCTTTCTTATCTTTCTGGTTTCCACATAAGAGAATTAGGCCCTACTTCTTGTATCTTCCACTTTGTCAGCCAATGTGACCCTCGTGGTAAGCGAGTTATTTCACTCACGCAGTTTACCAAAACTCTAAAGAGAATGTTTGGCCGCAACTATATGGACGTTTTTAATCTCATGACATACATTCACACACCACTTACATAAAGAGGTCGCAAGGAGATTAACCGAATAAATATTTCTTCTGTTAAATGAATATGTTCGCTGAGAAACAGACTGTTTCGATGTTGTTAGTTGTGGCTTCGTGTATTCAGTAAGTAGTCACGATTTTTTATAGTCTGTCGAGGAACAGTTGCTGATCCGACCAAATGTTCTCGTCCTCGATGGTGCTTGTGATTTGTTTTGTGCTTTGGAGGGAAAATGATGCCAGGCCGAGCCAAACTGCCGCCTAGGAAAGCGAATAGCCTTTTAAGCTTTATATCCCCATAATATACCAAACTCCCCCCGGTTAAACCTTTACTAAGGCACAAGACTCGTTCCCTTTTGCAGGACCCCAGTTTTTGTCAACTCGCCTCCGACCGCTTTTAATTTTTCATGCCTTGTACTATGACATTCTACTAGTATTCAGTTGCCTTTTGTGCTACCCCTTACTTGATTTTATATGCCCCGCCAGCTATAAACGCTGCCATATTCTTTGGAGTGCAGAATTACTTTTTTCACTGTTTAATAGGCCATTTTTCTAAAACGCCAAGGGTTCCGATTGCTATGGTTTTCAAAATACCTTTCCTCCCGAATACGTCTGCTTATTTTGTGTGCATGTGGATCTTCGTCCGGTTCCGTCAGCTTGCGTAGTTAGGCATCTTATCGAGGTAGGAAACTTTGTGCGTGTCTGCGTCAATCGCAAAGCCCATAACTCCTTTATTTTAGAGAACAATATGCAAATTGTGATCGCGCAATTAAAGCGAGCAGCAGTACAGAGTCGGTGCGGGGCATGATCATTGCGTACTAGCTGCTTATCTTATTTGATCTTTCAGCTAGGTCTGCTACTACCAAAAGTAGTTTAGGACCTCCATTTTGATTGTTCGCCTGTGGCCTCCGTGAATTTCCGAGTAGCAGTGTGATTATCTCGTACTATTTGTCGCAAATTGTCGGCACGACACCTGAAAGCCTAAAAGTTTGGACGTGAAATTCGGGGGCCGGTACTTAATTTTTGCTGCTGAATAAGTAATTTTGCATTGCTGGATAATACGCCTGAAAGACACTTGAACCTCTCGACTACTACTGATTTGAGACGGAGTATTTTTGCTGTTTTGACCTGAGAAAGGGATGTTCATCTGGCATACAGTACAGGTGTAGTCTGTAAACTCGTATAAGTTTGTGACAACAGTGCTACAATATTAAGGCGAATGAGCCAGTTTTTTTAACGAACTATTTGTGGAGATTCATTAACAAAAATTACCTCCGTAGCTTATGCGCCTTATAACTTCGCGGAGCTCATAAAATTTCTACATTTGTGGGTTTCTTGATTTGAGAGAGAAAGCGAGAGCTTTACACTCATTTCTTGACCTTCTACTCCAAAAATTTTCATTTAATCGCAGTTGGTATCACCGAAGGTTTTTCTTTCCTATTTCCTCACTCGAAATTACCTGGCTTTCCTTAGCAGACCTTTAAATGCGTATTTTGCCGTCATTTTTGATCTATAAGCCGTGAGTGGCAGGCACGAGCTCCCTTTCATGACTGACATCAAAACGTTTATCCGCAACCTAATAACGTAGCATCTCGACAATATGCTTCTTTTGCAGGTCCGGAGCGGGGACTGTATTGTCGTTTTAAACATGGAAAATAGTTTGAGGAAGGTGCAACCAATACCGAAAGATCGATCCAGCTTGCGTTGTTTGACCATTTGAAGGGACATAGCAGAAATCCTAAAGCGACTTATTTACAAAGTTAGGAGCCTATAGGA
>CACRXP010000139.1:415567-430484 GCA_902702965.1 Spirometra erinaceieuropaei | reverse complement strand
GTTTTTTGTGACGTTCTACCTATCGGGTATGCTACCTATTATCGGGCTCTTTCATAATCTATTTTATTTTAAAGATAACTATTGCTCATGAGTATGGTGTCCAGGTTAGATCACGGGTAACTGCCATGGATAAAACTTATGGAGAGTCTGACTTTGCGAAATTCGAGCGTAATTTTTCAGGTTTGTCTATAGATTTAACGTGATATCCCCAAATTATCTGCAAAAAGACAGCTCTCGCTACACGTCACTGTGTCATTTACATGCAGCGCAGTCTACCGAAGTTCTAATGTAATCAGCCAGCCTATGTGATCTCATTATATAATGGCAGTTTCCGACAAAAGACGTGTCACGATTTTGCGCTACGTTAGCCAAGGGTACATTGAACAAAAAATTGGCTGACCTTACTCTGGTTAGCCTGCAAATTACTCTTTGACTCGAAAGTTCAAACATCGTTGCAGACGATGTCCACCGTGTGCACAACAGCAAGGTGGAGCAGGAACGGTGACTTGTGTGTGAAGTAGTTAATAGTGAATGTGGACTTGCAAAGCATCTACCGCACTCTATCCTCCTGCCTACCTGAACCCGGTGTCAAGACATAATGGAGAGGACCGGAGGCGGGGGGGGGGCGCAGGTGTATGGCACGGCCGAGTCAGCAGCTTGGCGTTCCACTCCACACCCCCTGGTCCACACGGCAAATAATCAGGTTTTTGACCAACAACAAAAGGGTGGCTGTCACTTCGGAGCCGTACCTGGGCGTGCTGTCACGCCTGGATCGGACCCCACGGAGTGGGAGTGCCGTAAAGGCTACATGAAGAAAAAGCCATTGCAGCCTGGATCTTGGATCACCTGCCGGCCGGTCCACACAAACACACAACACTGGGCCGACTGCGAGGTCCGACTTATTCCGTCAGTTGGCAACCTTTTTAACCACGACAGTCTGAGTTTGTGAAATTCGAATGTGATTTTTCGGGCTTATCAATAAATTAAACGTGATATTCCCAAATTATCTGCAAAAAACAACCTTCTCCATACGCCACTGCGCCAATATACAAATACTTCAGTGCCATCTCCTTGCAGCACAGTCTATCGCAATTCTAATGTAATCTGCCGGCTCACATGATCTCATTCTACAAAGGCGGCTTCGGCAAAAGGCATGTCACAATTTTGCGTTGCGTTACCTAAGAGTAGAGTGGACCAACATTTGGCAGACCTTGCTCAAGCTAGTCTGCAAATTACTTTTTGACTCAATGCATCTTTAACAGCCTCCTTTAATTTGAGAAAAGAATGGCAACAGCTGAACGTGTCTGTTTAACCAGAAAACTTAAAATTCTGAGGTCCGTAAGTTTGCATTAATGGATTTTACGCTTGACACTTAGTACGTTATATTCCCGGCAAAACTGTTTGGAAATTTGTTTCTCAAATAACTGTTATTCTGAGCTTCTGAATTCATGTAGGAGTCCATAGTCAGAGATAACAGCAACAACAGAATAAGCAGCGGATACGCGATCAGTGACACAGGTCTGGAGGTGATCGCGCAGGGCTCTGTGTTCCGGCGCCAGGTCGATACGTTGACTGAACGATGCAATGACGTGAATCCCAAAAATAGGACAAACTGATTTGGTTATTAGGAACTCCGCTGTGTGTACTGATGAACCGATAGTGACTTGACGGACACAAGTCACGAGTTTGCGCAGCAGACCTCTTTTATATGCACTGCTCCATCGCCAAGGAAACGGCGGCTTATGTTTTGTAATAAGCAGTTATGTGTACAGAGCAAAACTCATTATTTCCAGAGTCAAAAGGATGCAACTCTTCTCCATGAATTATTTTTTGGAACTTTGATAGGGAGGCAGTACGACGGCGACTCGCAGTGCAAACGAAAATGTAATAATGAGAGCAAATGTCTCCGAGAGTTTCGCCTATCTCTATCAACCAAGTTCTTCACTAAGTTAATCCTCTTCTCGCCAAGGTTATTACTTAAAATCCCATTTAGAGTGACTAGGTGTCAACCATTTTGCAAGGTTTATCACTCCCCCCCACTCTGAGCATCGCATAATTCTTATCTGCCAAGTAAAACATCGTAATATCTGGCCTAACATCTGAAACTTGTGTGGTGAGGGGCTGAAATCAAGGAGCATAGCGATCTCGTATATAGATTAGCAGCTCCAGATTGCCCCTTGCTGTGAAAGGCCATTTAGAAATTTATTAGCACTAAGATTTCCATGACAGACCTATTACAGGAGGGCAGACACAGTACGGACTTTAGGGTCTTGTGGTATGATGCCAAAACGAAAAGAACCGATTTGATAAAAAGACTCTCTGTAGTCAAAGTTTGTCTTCAAACTGGTGCTTAGCATTTCTTATGATTTTTCACTGCTTTTTAAAAATTCGTTGTTTTAAAAATTGTAATCTTTTCGATAAGCTGGAAACGCAATCAATATTTCAAAAAGTGGTCCTATTTTGGACATGCTTTTCAAATTCGGGTTTTGTATCGTCCGCTGTTCGAGGCTCACAGAGAACTAATTAGATATTAGATAAACTGAAAACATGTCCAATGGTATTTGCATCTTTTGTTACATCTGCACCAGTATCCTTCTGAGTCTCTCCGGTCTCCTGCCATGCCCGGAGTTCGAAAAACTTACCACGTCATTACAAATCGCGTTCCAACATTTCCTTGAACATGACTGACCGGCTCGACAGTGCGCCGTATGGCAATCGGCGCGTGAACCGCTGCTGTCCTTTGCCTTCTGTCAGGAATTCCAGAAAAAATCGTACCGTCAGCTGAGCTACTCCGTGATTTATGTCCAAGATTATTAAGCTGAGAGCTTCATAAAACTTATCAGTAGCCGAAACTAAAGCAAGCAAATCCAGATTATTCTATCCGTGTCTAGGCATGCGAATACAATATTAACGGCAAGTCCGCCTAGCCGAAAAGCCACGTCAAATCCCGTTCGAGTATTCATACACAGAAGCAGCAGACCTAGCAGCTTGAAAATCCAGCAAATTAAAAAACTTGTCTTATTGATCTCTCCATCTTTCCAGGATAAGTGTTAATTTCGCAATCTCCACTTGGCTCCGTCAATTAATTTAGCAATTCGCGTTCGAAGATGACTGGGGTCTACGTCGGTAGACCATTTGTGCAATTTATGGCCGCCTTCCTCTGAGAGTTAAAGAGGTAGTGTCCCAACAAAACTCTCCTTTACAATTCTTGGTTGCTTACACCTACACCTTTTGACGCTCTGCATCCCTGTTCCAGTAGTCTTATTGGTTAAAAGAGCTCAGCACCTCGTAAAAATGGGGTTTTATCCAATCAATTGCACTTTTACCTTCCTTCTGTGTATTTGCACACATTTTAGGTTACTAAAGATCTTTAACGGCGTGCCATATTCCTATATTAGGCAAGATGTGGTTTGGTAGTCTCACCTGATGGACACAATACTGTTGGGGTTGGGGTTAAGGGTTATGGTTAGGGGTTAACGCAACTATTTCTCAACCATTCAAAGTACAACCGCTCATTCCAAATAGCTTTCCTTTTGCATAAAACTACTTGGCCTCGTCGCCTGTGCGTCCCTCGGCCCCACCTGTAAAAACCCCTATTAACACCGGTCCCATATTGGAGGTGACTGGGCTTTATTTACTTCAGGTGGGTTACCAAACCACATCCGACCTATTTAATTAAGCGGAGCATTTGCCGTGAAACGCGCGAAGCCTCTTGTGATTGCTTGGGGAGAGTGAGAACAAATCGACTAAACTCTTGCAGTTTCAGCGATTACACGGCGACGTCCCTTTTAGATTTGAAAAGCACATTTTGGGTTTAGGTTTGCCTGCTCACTGCAAATGGAGGTGGTTCAAAAACTCTACAGGAGGCAATTAGATCCAACTTTCCAACGCACGCAACAAAAATATTTGTTTCCAGTTTATTGACATTGAATATGCCTAATCCTGCCACCTTTCGCTGCGTACAAAGCATATTTTGCAAGATAGAATACGAGAAAGTAAACGATTTAGGAACTTTGAGATCTCGCCTCAACGTTCATTAAATCCAGGGCTAAAATGTGTGCATACGTATTTTTCTACTAGTTACAGATGGCAAAAAAGGGATGGCTCAGAGCGTACCGACTGCACAGATTCAGGTTAATTGGATCACCAGTTAGTTTTACCGGTCGTGTATCCCGAGCTTACGGTGAAAAGTAGTCTCAGTCCGTATACATACACACCAGTTTTGCTTCTCTTGTTAGGATCAGTATTATCGTCGACAGGGACAAGGGCGAAGAAATCGCCCGCATTTAATTTCTTCAGAGAACGAGACGGTTCACTGGCCGCAGGTTCGTTCAAGTTGTCTGCACAGTCCATAAGCGCCTTCAGGTCACGATGATCCGCCTGTCATGATGAAATCCACGACTGACAAGGCAGAGGCGGAGTTTGCTGTGATTTACGTTTAACGGGCAGTGGATGAAGAATAATAATCCTGTTTCCGAGGGGTTATTGGGTTCCCGCCGATGTGCACCATGCAAAGGCTTGCCGATTGAAGCGTTCTCATTCACGGACAAACTAATTTATGACCAAATCGGTATTTTGAGCAAATGAGGGAAATTGGGCAATTAGGATTGTGTGAAACGGAAGTAGAGCAGTAGTACGCGTCTTGCGGAATAAATTTCTCCTACGTCATTGCTTTCAAGGGACGCAGTGACAGTCACTTCCGGACTCAATACTCGCGTCATGGTCTATTTTTAGGGCGCAAAGTTGAGGGGGACATTATTGTTAATGCAAAACCCCTTTTAAAAAGAATTTTTCAATAAGAATATAGCGTTTCAAGTCACCTAGCTATTCGACTTATATGCTATGAGGTACTTCCGACATAAAACTAAAAGAAAAATATAATTTAGGGTCGACAGTTCCCTATTTGGAATAGCCTAAAAAGACATTTTCTCCGAAGGCTGCGAACATGAGCATGGTCATCTTCTGCTTGGTGTTTCGATACTAGTCAAATGCTTTTTTTCTACGCGACTGACAACAGCCTCAAAATCTACATACTGAGAAGGCAGTAAACGATTTCTTATGACAGTATAAGGTAAAACCGGGTTTTTCTGGATATTTTTCGACAATCACGTTTTGCTTCTAGCGTCATCAATGGAGGTAGACAATGCAACACGACGTCCTTCGCTTCCTTGTCTTCAGTTATATCTATAATTGTTCAAGTTATCAACGCAGATACTCAAGGTACTCGGAGCAAAATGAGACATTCTTGTTTCTTGAATCTGTATTGTTCTGTGTCCCACAATGTGGACCACACCGTAGTCCAACTCGTGTCTACTGTCTTTGTACTAGTGTTTATGAGTCTGGTTGTAATCTCGCATGTGTGCTTTTAGTTTTCTTTACTCTTTAAATTCCTAAGCGTTGGTGCAGTTCCCAATACGCAACTATGGTCACTGGGCATAAGAACACTTTACACCTCCAAAATGGGGTCACTTTCTGCGCAACCTCCGTCTGTCGGAATTTCGAAGTCCGTTTATGGCTTATCATCATCCTGAGTTAGTAGAGTAACTATCGTAAGAGTTTTCCAGCCGTCTTTCACCTGCGTGTCGTCTGAATATGATAGCAACTGGCCGGACTGCTGAGGTCGTCATTGTGGGTTCATGATATCCGTAGATTTTCTAGACCGGCCTTTGCAGATTTGGTATTCCGACATGTTCCCTCTCATTGAAACAACATACTAACTCAAAAGGTTTTCGTGCTGCACAGAATTCTAGCTGAAGAACTCTGGCACATGCAGTGGGCGACAAGGTTTTCTGCAAACCAACTTTGCTGATAGGTCATCATTTTTGACAGACGAGGATAAGTAAAACGGGAGTGACAGGAAACGGCTGAAAAGTAGTCGTGGGTACGGATGAATCCTGCTGTATGACCTTTTGAATGCGTGCTGGTAACAGAATGCTTTGAATTTCTCAGATAGTGCCACGCGCCAGACGCCGTAAGGTCTCCAGGACGGTTTTCAGAATAAAGAGAAGGAGTGTCAATAGAAAATGCGTGCACCAAATGTCTTAATACCCACAGAAGCAGCGAGAAGCAACGAATTTATGGTCTTACGGCGAGGCAAGCTGTATCCTAAACTTCAAAATTCTGACTGCCTTGCACAAGTATAAACAGAGGATCTACTTCAACGTTTTCACTGCATACAGTCATGTTGAGGTTGGACAAGGCGTTTTCTTGACAAGTTAAGGCTTGCTCTGAGCGAAACTCATGAAACACGGGTCAATCGCGCAGGAGAGGAGCAGAAAGATATTTTATTGACATGCAAATTAGTATGTCAGCAAGAAGCCTTCAGATAGAATGTCTCCAGGGAAATAAATAGATCTACGTCCCGACTTGCCTACAACTAAATGCAATAGATTACGAACGGAATCTCTAGGAGATATGTTTAATTTCTGTATGTTAAACAATAAGCAGAGTTTAACATAAGTTTCGGTTTGCGGACTTGAATTTACAACTTTCTGATCTTACGACTAAGTCCAATGACGAACTGATTTAGTTGAAGGTCAGTTTTGTAAACATTGCCGTCACTTTGAAGGTTTTCGGTGGACAACTGTCAAAACTGGACGTGTGGCTGTGAACCATGGCTGGCTCGTTTGTCCTAAGATGGAGCAAATAAATAATGATTTTAAAGTCGGACAAAAATCACAGAGTTGTTACCCTAGCATTCTGGATTAAATAATGCCACTGGAATCTATTTAAAATGGCCAAATTAAATTTCATCGACAAATGTCAGGAAAGGATGAAACTGAAACATTGAAAAGCGTCATCTAGTGAACGATAAAAAATCTCCCCGGCAGAGATTTGATTGATGACAGAGCCGTATCACCATTAAAACTCCATAGTCACATGTACTCCAAGACTTTATGGACGACTAGGCCCTTAGAAGAGAATATCGTTACGGCCGATTTTGTAGACCGAAAATCTCCCCAACGTAAGCCAGCGCAGTGAGACTAGAACACCTTCGACGTAGGCTTTTGACAGGTGCACTAGAGGGTACTGATCATTTTGTCAATGAACTTAAAGATCCGACCGTTTTAGGCAAATGAATAATTTGTTTGGAAGTAAACTCATTTTTAACACTGCATGATACAGTTGATCACGTACATGTTTGCGTGTGTGAAGCTCCTCTGTCACCCGAACCACTCCACGATTTGCTGGAATCATACACGAGAAATTTCCATCCCTGTTTAGTCGATATGTTTAGAGTTAATCTAAAGGATTAGCAGTGGAAGATCTACTCGCTTCAATTAATATGTTGTTATAACTAGACAAAATATAACTGTACATAAGGTGCGTGGACAATATATTTTTGATTTCCAAAGTCGACAGAAAACGGCCCGCATATTAAGAGGAAATGCAAACTGCAAAAAGGTTACCTTTCCTGGACATCCTTATGAAAAAAACATAAAGACGGACCAATCTTCCGCAAGAGTACATAGGAAGGTCAACGCCTACATGCATTTACTGGGGGGTTTTGTGATTGAAACGCGCGCGAAACATTGTTCATACTCTTTTCGCAAGAACAAGTTACGCGGGTCTCGGAATTCGCCTATTTGAAAGAAACCCTGGTCGGTCCGAAGTATAGTAACTCCCTAATGCAAACATGGATGAAGTATCAAGTTTTAAAAAGCTTATTATAAACTCCCCTAACCTTTAAGAGCGGCCGCTTTTTGACATGATTAAACGGCGGTCACTTGGGTTGGCTAATTATGTCTTACCTGTGCACATCATTTAAATGTAAGTTGGTGACTTCACCCCGTAGTTGTGGACACAGGTGCGTGGGTCGAATTCAAAGACAACCGGCGGTTATGTACGTTTAGGGCTCATCTAAATGGCTTAAAAGTTCAAAGGGGAAATCGCCTGCTCGTTTCTCAATATGCTCCTCCTAGAAAGAAGTTTGTCGACCCACAACAGCTTTACGAGTCCCCATTAGGACGCGAAAGCTTTGGGTTCTACACCAACTTATTAAGGACTGAATAATTAGGGGAAAATCCTACGAACAATTAAACTACGTAACAGACCAGACCGTGCTCTGTTAGTCCATGGTCCCTTACATTGAACCGCGATATATGTTGGTCAATATTTTCATGTTTTTTTCCATTGCTTTTTAGACAATGCTTTACTCGACTGGGCTGTATTTCCTGCACTATGACAGAGCCACTTCTTGTCGATTTTCCGAACAAATCCAAACTTTTGAACACCTTTAGTCTTTATCCCTGTTGGAAAACAATAGGACGCAGCTGGCAAGCAGCGTCATATTTCGTTGATCCCGATCAGTCCTTCTCTATGTGATTTTTGTTTTTTAGCTAGGACGCAAAATGCCTTAAATTTCTTGTTTTATCCTATTTTCTGGAACTTTTTTCGGAACTGACGACCTCCATTGGCTTTATGGCGTTTAGAGTCTTGTGCATTTCTGCAAAGACACAGGTCCGACTGGAATGTAGCATCCAAAATATACGCAGCCTGCAAGCGTCCTCCCAAATCTCGACGACAACCTCAAAAATCAGATCGAAAGGTGTTGGACTTGCAAATGAATGAGAGTCCCCAAATCAAAAGTTAGGACAAGGAGGGTAAGAGGTCAAACCTTTCATTTGAATAGAAGATTTGAAGTTTATCCGCCTGCGTGATCTATGCATACCTTTGATCGAGTTAATTGGTTTAGCCTCGAGCGCCCTGAGAGTTCATGATGAGGCGGCAGGCTGTGACAATCATGCAAATTTGAGGTTGCAGCTCTTGAGATCTTGGGTGTGTCCTAACCACCACAATCACCAGGCCCCAGTCAGCATGTGACGATAAAAAAACAAGGGATTTATTCTCCATAGAACTACCGTTCCAGACAGCGGTGGTAATTGGTAATGTACTCACAGTGCTGAGTCACGTCTGGGGGAGAGAGAGAGAATGTACGGGGTCGGCTGCGGTTACTGGCTTGTGGGAGCAAGTTCAACAGTCTTGGTCCCAGTGGTTTGTCCCATCATAAGGGACATGGAGGGCCGTGATTTTGTGGAGGCACGTGTACGTCACTGTCGCTGTCGGTCCATCCGGCAAGGTCAGCGCAGCCTGGGCAATTCGCAGGGAAGGTAAGTGACCTTGATGCGGCAGGGCGTTGGACAAACACGGCGGACGTCTTAATGATGGCGGTCAACTATAGGGCGTGTAGGTATTTTTGGCGGTGGGGTCTCAGTGCAGTGCGCTAACAGAAAGGGCAACGTTCGTCATTACAGGCTTGTTGACATATCTTTACCCACTCACAGACAACCCCGCCCAATTTTGGAAAAATTAGTATATACAGTCCCAGAAGACTTTCCTGATAACCTCAGTTCTTTCCCCTGCCTGTGCTTTTCAATCCACTCATGAGTCGCTTACTGGTCGTCTAACCGCCGCTTGAGATATGGTAGGGAAAATGACTAGGATGGACTGGCTTATAGTTAACCCCTCCTCCCCCCAAAAGCCCCCTCGACCAAATTACAATACGAATGGTTTAAACCACGTCATTTCGCAGTTGTCATTGAAATTCTCCCGCAGTAGCTACGGTTTTCCGATATGTCGGTGATACCGGCTGCCTAATCTTCCCTGGTCTCCCAACATTGGATCACCTTCAGTTTGAGTAAGAAAGTAGTTTACTGGATTCAACGTTCAATACTACTTCCTACTACCCAAATCTTGATCTGGCATTTTTGTTTAATTATGCACTTCTTCTCCTAGCATGGTATGTGAAAAAGCATTGATTCCGTAATCCACAGGAAGATTGTGCTATCTCCACCATCCTGCTTCCACTCACCAGGTTATTGCCCGGACACTTTAGCCGACTGTTAATCAGACTGGGTGCAATATCCGCGTGGCCTGCGCACACGCATTGAGGACTTACTCAACAATTATATATAAACGATATACAAGGTGTATATATATGCTGAAAAACATTACCGGCAAGAACAAGGGAGACTGGAATGGCCATTTCTGGCTTAGTAGCCGTCACCAGTCAGTCACACCCAAGCCCGAAGTGTGGAACACCTGGGACTCGATCCCGATAATGTTATTTTGCCTATAGTACGCTCCGCTGTGCGGTTGCTGGCGGGACTCGACAGACAGCCCCAAGGTCAAAGCAGAGAATGAATTGCGCAAATTGATCGATGCGTGCCCCTCTACCGTTGTTAATATACCCTACCGCAACCGACTGGACAACGAGCCCGTGGCTCAGTGGTTGGGGCGTTGGACTCCTAACCAAAAGGTAGCGATTTCGAGCTACGGGGATTGCATACCTCTGGGTTGAATATGACTGGATGATAACGTTCAACAAGCCAGAAATGGCCATTCCGGTCTCCGTTGTCTTTGACAGTAATGCTATGCTGATTCATCCAGGCTTACAGCAGCACAACCATCGGAAACCATGAAAAACGCTGGCACTCAAGAGGTGATAGCGATAGGCCAGTCCAACGGAGAGCCGTGACGTTGTATGAAAACACTGTCTCACACAGTTCACTTATGACTCCTCTGGAGTTAATTTACCTACCTCTTCAGTGAATAAATACTTCCATATCTGTGATCAGGACCTCTAATCGTGGGGTCGACAAGGATATGACCTCGAACGTGAGAGTGTGGTAAAATTGGGCAATTTAATGAGGGCTAGTAACACATTTGTTAATTCCCGGCGGGTCCTCTATCAGCCCCACTGCTGCATTCCTACCCTTCCTTATAGTTTATTCCTCCTTCCCATCTGTTACCTGCTTGATAGGGAGTTTGGCAGATCTTCGAAATCAGTGACTTCGAGATGCCGATGATAACGACGGTTCAGGCAGGTATGATGTGCGCTAGCCGAGAATTGGCACCGTATTTTAGATTTAACTGTGATAGGATGCAAATGTACTATTTTCTAGTCACGATCCAATCATTTAAGGCCTACTGTATGATCTATATCCATGTTCACGTGCTTCTCCTTTGCGCAGAAATTATGTCACAACCTTTTTCAGCACAACGGCAGTGATTTCGCCACATTTACGCTCATGCTCCTTTTGGAGTTGCAGACGATTTTGGCACGGTCATTGAGCTCGCGTCGTCAATAACAATTAAGCATGCACCTTATTCGTTGATCGTTTTTGGTCGACTAATACGGTTCTTCAACTGGTTGCTAACAGGAGTTTATTAGAACTGATCGTCGGCAGAACTCGAAAATGGCGAATATCCGTCAGTTTTTGAGCACATAATTGCCAAATGTTTACAATTAATTGCATAGGAATTTGGCTACAATGTGGTTTGGGAGCCCCACCTGATAGACACAATACTGTTGAGGTTGATGTTAAGTGTAAGAGGTTAGGGTTAGGGGTTATGGTAAGGGGTTAGGGTTGGGGGTCAGGGTTAGGGTTAGTTCCCAATAGCTTTTCTTTTGCAGAAAACTACTTGGCCTGGTCGCCTGTGCGTTCCCCGGACCCACCTGTATAAACTCCCTGTTACCACCGGTCCCGTATTACGGGTGACTGGTGTTAGTTTACTTCAGTTGGGGCTACATAACCACATCCGACCGGAATTTTTTAACATTTTTTATCAGCAAATTAACCAACGCATCAGGTGTCTCATTGCAAAGTTGTGAATGCTTTGTTAAACTGAGCTGAAGTTATCGCTATTTTGGTTTTTTACTATTGTCAGAATCAGGCAAAGAAGCCTTCGAAATGCGCATTCAAAGAAATCCAGGCAAAATCCGGCATCAATTTCTCAGCCTTTTATGGTGCAAAATACATTCCTGACTGTCAAACAGTATATGGCAGATTAGCTTAACTTTCTCAAATTGCTTTCTGCAACTTGCATTTTTCATCCAGTCCTCAAATGCTAAAATCGGTGTACTGTACTGTACAATATGAAGGAAGCTAAGTCCTTTCGTCTCGTCTACTCATATGCAACGTCTGAACAGCAAATCTGGTCACATTGCAACCTTCGTAAATTACTGGCACACAGTGCATTTTGTTGTTTACTAAGCGTTACCTGAAAGAGATTTAATAACGTTAAAACATGAAAACAAACGACTTGGAACCTTATTTCTGAATAAACTCCTGTGTCATCAAATTTTCTCTCCAGTAATTCGTGATCCTCAAAACAGCCTACCGAGTAAATAGACTTCACTTTCAGTCAGTTCATCTCTGAGCTTTAGCGTTGCAACATGTTATGAGGACAAAAGAGTTCAAACGCACTCCAGGCTCTCCCAGGACGCTTTAAATGCGTTTGTACTATCCTTCCAAAAAATACAAAACAGGAATTATTATTTACAGCCGATCATCGTTGGCAAAAATCCGTCATCGAGAAGATTTACTGACAATGAAAGAAAAGTCTTTTGCACCATCCCCAATTCCTCGTCATCGTTAGACAGACACTCTCATTCGAAGAAAAAAGGCTGAATGCAGCGGTTACATTCAATTCCACAGAGAGAACGGATAGGTGAACTGGGCTCTCTCTTCCTCATGATTGACTTGGAGTGTCCTCTAAATAAACCACGGACGACTTGCTTGGCCACAGGAACTACATCGTTCCCGTCATCATAACGGAAGAATAAAAATTGAAAACATTAAGTCAACGTATAAAGCGAATAAGGCTTTCGTCCTTGAGCCCTCTATTCATATCCACAATAACAACAGAATCAATTATGGAAATTTTAAGGTCCCCAGTATGTGTAAATCAGGCGCCAATTGCCGCGACTGACACAATCGTGGTTATATGTACAGTAGTTTCTCAACAAATGAATGCCTAGTCAGCACTTTTATCAGCGGTATCTGAAAGAACCACCACGCCAAGGAGTCCGTTCCATGCTCCGACGACCGTCTGCGAGAGAGAACACCGTCGGACGCCGCAGAAATTTCAAAGGATTACCGCGCAGACGGTCCATCTCAGCTTATTCGAAGAAGTCATCAAAGTCTAGCGCACACTCACGGCCCCTGACAACTTGGTTAGTTTGAATAAGGTCGCCGCACGGTTGCCTGTAATTCAAAGGGTACAAGCTAAGTTCACCCAGTCTGGTTTCGTAACGCGGATTCTGCACAGAACAATTGGAGAGGGGATTGGAAGGAGATCGGGGAGTCCATTAGAGTTCCCCTAATCTGCTCACAGGTCTCTCCAGCAAAAGTGACGTAAGTCGTTGGCAGAATTCAAAAAGTCTTCGGAGGTGGTCAATGTTTAGTGGACTATACGTCTCGTCGTCAAGTCTCTCATGCAACATTTCGTGCGTCAAATTTAGTGGGATGGAGTTGAACGACGTCACGTCTAAAGAGACCAAGACTTCGTCCAACAGAATCCACGACCTCGGAGGTCTATGAGGAATTAGGAGGTAGTTGAATTGCTTTGGAGAAACTTCATTTTGTGAGTACATATGGCATGTGGAAAAATGTCAGGTCACATGGCAAGTGCCTCTTGATAATTATTGTTACCTACGCAGTATGTAACATGGGACACTTTCATGGCAAAATTTTATGAGCACCATATTATATCGGCTTAACGTCGTAGATAAATCCATTAATTTTTTTGCACGGAACGTATGCAACGTGTAGTCCAGAAGCTCCAAAAGCAAGCACCATTACAAGTCGGGTCCAAAATAAATTGGTGAGTGAAATGCTTCGTAAACCTAAACAGACGCCCTCTTTAATTGTAAGGTTTAAAGGGAATAAAATGTGCTGTGAAATGAGTGTAAGTGTGAATACTTTTACGTAATTCCTGTAAAATTCGTTGCCGACAGGAGCGAAGAAGGGAGTTCTAAAGAGCAATTCTTAAGGAGAATCTCCGATCGCTGAAACAAGAGGTTAATTGACCTGAGGTTTGGGATTTCAGAACGAACTCATCATCAGAGACAGTCGTGGATGAGGGTCTCCAGGAGTATCGTAGGAAAAAGCATGATTGACCTTTAAATGACGTTAGCTGCGACTGAAATTCATCCATTCAGTAAAACATTTCAGTAAGTTGAAGTATGGGACAGAGACGAGATCATGGTTTATGGGGACAGAGACGAGATCATGGTTTATGTCAAGGATAATGAAAATTATGCTGTTTTCTGTGCTTCTTATGTTTTTCTTCTCCCTCCACGGCTTCTTCAACTTTTGTGTACATAAATGAATGCACAGCTGAGTTGACGGCATCTTGGATCTAGAGAACTTAGTCAATATCCCAGAGCTAATTGCTGAAACTCCTTTATTATGTTTTCTTGACCTAATGAGCATTCCGCTGGAACTTAAGATTGCAGACACATTATGCAACGTCGACCAAACGCGCCTTTAAATGAACCGAACTAAAAGATCGGATTACTGGGAAGTGCGTTGCTTCGGTAATTGTTGCGGACAAACAGTTGGATCATTCTGTTAATCTCAGGCAGCAGCTGGTTTGTTGATGGCCAATGACGGACACGAACTTGCATACTGATGCCTGTCTTCCCGCATAAATCCTAAAATGCTTTTCGGCAGATATAGCTGACGGATTTTTTCCAACTCGCGTGGAAAGGGTAGCAGCGGCCATATGGTGGAACGTTGAGGTGAAAGCGCTGCCGGTACTTATAAGGTGCAGCAGAAGCAATCCAGTTGACATTGAAGTCTTCGCGGTCTACATGTTGGGTTCTTTCCACCTCTGAAACTAACTTGGGCAGACTAAGCCCAATTTTAATAAAAGTTCAGATAAGTCTATCGCCAGCAGCATCCATCTGCGCGACAAACTGTCTCCCTCTGCGTGCTCAATCAGTAGCACTGAACTTCGCATCTTCACCTGTTGTCGTGGTCGCGATCCTGTGAGCTGTTTTGCAGAGGCATGAAGCGCTTTGTCCGAAATACAGGAGAAAACAGTTGGACAAAAAGCAAATTTGGTCGCCTCGATTTTCCTGACCGGTCATACTCTGTGATTGAGCTATCGACCTAGCGGAGAGTCGTTG